>CM065589.1:384664529-385003867 GCA_033119425.1 Bufotes viridis | reverse complement strand
TTACCCGTTTATTGCTCCGTCATGCAACTTACCACCCAAATGAATTTTACCTCCTTTTCTTCTCACTAATAGAGCTTTCATTTGGTGGTATTTCATTGTTGCTGACGTTTTAACTTTTTTTGCTATTAATCAAAAATTACCGAAATTTTTGCAAAAAAATGACATTTTTCACTTTCTGTTGTAATTTCTTTTTTTAAAAACTACATTTCTATATAAATTTTTCACAAAATTTGTTGTTCTACATGTCTTTGATAAAAAAAAAATCTAATAAGTGTATATTTATTGGTTTGGGTAAAAGTTATAGCGCTTACAAACTATGGTGCAAAAAAGTGAATTTCGGCATTTTGAAGCAGCTCTGACTTTCTGAGCACCTGTCATGTTTCTTCAGGTGCTAGAATGCCAGGATAGTATAATTACCCCCCAAATGACACCATTTTAGAAAGAAGACACCCCAAAGTATTCATGGAGGGGCATGGTGAGTTCATGTATCATTTCATTTTTTTTCACAAGTTAGCGGAAAATGACACTTTCTGAGGAAAAAAATAAAAATAATAAAGTTTCCATTTCTGCTAACTTCTGGCAAAAAAAAAAATGAAATCTCCCACGGACTCACTATGCCCCTCAGTGAATACCTTGGGGTGTCTACTTTCCGAAATGGGGTCACTTGTGGGGTGTGTTTACTGTTCTGGCATTTTGGGCGAGGCTAAATTGTGAGCAGCCATGTAAAGCTAAAGGTACTGTTGGAATTGGGCCTTTGCTACTCAGGCTGCAAAGTGTCACTCATGTGTATTGCCGTACTCAGGAGAAGTAGGGCAATGTGTTTTGGGGTGTATTTTTACATATACCCATGTTAGTGAGAGAAATATCTCTGTAAACTGACAACTTTGTTTAAAAAAATTTAAAAAGTTGTCGATTACAGCGATATTTCTCACACAAAGTATGGGTATATATAAAAATACACCCCAAAACACATTGCCCTACTTCTCCTGAGTACGGCGATACCACATGAGTGACACTTTTTTGCAGCCTGGGTGCGCAAAGGGGCCCAAATTCCAATGAGTACCTTTAGGATTTCACAGAGCATTTTTACGCATTTGGATTCCAGACTTCTTCTAACGCTTTAGGGGCCCCTAAAATGCCAGGACAGTATAAATACCCCACATGTGACCCCATTTTAGAAAGAAGATACCCCAAGGTATTCTGTGAGGGGTATGGTGAGTTTATGTAAAATTTTATTTTTTGTCACAAGTTAGTGAAATATGAGACTTTGTAAAAAAAAAAAAAAATATATCAATTTCCGCTAACTTGTGCCAAAAAAAAAAAATTTCTGTGAACTTGCCATGCCCCTCACAGAATACCTTGGGGTGTCTTCTTTCCAAAATGGGCTCACATGTGGGGTATTTATACTGCCCTGGCATTTTAGGGGCCCTAAAGCGTGAGAATCCAAAATGAGTAAAAATGGCCTGTGAAATCCTAAAGGTACTCATTGGAATTTGGGCCCCTTTGCGCATCTTGGCTGCAAAAAAGTGTCACTCATATGGTATCGCCGTACTCAGGAGAAGTAGGGCAATGTGCTTTGGGGTGTATTTTTACATATACCCATACTGGGTGTGAGAAATATCTCTGTAAATGACAACTTTTAAAAAAATTTATACAAAGTTGTCAATTTACAGAGATATTTCTCTCACCCAGTATGGGTATATGTAAAAATACACCCCAAAACACATTGCCCTACTTCTCCTGAGTACGGCGATACCACATGTGTGGCACTTTTTGCAGCCAAGATGTGCAAAGGGGCCCTAAAACCAATGAGTACCTTTTAGGAGGGCATTTTTATGCATTTTTCTTCTCACGCTTTAGGTCCCCTAAATTGCCAGGGCAGTATAAATACCCCACATGTGACCCCATTTTGGAAAGAAGACACCCCAAGGTATTCCATGAGGGGCATGGCGAGTTCACAGAAGATTTTTTTTGGCACAAGTTAGCGGAAATTGATTTTTTATTGTTTTTCTCAAAAGTCTCCTTTCTGCTAACTTTTGACAAAAGTTAAATTTTTCATGGACTCACTATGCCCCTCAGCGAATACCTTGGGGTGTCTTCTTTCCAAAATGGGGTCACATGTGGGGTTTTTGTACTGTTCTGGCATTTTGGGCGGGCTAATTGTGAGCAGCCATGTAAAGCTAAAGGTACTCGTTGAATTTGGGCCCTTTGCACATTCAGGCTGCAAAAGTGTCACCATGTGGTATCGCTGCATCAGGAGAGTAGGTCAGTGTTTGGGGTGTATTTTACATATACCCATACTTTGTGTGAGAAATATCGTTGTAAATTGACAACTTTGTATAAAAAATTTAAAAAGTTGTCATTTACAGAGATATTTCTCTCACCCAACATGGGTATATGTAAAAATACACCCCAAAACACATTGCCCTACTTCTCCTGAGTACGGCGATACCACATGTGTGCCACTTTTTGCAGCCAAGATGCGCAAAGGGGCCCTAAAACCAATGAGTACCTTTAGTATTTCACAGGGCATTTTTACGCATTTGGATTCTCACGCTTTAGGACTCCTAAAATGCCAGGGCAGTATAAATACCCCACATGTGACCCCATTGTGGAAAGAAGACACCCCAAGGTATTCCGTGAGGGGCATGGCGAGTTCACAGAAAAAAATTTTGGCACAAGTTAGCGGAAATTGATTTTTTTTTTTTTTACAAAGTCTCATATTCCACTAACTTGTGACAAAAAAATAAAATTGGGGTGTCTTCTTTCCAAAATGGGGTCACATGTGAGGTTTTTGTACTGCCCTGGCATTTGAGGGTCTCCGCAATCATTACACGTATGGCCAGCATTAGGAGTTTCTGCGATTCTCCGTATATTGAGCATACGGGTAATGAGATTTTTTTCCGTTCAGCCTCTGGGCTGAAAAAATAAATAAATGAACGGCACAGATTTTTTCATTCGCATCGATCAATGTGGATGAAAAAATCTCTGCCAAAATCAGTGACTGCGGTGCGGTGGGCTGGGCGCTAGCTACCTAACAAGTAGCTAACTAACTGGCGGTGATAAGGGACCCTTATGCCCCATTCACACGTCCGAAATTCTGTTTGCGGAACGGAATTGTGGACCCATTCATTTCTATGGGGACAGACTTTGTCCCGCTCGGATCCGGAATTGCGGATCCGCACTTACGGGTCTGCATTTCCGCTCGCAAAAATATAGAACATGCTCTTTTCTTGTCCGCAATTGCGACAAGAAAAAGCATTTTCTATATAGTTCTGGCAATGTGCGGATCTGCAAAATGCGGAAAGCACATTGACGGTGTCCGTGTTTTGCGGATCTGCACCGCGGATCCGTGGCACGGATCTGTGGATCCGCTGAACCGCAAAACACATATGGACATGTGAATAGAGCCTTACAGGGGGTGATCAGTGACAGGGGGTGATCAGGGAGTCTATATGGGGTGATCAGGGGTTAACAAGGGGTTAATAGTGGTTATAAAGTGAGGGGGGGTGGGGGGTGGGGTTAGTGTAGTGTTTGGTGCAATTTTACATTGTTACCTGGTCCTCTGGTGGTCGATCCCAGTAAATGGGACCACCAGAGGACCAGGTATTAGGTATATCAGACGCTGTTAGCAACACAGCGTCTGATATACCACTTTGATCTCATTTATTTTACATTTACAGCCTGCCAGCGATTGATCATCGCTGGCAGGCTGTAGTACAACTGCAGAGCCGCGCTCTGCTGTGAACGCGCGCGCACGTTCACAGCAGATCTCGGCTCTCGCGAGATGACGCACGGATGCGTCCAGGAGGAACAAACTTGCCGCCGCCTGGACGCATCCGTGCGTTCGGCGGTCGGCAAGCGGTTAAAACATACATTTCTCTGTGGATTTAATTTATGAGGCAATGCCTGTAATGCTTTGTTTTCCTCTGTAGTCATACTGCAGAGGAATTGAAGACAAAAAAAAACAGCTTCTCTTGCAAATTACACAAAACTTGGGGATCCAGGTCTATTTGATCAGAGTTTGACAAAAGTGGGCAACACTTTGAACTTTACATATCTGCACCTTTTGTCCTGTCTAACAAAATGTTCTTTTTGAGCAGCAATTTACAGGCACATAACTATTTAGAGGAAAATGTAACTCTAAGGCACAAGCTAATCAACCAACAGCATGGCCAAGAGTAAATGGATGCGATATTGTGGAGTCTGCCATCATTCCTGTTCCCTAGGCTGTAATCTGTCCAAAGCATTTCCTGCAGATAGCATTACCATCCTGAATTATGCCTTGACAACTGCATCCATAAATCAATTTAGAATCTTGCATTAATCATTTTTTCTGTAATCAGGGGCTATTCACTGCAAATTTACATCTCATTTCTGTTGACCAAACTGTCACATTAGGCCCCTGAAGCTTATTCAGGCTTAAACGATTATATTCCCCTAATAAACACTGAAGCCTTTTCAGGCTAGATGTCGTGAGCTGCATTAATGTGATTCGGGGACAGGGGCTGAGCAAAGTCAGCATTGTTTGCAGTTGGTGGCAAGGAAGGTGAAAGGAAGAACTGTTCTGCTTTTTCAATGCTAGCTTTAGCCATCACTGGTGTTCACCAGCCACAAAGAAAAAGGGTCAGAGGATTTTGTAAAGAGAAACCCTTTAAAGTTTTGTCTCAATTATCATTCTTGTGATTGGCTCCAATTACTTTGTAACTCTTTTTGGAAATTCTCCCTGCATGAGAGCCAGCACTGGTTGGCAAAGCCGTGAAGCTTTACAAGTTATACAAATGTTGTGAAATGCTATATGAAAATACAGTATGCAGAGAATGTCTTTAATACAGCATCTGGCATTTTGGTAGCCTGAAAGGACATATCAAATTAGAGTTAGACTAGTTAGTTACACTAATACAAAAATTGAGAAATAAATTTGACATAGTGCAGGCACTCCATAGTTTAAATCATATTAATGCCATTTCTCTGCAGAGGCCACAACTGCAGATGATGAGAGGCACTGATTGCTTACAAGCTAGTGGCAACGTTCAAGCCAGTGGCCATAAGGGAAGAGCTGTGCACAGTGATTACTATGTAAACCGCTCTACCCCTATAGCCATAGGCAAGAACACTGCATTGTAAACAATCTCTGCTTCTCCCAGAGCTACTCATCAAGACCAAACTATTACACAGCACGTAAACATGTACCATAAAATTATGTGGGTGCCAAAATTTAAGCATAACTCCAACAAATGAAATATTGACTGTGCCCCTAAAATTATGCTCCTTTAAAATGGCGCCGCTGAGTACAGTCTTTATGTTGGAAGCTCAGGTGCTTGTGCTCCTGACCTCATGCCTTCAGAAACGAACTGGCAGATAAAGGTGTCACCCATATTTATTTTTTTGTGAAGGGCCTGAGGTACATTTACGGCTTCTATTTAGTTTATTGAATGTGTGAAAGGCACCCACTCTAACCAATTAAGAGGCAAGGGAAGGGATAGAAGCTGACAGAGGAGCTATAGTAGCTAGTGGAACCTACTACAGATGATTGGGAAGTTTTCCAGACAGACCTACAGAAATATGGAGGGAAATGGGGCCATGTGTTATATATTGAAACTGTAGAGATTGGCGGGGGGAAGGCGGTAAAAGAGATCATGGTGAATACAAGAATATTTGTTTGAGAATGCCTAACTGTGGGACCTGTGTAGATGTCTGCGCCTATTAGTGTACATAGATTTATATGCACATATAGATTAATGCTTACATAGTTACATACCTCAGTTGAAAAAAGACATGTCCATCAAGTTCAGCCAAATTATGGAGATTATGTGTGAGAAACCAGACTTCCACACTTTTACATAAGCGTTAATGTTTACATACGCATTGTGTATGTATCCGCCTGAATGTCCATGTAAGTAATGTTTCTGTGCATCTGTGCACTAATGCAAAATGTATTATGGCCCGATAGTTTTGTTATGCCCATGAATGACATTAGGGCAGGATTACTATTGAAAATATTCAAGTTTTTTGGTGCAATTAGCACCAAGAATTTACATCCATGCTTTGCATTACATTTATCAAGAGTTTTAGACACTTTTCTAATCTTTTTACACCTAATTCGACAAGGAACATGATATCAGAAAGGCATGTGGCTTCATGAGAAAGGGGGCATGATATGTGCCAAAAAATGCACCAAAATTTTGTGTATTTTTAGAGTAAAACTAAGCCAATTTATAGGTGTTGTAAGTTGAGACTAGATAGTCTAAAACGCAACCAATTTATCATCCAGCATCAGCCACAAATCTGGCGCAGTTTAAGATTTAGACTGTCTTGTCTAAGTTTAGACTGTTTTACTTTTAGATTTTGCTAGTAATCACCATCCCAACTTCCCTGCTGTCTCCTCAGTTAATGGCAAAAATATCACAGTTCAGAAGCTTGGACAGAATTCGGGCATATGGGCAAAATTCTGGCATATACAGTCGTGTCCAAAAGTTTTGAGAATTACACAAATATTGGAAATTGGAAAAGTTGCTGCTTAAGTTTTTATAATAGCAATTTGCATATACTCCAGAATGTTATGAAGAGCGATCAGATAAATTGCATAGTCCTTCTTTGCCATGAAAATTAACTTAATCCCCAAAAAACCTTTCCATTGCATTTCATTGCTGTCATTAAAGGACCTGCTGAGATCATTTCAGTAATCGTCTTGTTAACTCAGGTGAGAATGTTGACAAGCACAAGGCTGGAGATCATCATGTCAGGCTGATTGGGTTAAAATAGCAGACTTGACGTGTTAAAAGAAGGGTGATGCTTGAAATCATTGTTCTTCCATTGTTAACCATGGTAACCTGCAAAGAAACGCGTGCAGCCATCATTGCGTTGCATAAAAATGGCTTCACAGGCAAGGATATTGTGGCTACTAAGATTGTACCTCAATCAACATTTTATAGGATCATCAAGAACTTCAAGGAAAGAGGTTCAATTCTTGTGAAGTAGGCTTCACGGCGTCCAAGAAAGTCCAGCAAGCGCCAGGATCGTCTCCTAAAGAGGATTTAGCTGCGGGATCGGAGCGCCACCAGTGTAGAGCTTGCTCAGGAATGGCAGCAGGCAGGTGTGAGCGCATCTGCACTCACAGTGAGGCGAAGACTTTTGGAAGATGGCCTGGTGTCAAGAAGGACAGCAAAGAAGTCACTTCTCTCCAAAAAAAACATCAGGGACAGATTGATCTTCTGCAGAAAGTATGGTGAATGGACTGCTGAGGATTGGGCAAAGTCATATTCTCCGATGAAGCCTCTTTCCGATTGTTTGGGGGATCAGGAAAAAGGCTTGTCCGGAGAAGAAAAGGTGAGCGCTGCCATCAGTCCTATGTCATGCCAACAGTAAAGCATCCTGAGACCATTCATGTGTGGGGTTGCTTCTCATCCAAGGGAGTGGGCTCACTCACAATTCTGCCCAAAAACACAGCCATGAATAAAGAATGGTGAAGAACAATGCATTTTCCAGCATGATGGAGCACCATGCCATAAGGCAAAAGTGATAACTAAGTGGCTCGGGGACCAAAAACGTTGACATTTTGGGTCCATGGCCTGGAAACTCCCCAGATCTTAATCCCATTGAGAACTTTTGGTCAATCCTCAAGAGGCGGGTTGACAAACAAAAATCCACTAATTCTGACAAACTCCAAGAAGTGATTATGAAAGAATGGGTTGCTATCAGTCAGGAATTGGCAGAATTGTGGTGTTTTATGATACACCAAATTTATAACGGTGTGTGCACCTGAACCATAAATTTGTCTAGTATTAAGACTAGGGGTCATATTCTTGGACAGAGCAAAGTTCGACAGTATTAGTAAATCTGCCCCAATGTGCTTTCATGGAAATACATTTAAGTACTTACTTTTGTTTCTGGTCATCAGGTGAGTAATAAGACTGAAAACACTATTAATTCAGTAATTAGATATCTTTGTCTAGATGTGACATGACTGCTGGCCTCTGAAGGTCATTGCTTACCCAACGCTTATTGAGCATTGATAGGTGTTAATTAGCACAAATAAGACTGGGAATTGCAAGCTCATGAAGCGCAAAGAATAAATACAATACATGAAGAGCACAGCAAAACTTCACTCGGAATGACCTTCAGGAAGCTTTGCTTTACTGGTCAGACGCTGTTGTGAGTGCTCCTGACAATATCAGATATTTTGTAGCTGAAATACTCAGTCCTAAACTAACAGGTGTGAAAATGTTAGTTTACAACAACTACACAAAGTTCAGGATGAATATTCATAAAATAAAGGAAACACATTTGCATTAATGATTCTGCAGTTACCTTAGAAAACAGAAATAGGGATTTTATTTTGAGATCCTTTATAAACTTCTTAGGACAAAGAGAATATAAGAAATATTCTGTTTCTTAGTCATTAGAAAGGGTTTTTTCAGGAATCGTATAAATAACACAATACTGAACCTGACCCAGAAATCTGATCCCCATGGGTACGTCTATAGAAAACTTTAATGATCAGTAGTTTTTCCTGTACATGTCTGCTAAAAAGGCAAAATGTAGTATTGCATGCTGGCATTCAAATGAAATGTCTATTAAACACAAGGAAGGGTCAAAGAGAGATATTGTTTGCAGGGGACACCCCTCTATGATGTCCACGTGCCCTAATATAATTTTACATTTGATTTCATTAGTATTGATCACATCTAGAACTATTCATTACATGGCAATGCCCCAAAGTAAACAATTTAACTGATGATAACCACATTGCAACTGGAATGTACCTTAAAAACCTGTCAGAAAATCCACATTGTGCTTATAAGAAGCCTCAGGCCTATAACAGGGTTGGATAGAAGTCCACTCACTCTTACTGTATCCTTTAAAAGTTTTCTCCAGTCTCATAATCTATTTTTTTTTATGTGACCACAGTACCCCAAACATTGCATACTCTTGCCCCATACAACTGCTTTTTATGTCAGCACTTTACTTCTCATTAGTGATGAGCGAGCATGCTCGACCGAATATGTGTTCGACTCGAGCATCGCTATGCTCGGCACATAGTGGTACTGAGTGCTCGAGCGAGTACAGCATGTGCTCGAGCGAAATGCTTGAGTCTCTGTCACACACATTTTGCGGGTTTTAAAGCAGCCAATAGAGGTGCAGGTAAGTACTGCTCTCACTGTAATGCTAGCACCCGATCATGCATGCTTGGCTCAGACTTAGACAGGAAGAGCAGAGTGTAGGAAGGGAAAAACAGAGCAGGGAGCGAAATTTTACAGATTTTATCAAAAACAAGATTTGCAAAGACCCAAATGTCTTTTTAAGGACAACAGCGTGTGTATGTGCGTTTTACAGCAGCAATCAATTTAACTCTTGCATTCTCAGGGACAGTGCTTCTGAAGGTACAGATAATGCAGGGAGAGAAATTTGCTGTTTTTACTACCAAATGCTTTTCAAAGACCCCACAATGCATATTAATGACTACTGGGTGTGTTTCATAGCAGCAAGATATTTTTATTTTGTACCTATTAGTGACATATAGTGTACATCATCCGCAGACTATGTCTATAATAATCTGGCTTACACCTAGTGAACATAGTGTGTGGCTTTGTGTAAAATACAGTACTAGATCAGCAGTGTCTGTAGGGCAAATTCCATTAATCTGGGCCGAATAGTGTCCATATTCTGTGGATTTATGTGACACAAACTGTCCGGCCTCCCCAAACAGTTTCTGTATTTTAAATTACATTAATCGGGGCATAATATACTGTCCATATTCTGTGGATTTATGTGACACATACTGTCCGGCATCCGAAAACAGTTTCTGTATTTAAAATTACATTAATCTGGGCATAATATAGTGTCTATTCTGTGGGTTTGTGTGACATTTACCGTCCGGCATACGAAAAAAGTGTCTATATTTCAAATTGCAATAATCTTGGTCTAAAATAGTGTCTGATGCGCAAATCTAAATAATCTGGGCCTAATCTAGTGTCCACAGAGTACATTATCTGTGCAACATTTAGTGTCCACAGAGTGTGCCTCTCTGTGTCAAATACTGCATAACTGTTGAAAACAGTGTATTTTTGGGAAATGTACATTACTTGTGCAACAGTTAATGTCCACAGTGTGTGCCTCTCTGTGTCAAATGTTGTACCACAGGTGAAAACAGTGTATTTTTGGTAAATGTACATTATTTGTAAAACATTTAGTGTCCATAGCATGTGGCTCTCTTAGTTAAATAGTGTACCACAGGTGAAAACCGTGTATTTTGGGGAAATGTAAGTTATTTGTGCAACATTTAGTGTCATTAGCGTTTGGTTCTCTTCATCAAATATTGCACCACAGGAGAAAACTGTGTATATTGAGGAAATGTACATTATTTGTGCAACATTTAATGTCCACAGTGTGAGGCTCCCTGTGTCAAATACTGTACCACAGGTTAAAACAGTGTATTTTGGGGAAATGTACATTATTTGTTCAACATTTATTGTACACAGTGTGTGCCTCTCTGTGTCAAATACTGTATAACTGTTGAAAACAGTGTATTTTGTGGAAATGTGCATCATTTGTGCAACATTTAGTGTCCACAGCGTGTGCCTCTCTGTGTCAAGTACTGCACCACAGTTGAAAACAGTGTATTTTTGGAAAATGTACATTATTTGTGCAACAGTTACTTTCCACAGAGTGTGCCTCTCCATGTCAAATACTGTACCACTAGTGAAAACAGTGTATTTTGTGGAAATGTACATTATTTGTGCAACATTTCTTGTCCAAAGCGTTTGGCTCTCTGTGTCAAATATTGTACCACAGGTGAAAACAGTGTATTTTGAGGAAATGTACATTATTTGTGCAACATTTATTGTCCACAGGGTGTGCCTCTTTGTGTCAAATACTATATAACTGTTAAAAACAGTGTATTTTGGGGAAATGTACATTATTTGTGCACAATTTAGTGTCCTCAGTGTGTGCCTCTCCACAATTCTGCGGAATGGATGCGGACCCATGCATTGCGAATGAGGCCAGACATGATGTGGAGAGCACACTATGTGCTTTCCGCCTTTTCGGAGCCGCAGCCCTGAACTTCCGTGTTTCGTCCCCGAAACATCCGGCTGCTGCTCCGCAAAAGATAGAGCATGTCCTATTCTTGTCCGCAACCTTCGGACCAGAATAGGCATCTCTATGTGGAGTGCCGGCATGGTGTGTTGCGGATCTGCAACCACTATGGACATCTGAATGGGGCCTTAGTTAGAGCAGGGAGAGTGCTGCTGCTGCTGAATTAATACGGAAAGCGTTAGCTAGGTCAGTGTCCTGTGTCCACTCCAGTCTTCGAAGACTCATCTGCTGTAAGGACAGCATCCTGACAGCACCCCAAAAAGCCCTTTTTAGGGCTGGTACATCAGTCTGCCATTTTAATATATATATATATATATATATATATATATATTGCAGTTGCCTGCCCGTGTTTGAGAGGCCGCAGGCTCACAGACTGTACTGTGTGCACACCACTCATATAGGGTGGCACAGTAAATTGCAGATAAAAAAGTCATTTAATTTTTACCCTTTAATATAATTGCAGTCGCCTGCCAGTGTGTGTCAGGCCCACAGACTGTACTGTGCCCACTGCCCACCACTCATATAGGGTGGCACAGTACATTGCACGGCGCACGAGCAGTGACCTAAGATTCAAACGAAGCGGACAGAGCATGGGTCTTTTTTCATCTCCCGGTTCCAAAAATCTATTCACTACACCGGCCCTGGCCCTGACAGAACAGAGATTAAACTGATAGGAATAGTACTTAGTTAACATTAGTTGCATTGGTGGCATATTTCATTGCAAGTGCCCCAAATTAGAAGGAAGTGGACAGAGCAAGCTTTTTTCTCTATCTCCCCATGCAAGGATTCAATTCAATACACGTCCCCTGATAGGGGACTTAAAAATTAAAATAGTAAGAATAGTAGTTCACACTATTTGTATTGGCGGCACAGTACATTGCGCGGCGCATGCGCAGTGCTCCAAATTGGAAGTAAGAGGACCGACCAATCATCTTTTTCCATCTCCCGGTTCCTAAAATCTATTCGATACACGTCCCCTGATAGGGGACGTAACAGGGATTAAACTGATAGGAATATTACTACTTAACACACCACTCATATAGGGTGGCACAGTACATTGCACGGCGCAAGCGCAATGCCCCGAATTGGAAGGAAGAAGACCGACCAATTATCTTTTTCCATCTCCCGGTTCCTAAAATATTTTCCATACACTGGCCCCTGATAGGGGACAAAACAGGGATTATACTGGTAAGAACAGATTATTTTAATTTAAAAAAAAGAGGACAGCCTCTGTGGAGCTGGGTATTTCTTGGCCGCGTTACTGAACGCTCATGCACAATGGCTGTAGGCTCATGCGTTCTTTTGCGGAGGTGACAAACCTGGTCAGTCAAACCCAAGGCAACATCATCGACCTCATCCCATATGTGTTTTTTCTGGAGCGTGCCCTGCGAAGAGTGCTGGATCAGACCATAGATGAGCATGAAGAGGAAGAGTTGTGGTCACCATCACCACCAGAAGCAGCCTTTTCGTCGTCGATTGCTGGACCTGCGGCAACGCAGAGAGAGGAGTCTGAAGAAGAGGAGTCAGAGAAGGAAGGTGGATTTGAGGAGGTGGAAGACCAACTACAGCAGGCGTCCCAGGGGGCTTGTTGTCACCTTTTGGGGACCCTTGGTGTTGTACGTGGCTGGGTGGAGGAAGAGACCTTCAATGACGTCAGTGAGGACAAGGAACGGGACATAGCTAGCTTGGTATCCAACCTTGTGCAAATGGGGAGTTTGCGGTTGTGCAAATGGACTGTTTGCTGTTGTTTGTGGTGCGTTAAACGGGGAGTTCGGTCTGTCAGAGTTTGGTCTGTCACTGTGAAGCGTGCGTAACCCTTACACTACCCGATCGATACAACATCATACCTGATCGTATACACACACTGGATGTTTTAAAGCACGTTATTCCAAACATTTTAGGAATGTTAGGTGATTTATGCCCTTTATGGATTAAAACCCGACTCTGCGTCAACTACGTAATTTTCCATGAGAGTTTTGCCATGGATCCCCCTACGGCATGCCACAGTCCAGGTGTTAGTCACCTTGAAACAACTTTTCCATCACTATTGTGGCCAGAAAGAGTCCCTGTGGGTTTTAAAATTTTCCTGCCTATTGAAGTCTATGGCAGTTCGCCCGGTGCGCCCGCTCGCGAACATTTGCGGAAGTTCGCGTTCGCTGTTTGCGAACGGAAAATTTTATGTTCGCGACATCTCTACATCTAGTGTGTGTGCCTTTCTTATATATCACTTCATCCGAAGATGGTGTATGCTAGTCTGTGACAATATCAGGGCTACATCTCTTGTTTAAAGTGTGCACATCCCAAATACCTGTTGTAATTTATTGGAGCATACACTTATAAATCCTACGCTACTGTACGTGTGAATTTTAAGCATATATAACATTTAATATTAAGAATGCGGCCAGTAAGGGACGTGTAAGTGGCCGTGATGCTGATGGTGCACACAGAGGCCGTGGCCATGAAACTGAGTAAAAGAATATAGCTGAGTGCCAACAGGTGCGCTAACTCTCTAAAACAGTGATGTTAATGGCGAACATTTTAGAGACTGAGTACCGAAACTGCAACCCAAAACGCACTTATTTTTCTCAAAATGCCCACATGGTCATTTACCCTGAATACTACAGTCTAATATAGGATATCTTCCATGTTCCTTATCATTTAGCTATAGCTGTAGAGTGCCAGTTCGTGCCACCCAGTAGATGTAAGGCACAGAGGGATCACTGAGGACACTGACACGGCTATGTACTTCTTCCATCTTCCACATTTTTTTCCGTCCTTGTGACACTAGGCCGCGCATCAAGGTGAGGGTGCTGGCGGGGTTTCATGAAACTGTCCCAGGCCTTGGAGAGTATTGTCCTGCCTCTGTTGGAACTGGTTTGTGTTCCCCTCATCTTCCCTCCTGGGTTGCCCAAGGAACTATGTACTCTGCCGCCAGCATTGTCAGATGGGAATTTATTGAGCAATTTTTAAAGAAAGACCTCCTGGTATTGCCCCAATTTGGTAGTCCTCTCCCCCACAGAAATTAGAGATGAGAAGTTCTCTTTGTAGCGGAGGTCGAGAATGGTGAACTGAACAACCAGTAATCGCTGATGTGCAAAATGCATAGAATGCGAGGGTCACAGGAAAGGCAGCCACTAATGTAGGTGGTGTCAGAAATCCTGATAGAAGTAGGGCCCACAATCCTTGGCGTCGGAAGCACCTGTGCCATCCCAGGGAACGACTCGCTACTGGCCTCCACAACGTTCACAGCCACAGAAATGTGGTGTGCAGACACGGAAATGTATCATCCCTGGCCAAAAGCACTTGTCCATGTGTCCGTTGTTAAGTGGAGCTTCACTATAACTGCGTTGGTCAGGGCACGGGTGATGTTACATGACACAATTGCCGGTGTAATGCTGGGACGGCACACAGAGAAAAATAGTGGCGGCTGGGGACTGAGTGACGAAGGACGGCTTCCGCCAGGAGGCTGAGGAAAGCCTCATTGTCCACAGGCTTAAATGGCAACATTTCCAGGGTTTTGCCACCCCACAGCCTCTTCCAGCCTGTTGTGGTGCTATAGATCCCTCCCCCTCTGTCCTGCTGTTCTCGCTTGGCTTGCCACCTTTCCAGGTTGGGTCAGTGATGTCATTATCCCCCATCTCCTCTTCTACTTCCTCACTCTGGTCATCCTCCTGACTTGTGTTGACCTAACAAGACACTCACTCATTGACAACTGTGTCTCATCTGCATCATCCACCCCGTGAAATTGCCATTCCCCACCGTCATCTTCTTCTGACTATGGATGCTGAAGAGTTTGGGGATCAGTGCACAAGATCTCCTCATGTCTCTCTTCAGGGAGGGTCAGCTCACCTGCAGCCCTTGCCACAATCTTTTACATAGCCATCAAAACATATTCTTTCAATAATTTTTTTTCGTAGCCGGTGCTGACCGCCATTCCGTGTGCTAACTCTGCAATGTAACATTACCGCAATCAAAAAATATTCTAAAATTTCTATCAAATTTTTTCGTAGCCGATGCTAACCGCTATTCCCTACGCTAACTCTGCAAAGTAACATTAGCACAATCAAAAAATGTAGTTAAAATTTCTATAATATTTTATTGTGGCCAGTGTTTTTGATAATATCTTTACAATGTCCTTGCACTGGCAGCCAGGGGTGACGTAACTCCATAGCACGGAGGAATCTCGTTGGTTATCGGAAATAAACCACACAAAGCGTCTCGATCTACCCGCTCACAACGGCCATGCTACAACACCCACAGAATCGAGAAAGAAGTATCAATCTGTTAATCCTTTCAGTGTCCGGGCCGGGTGATGTTTCCCATGTGGAATCAAATTAAGCCACAGGCTGCACCCTTGGTCGTGCCCTTCCATCAATTAGTTTAAGTTTCAGCTTGGCAACCATACTCCCCTCGGAGCCCAAAGACTTTGGTTTCCAGGAAAATGCTCGGCGCGTAATGGGAACAACGCCGCCGGATCGCGTGTCGAATTGTTTTCAAACTACAAATTTCATCTTAGGTTAACAAAAACATTCTTGGCAAATGCTTTCAGTGTGGTTTTTCTGGCGCCAGTTAAATAGCAGGGCAATACAGATACCTCCTGCCGTCCATCTTAATCACGGCCCCAATTCTGGAAAAAAAATTATTTGGGCAGCATTTGCACTTTATATACAATTGAATGTACAGGAAAGAATGTTTTTTAAAAAATTTTTCCTGTAAAATATATTTTTTGGGGGGTTTGGGCGTATATTTGTCAGTAAGTAAAAGTGGTGTACAACTGGGACAACATGGTTCCAGCAGCGACTTGGGAGTCCAAGTTGCATCCCCATGCTGTTCCCGGTCCATTTTGGTGGTGTTTCTGTCACTTTCTGTCCTTTTCTAATGGACCAGGCACCCTCCGCTTTTGAGAGCAGGGGGTGCCGTTGTCTTCCATTGACTTCCATTATACTCGGGTGCTCGGCCGAGCACACAAACATAGAAATTTGTTCGGCACCCGCACATCCGAACACCCAAATACCTTGGTGCTTGCTCATCACTACTTCTCATGTTCTCACCATCGGTGCATTTTGACACATTGCTTACATGCAGAACCTGTTTTTCTTCATTTTACTGCTGACTTTTCTAACCAAACCCAGAATGCTTTACTCTGTGATGTTTCACAGGACTTGCTCCACTTGTCACACTGTTCTTTCTTCGATTATCACACCCCCTACACCTCTCCTTTCCATGTTAACTAGGCCAAACAAGCCCTGTGAAACATTATAGAGCAAAGCTTGTTAGGTTTCACAGGGAGTTCTGCATGTAAACATCCTGCCAGGATGCAGCGAAGAGAGGAAGGAAAGTGCTGACATGAAAAATAGGTATATGAGGCAAAATGTGCAGCATTTGGGGTACTCTGTGCAGAAAAAAATCTTATTATTTTATTATGAAACTGTAGAAGGTCTTTAAGCTTGGCACTGTTATTATGGGTTACCATTTTATGTGGTGGTCACTCTACCTAATCGAACTGTTAAACTAATGTAAGACTGAAGCTTTTATCATTATGCCAGTATATTACATTTGATGTGCTTTGGTGCACTGAAAATTTTCACCTGTCTAGCATGAATGTATGATACGCTGTGTTTTATATGCAATGTGATGTGTTGCATAGGTAACCTTCTCTGAACTCTCTCCAGCTCTGCTATGTCTGCATTTTTCACATGAGCCCAGAATTGTACACAGTACTACATGTGTGGTCTGACCAGTGATTTGTAAAGTGGCAGGACTATGTTCTCATCACGGGCATCTATGCCCCTTTTAATGCACCCCATAATCTTATTGGGCTTGGCAGGAGCTACCTGACACTGATTTCTACAGTTTGCTGTCCCTAAAATTCATAATTCCTTTTCCCTGTCAGTGTTACTCAGTGTTTTACCATTTAGTATATACGGGTGACTTGCATAATTCCTTCCCATGTGCATAATCTTATAGTTGTCAGTGTTTAACCTCATTTGCCACATCTCTCACCAAGTCTCCAATCTATCAAGATCCATCTGTAGCAGTATACTGTCCTCTTCTGTGTTAATTACTTTACACAATTTAGTATCCTCAGGAAAAACTGAGCCAAGGTGATAACTGAAGAAGCAAACACATTCATTGCTGCCTCTCTTCGGAGACCAACGTAAGAGCGTTAAGGCCAAGGAAACTGAGTGCAATGCAAGCCAAAATGAGCTTTTTCCACTTAAAGACTGAGCTATTTATTTATTGTTGCCTAAATATGTGCCATTACTGAGAGACTGTTACCACCAAGTCTGTTGCCTGTCAAAAGACAGTGTAACCATTAAGTTGTTGCTCTACGTGGCATTAGTTAAACCGCCTTGATTAAGTTACACCAGTGTCCAAATAAATTTCTTCCAACATCCTAGGATGGGGAGTCATGCATAACATTCAAGGCCAAAAGGTTTTATCTCTAAGGTCTGACTCACTTACAAGCCCATATCAAACTGAACATAATATTATAAAGGAATCATTTTTATTCTTAAGACAAAAGCAAAAAAACGATATATATAAAAAATGCTAAACAATCCTTGTACCATTTGCTGCCATCATCATTATAAGGGCTCCTGCACATGGCCATATTACATCACCAGGTACAAGTTGAATATTTTAGGTTAAAGAAAGGATGATATATTATCATTGGCACAACATATACAGCTCCAGGACAAATCTATAATATGGCAGCCTTTACAAAGCCTAAATGGATTGTAAGTCATGGTCTTTGCAAAACAGAAGTGTATAATGCTAATCAAATTTGTTACCCACAGTGAATATGCCTCAAAGCAGAATAAAACAGTCACGGAGTGCTTTAGTGGGCTTTTTGTCTACCTCACTCTCTTGTATCTACCAACTAAAGCTAACCATACAATTTGGATGATTTAGGCAGAACATGCCAGCAAGCTTTGGTGTTTTGGGGCCTTCCAACTTTCCCTAACTATGGATGTCAAGGCAAAAGGACCTTACTTTACACAAAACACTGGTAAGTCACTGTGCTTGGTGCAGTTGACATATAGTGGAGACAAAAATCAAGGACTTGATTTGAAGTCTAGAAGCTACTCATACTTCAGGAGGGGGACACGCAAGATCATTTGTAGTGTTCTCAAGTAGAACAACCTTTCGCATACTGAACTATATCATTGCACCTCATTCATTGCTTATTGCATATGATAGCACAGTATATTTTTGTAAGTCCTGCTATTGTTCTGCAAAAGATATGCAAGTTTACCTCCTTCCACCGTCTTAGACTCCAGGCTTATTAATGTGGTAATTTAATTTTTATTTCTTTTTAAGTTGGCAAGAAAATTCATTACAGTATTTATCAATCACCGGAAACTGTGTTTGTGTACCCATTAGTACCACACATACTGTGCACAAAAATGCCAAAGTTCTGCGGCCAAGGTGTCCAGAGATAACACCACACAGTCTGCAGCTGGTACACAATCACACAGCCAGCTTACTTTATGTACAAACCAGCCTTGTTCTCACTACGTAACAGATGTCATCTGCTCTTTTCAATGGATGCTTGGGAAATGCTAGATACTAAATGCTGTCTCCACTGGCGCCTGAGTGGAAATATGATCATAAAATTCACAGCCTGTTTTTATGTGCAGGAGTGAATTTACCACATGGATACTGTGGAAGATCTCACTGATTTAAATATAAATAGAAAAATAATATCATATATATATATATATATATATATATATATATATATATACAGTACACAAACATCTCAATACAAAAAATCTAGTACATATCAATATATTTATCCTTAGTTATGCAGGCAATAGACATTTAAAGGGGGTCTGTCAGCAGATCTGTCCCTATGTCACTGGCTGACCTGTTACATGTGCACATGGCTAATGAAGGCATCTGTGTTGGTCCTATGTTCATATTTTCCTGCATTGCTGAGAAAAATTATGTTTTAATATATGCGAATGTACCTCTAAGAGCAACAGGGGCGTTGCTGTTACACCTAGAGGCTCAGCTCTCTCTGCAACAGCTGCCCCCTCTGCACTTAAATCATGTTTTTACCTCCTGGTCCTGTCAGTTAAAGTACAGAGGAAGCGGTAGTTGCAGAGAGAGCACAGCCTCTCGGTGTAACAACAACACCCCCATTGCTCCTAGAGGCTCATCTGCATATATTAAAACATAATTTTTCTCAGCAATATGAACATGGGACCAACACAGATGTCTTCAGCTGCCAAGTGCACATATAATAGGTCAGCCAGTTTCATAGGTACAAATCTGCTGACGGATGCCCTTTAAATGGGTATTCTGCCCATAGACATTTGTAGAAATATGCCCTAATATCCCACTTCTGGGACTCCCACCTATTAGGAGAAAGGATGTGCTATCCATGACCCCTGTTTTTCATTATGAACAAGAGTGGCAGTGGCCATTGCTTTCTCCATCATTGTCATATATTCTGTAGTTGGAATACCCTTTTAAGTTTTATTTACACCCACCTGCATACCCATTTTATGTATGATGACAGTGACAGTATATTCTGAGGAAACACTTACTTGGTATGGTTGGAGCACCTCTTGAATTTACTTTTATATGGGAGGGACATTAAACATTTAAAATCATTTGATTGTGAGATTTACAGTAAATTCAATAAATATATTTTCTTAAAAAGGGCTTATTCCAGGGATATACTTTAAAAAGTCAAGAAGGATGCTTGTGAATCAGGCGCCCTTGGTTGGCATTAGCAATATTTGTCAGACTAGGGGCAAGGTACCATGATTTTGTATTAAAAGCTTAGGGCAAGGACCTCAAAGGTAGTATTTTCTGAAATACTGCCTGTACCATGAGTCACACAAGTAAGGGAACAGGAGATTAGAGAGGTTAACAAATGGCTCAAGAACTGGTGTAGGAAGGAGGGGTTTGGGTTTCTGGAGAACTGGGCCGACTTCTCTGTCGGCTACAGGCTCTATCGTAGGGATGTGTTTGGGGAGAAGAGGGCTAGAACTAGGTTGGAGGAGTGTTTAAACTAGGGACTGAGTGGGAGGGTAATTACATTATAGGATGGGAAGATAGTGCAGATAGAGACCAGGGGCAAGGTAGTGAGATTGGGGGAGGAATGGAAGGAGGGAGTAGAACAGTTCAGAAGGAAAGGTGTAGGGTAAAAAATATATAAAAACCTCTTAATTGTATGTATACTAATGCCAGAAGCCTGACTAATAAAACTGGGGAACTGGAATTAGTGATGTGTGAGAACGACTATGACATAGTGGGAATAACTGAGACATTGCTGGATGATAGCTATGACTGGGCAGTTACAGTCTGTTTAGAAAGTATCGCCAAAACCGGAGAGGGGTAGGGGCCTGCCTTTATGTAAATTCCCATCGAAAGCGCATAGTCCGAGAAGATATAAGTAAGGGAAATGAACATGTTGAGTCACTGTGGGCAAAAATACATGGAGGAAAAAACAATAATAATATACTAATAGAAGTTTATTATAAACCTCCTTATATAAATATACCACAGTCCACAGAAAATCTACTACTAAACAAGATAGATGAGGCGGCAAATCATAATGAGGTCATTATTATGGGGGACTTCAACTACCCAGATATAGACTGGGAAACTGAAACTTAAGTGGGGAAAATTGGCTTCTACCTCACATGTTTTTTTTGCCTTCCCCTGGATCAACTTGTAGGAAACAGGCCGAACTGGATGGACAAATGTCTTTTTTCGGCCTTATATACTATGTTACTAATATTGTGGTGTCAAAAACGACCTTGTTGAACTATAGTGTCCGTTTACAGGATACATAATCAAGTAAGGTCAAATATTCAATTATTTATAAATGGCTCCAGTAATTACCAGTTCAGTTCTTATTAGATAGACAGCATAATGTCAGGCTAGGGAGCTATTTCCCATAGGTTTACTGAGCAAATGTACAACTGAGTCACATACAGAAACATATCAATTTTCTATGTACACTAAGGGTCCATTCACACGTCCGCAAGTTGGGTCCGCATCCGTTCCGCAATTTTGCGAACCGTTTAATTTTCAATGGCGCCGGAACAGACACTATGTGCTGTCCGCATCCGCATTTCCGGATACGCACTTCCAGATACGCTAATTCCGTTCCCGAAAAAAAATAGAACATGTCCTTTTCTTGTCCACGATTGCAGACAAGAAAAGGCATTTTCTATTATAGTGCCGGCAGTGTGCGCTCCACAAATTGCGGACCACACATTGCTGGTGTTCGTGTTTTGCGGATCCACAATTTTCAGATCCGCAAAACACTTACGGAATGAAAATGGACCCTAGCATACATGTATTTCAATCAAGTCTCTGGTGCTAGAAGTGAGTTTCCTGAACTAAGCAATTCTCTTTAGAAAGTTAATCACTGTGCAACCTTCACAGATGCTGCTGATTCATATTTTCAAATGAATTCAGGGATGTCTGGTGAACATGGAACAGTTTTTTAACTGATCTCACATGTATTCTATTTGAATGAGTCTTGCGGGAACATCAAAGTTAGATGCTGTGATTTTCTCAGAACAGACTGATGGTCTGAGTGGAAAATCACTCATGTGAATTGACTATTTGACTTTAATCCCTCCCTGAGCACCTAGAGCAGGGGTAGGCAAACTCCGGCACTTTGTGAAACTACAACTCCCAGCATGCATACTTGCTCTTCTCAAAACTCCCTTAGAAATGAATGGAGCATGCTGGGAATTGTAGTTTCACAACAGCTGGAGTGCCGAAGGTTGCTGATCCCTGACCTAGAGTATATCGACGTCAGCAGTCAGGTATTTAAAGATGGTGATGCCATAGCCACCGGGTTCCCCTAGCGAGGATCCGGGGAACTAGACGGTATGTGCGGCAGCCTCAGTACTCCTGAATGATCCAAGGCTGCCGCACATAGGTTCCTATGAAGAACCTACCTGTGTTTCTAAAAGAACTAGAAACATCTAGTGGGAGTGGGTGGAGCACAGCATAAAGGGTAACTATGTTGCAATTTCAGTCTGTTTTAGACTTGTATACAGTTTCAATACAAGTCTATTGGAAAGACTAATAAGTTTTTACAGACATAAACAAGTCTTCAGATGTAAACAACACAGCTAAACCAGATAGTCAGAAGGTCAGTGTGTCTGTTTTTTTTTTTTTCTCTCCAAAGCTTTAAATAGTCTCTTATAGTTACTCTATAGTAACTCTATAGTTAACTCTTTCAAGTGCACTAAAGTAGTGAGTTGATGGCTTTGTGTAGTTACCCTAGGGGAAACTGGCCACAAACATCCATAGTACCCTTGCTCCAGCACACTACAAGACTCACACTACTTCTGAGTATGTCTGAAACCTTTGCTTCATTTTACAATACAATAGATTAATTATGAGCTGATTGTTATTGCATTACTTACACTATCGGTATAGAAAACTACATTATGTTACAAAAATAACATTCAAAGATATTTTATATAGAATGCATTAATTAAACTATACTATATATTTAGTGCGATTTTTCTAAACAATATAGAATAATTATCCAAGAGAAAACCACATCATTAGTGTAAACTAGTTTCTGTTCATAATTATTCATTTAAATTCATTTGCATTCTAAAAAGATGAAGGATTGGATGCGTGGAGAAATGTCACTCAAAGAATGAATAATTGCCGGCATGGCGTACAATGCGTTACACTCTCTAATAATGTGTGCACTCATCCCTAAATTATTAAGCACAAAAAGAACTAAAAGTGCTAAGCTGCGGAAGAAATGTCATACTAAATATAACAATGAACTGCCACAGAGAATGCAGCAAAATGGAAAATACTGTTATCACATCTGGCAAGCTATGCCTTGGTAGGCATGATTATAGTCAGGAATGTTTGGGTTTGGAAAGTGCACAAGGGGTGGAATGTGTTGAGCATTCACGTCAGCAGCTAGGATACAGCAGTGCGTAAAATATTGGCATTCGCCACATGGTACAATACTTCCTGGTCCCATTATATGCAGTCTAGCATAGAAAGAAAGGGTTAATACCAGTCTATGCAGTCTAGCCAGAGAAAGAAAGGGGTAAGAACGATGAACGTATGTGAGAAGGTGCAGACCTCAGAAGACAAACGGTTGAGAATTTTCAGTAAACAACTGAAAATTTGTTTTTAGCTCAGAATAAGAACAATCTAATATTACACATGTTTAAAAATTAAATTAAATAAGAAAAATTTCAATTCAGCTCTCTATTAACCAATACTTTCCTAAACATTCTGCCACGCACCCAGATTCATCAATCTCCACTCAGGCCTAGGTACAGATGTAGCAAAGCTGAGTTAACAAAGTAGCAACCTGCTACTGTAGTCGGTCATTTGGCTAAATTTATTTTGATAACGTGTTGTGCTATTCTTGATTTTCCATAGGGTTTTAGATAAATGTATTGATTTACTTTACCCCACTGACCTGCACAATAAATTTGTCTCAGCTACAGCACTGTACATCCTATATCATCACAAATACCAGCTCCTAAAAAATGTAATCAAATGCAACATTTATTTTTCTAGTTTATAATAAAATTCTGCAGAATGCATTAATTTTGTTTTTAAATTATGTAAAGAGAATGCAAAAGATAAGTTCACATATGTCAGATTGGTTTTTAGAGCAAATATATCTCAATGGATTGGACATTGTACTGTATGCAAGCAAATCGCTTTATTTATGGGTTGTTAAGTCTGTTATGCTTTGACGTTAAGTTGTTGTCTGGAATATCTATGCTTTTTAACAGATATGCTCAGGCAGTAGCTTAAAGGGGTTGTCTAACCTCAGACATTAATGTCTGATAGGTCTGGGTCCCAGAGGTGACTTAGAACAGAGCCTGCAAAGTGAAGGAGATTTTCTGCACTCTGCACTCACTTTGCAGGCACAATTCTAAGCATAGGTGCAGGCCCCAGAGGTGGGACCTGCACCTATCAGACATTGCAGGCATATGCTAGCATTATGCCCCCAATGTCTGAGGTGAGACAACCCCTTTAACTCGTGTACATCTTACCCATGCATTTTCGTTTTCAATTTGTTTTCTGCTGACCCCTTTTCCACAATGTACACAAATCACCATAGTTTGTTCCCATTCTGTATGTAGTACTTCCTGTTGCTATATCCAACCAAACCCATGATGCACTTCTCCTTTCTCGGCCACAGCTAAAGCACTGCTCTTAACAGCATCTAGCCAGTTTATAGATCATCCCATCCAGCCAGGGGCATAGCTATAGGGGAATCAGGGAAAGCAGCTACTTAGGGCCCAGACCCACAAGGGGACCCCTCAGTAGGAAGACAAAAAATGTTTTATTGTTAGGGCCCCCTCAACAGTATTATACAATGAAATTATTCACAGTGACACTGTAGGAAATGGACGGAGCAGCTACCAGGCCTTGTCTGAGAGCTTGATCTTGACTAGCCACAAGGGTGGGGCTTGCATGTGAGTTGGGGGTTGTGAAGAAGTTGCTGGAGGGGATGGCGGCCCATTTAAAAACTTGCTGTGGGGCCCAATCAGTTGTAGATAACCCCTTAAGAATGCAGCCTTATTTCACCTTAAGGACCTGGCCATTTTTTGCAAATCTGACCAGTGTTACTTTATGTGGTGATAACTTTAAAAAGCTTTTTCTTATCCTGGCCATTCTGAGAATGTTTTTTCGTCACATATTGTACTTCATGACACTGGTAAAATTCATTTTTTTTATAAAAAAATACCAAATTTACCAAAAATTTGGAAAAATTTGCAAATTTCCAAGTTTCAATTTCTCTGCTTCTATAATACATAGTAATAGCTCAAAAAAGTTATTAATTTGCATTCCCCATATGTCTACTTCATGTTTGGATAATTTAGGAATGCCATTTTATTTTTTGGGGGGACATTAAATGCTTAGAAGTTTAGAGGCAAATCTTGAAAATTTTCCGAAATTTTCAAAAACCCACTTTTTAGGGACCAGTTCAGGTCTGAAGTCACTTTGTGAGGCTTACATAATAGAAACCACCCAAAAATTACCCTATTCTAGAAACTACACCCCTCAAGGTATTAAAAACTGATTTTACAAACATCGTTAAGCATTTAGGTGTTCTACAAGAGTTAATGGCAAATGGAGATAACATTTCAGAATTTCAATTTTTTGGGAAAAATTTCCAATTTGAACCATTTTTTTTAAGTAACCAGGCAAGGGTTAACAGCCAAACAAAACTCAATATTATAACCCTGATTCTGTAGCCCATATGTCATCGTAAACACTGTATGGCCAAATGGCAGGGCTCAGAAGGAAAGGAACGCCATATGGTTTTTGGAAGGCAGATTTTACTGGACTGATTTTTAAACACCATGTCCCATTTGAAGCCCTCTGATGCACCCCTGCAGTAGAAACTCCCAAAAAGTGACCCCATTTTGGAAACTACGGGATAAGGTGGAAGTTTTAGTGGTACTATTTTAGGGTAAATATGATTTTTGGTTGCTCTATATTACACTTTTTTGAGACAAGGTAACAAAAAATAGAAATTCTAAGAATTCATCTCCATTTGCCAATAACTCTTGTGGAACACCTAAAGGGTTAACAAAGTTTGTAAAATCAGTTTTGGATACCTTGAGGGGTGTAGTTTATTAGATAGAGTCACTTTTTGGGAGTTTATACTCTAGGGGTGCATCAAATCAGACATGGTGTCAAGAAAAAAAAAATCCAGCAAAATCTGCCTTCCAAAAACCATATGGCGCTCCTTTTCTTCTGCGCCCTGCCGTTTGACCATACAGCAGTTTACGACCACATATCGGGTGTTTCTGCAAACTACAGAATCAGGGTAATAAATATTAAGTTTTTTTTGGGCTGTTAACCCTTGCTTTGTTACTGGAAAAATGGATTAAAGTGGAAGATTTGCAAAAAAACTGCTGTTTTGGGACCGTTTTTATTTTTTGTTATTTACATAGTTGATCTGGAAGGTTAGATTGAGTGCTATTTCTATAGAGCAGGTTGTTACGGACGTGACAATATCAAATATGACTACTTTTTTAGGTTTTTTTGTTTCAGTTTTTCAGAACAAAGCTTTTTCGAAAAGATGATTTTTTTAGAAAGCCATATTTATTTTTATTTTTTGGGCGACTATCTTATGTAGGGGCTCATTTTTTGAAGGATGAGATGACTGTTTGATTGGCACTATCTTGGGGTGCATATGACATTTTGGTCGCTTGCTATTACACCTTTTGTGATGTAAAGTGACAAAAAATGGCTTTTTTTACACCATTTTTTTTACGGTATTTAGTTGAGGGGTTAGGTCATGTAATATTTTTATAGAGAAGATTTTTACGGACGCGGCAATATCTAATATGTGTAGTGTATTTTTTATTTAGTGATATGTGTTTTTTTTATTTTTACTTTTTTTTTTACATTTTTTTTTACCCAGACCCACTGGGTTCTTAAAGATCCAGTGAGTCTGATGTCTGTATAATACAGTACAGTATGCTATATAGTGTACTGTACTGTATTTTTTACTTTACACTTAGTCTGATCAGACTTCTGCCTTTAGCAGAAGTCTGATCAGAGTTACATTACCATGACAAGAAGAACGCTTCTGAAAGAACCCTCTGGGCATTGGGCCAAGGTACCTGCTGAGTGATTTCAGCAGGTACCTTGTTCTGATCACCGCTGGCTGAGCAGCGGTGATTGGAAGTAGTCAGGATGTACAGGTACGCCCTGGGTCTTTAAGTACCAGGACGCCAGGGCGTACCTGTACGCCCTGCGTCCTTAAGGGGTTAAACCACCTCACCCTGATAATTACATAAACACTCCCCTGTTGTTACTTTGAAACACCCATGGACGTACCTCAGGAAATAAGAGCTGCATGAACAAGTTTATGTGACCATAGCCCAGAACAGCAGATAGGTGCAATAAATGTAATCAAAATATATTCCAAAATTACAGCTACCTTCATAAATGATTATTTTAAAGGCTGTTAATGCAAATATGAAGACCATTTAAAGTTTTATTAAGCTAGAAAAATCCAAAGATTTCCCATTCTCCTGCTGTCAGCCCTAGTCCCAGGTCCCTACAGCTACACCTCTGGCTTTGTCTGTATGCAGGACATGTGCTATGTGGGAAGAGTCTGTCTGACCTGCTCATTTCAATAGATAAGCCAGTCTATTATAGCATAGAGACAGAAGGGGACTGTGTGCCACACAGCCCCTTCACACACAATACAGGTCCCATGCTAACACAGAAAATTGTCTTCTGTTTCCAGGTCGAAGGCGAATGAGCTAGGACCCTGGATGTAGACTACAGTGGAAGATCAGATTCTTTTTACTAATTCTAATACATTAGTAAACAGTAAATGATACAAACAAAAAGATACATTTTTCTAGTCAAACACCTCTTTAAGTGCATAAATAATGAAAATCTAAACCTACTTTGTTCAAAAGTACAAAAAAAAACAAAAAACTAGTCTGCGCAGGAAGTAGCTAATGTATTCTTAGAATTTAGATTACATTTTTAATAACCAGAAGTGTCTAACATTAGTCTATGATTGCCACACTCTTCCAAATGTAGACATTTCATTTCCCTATTACCTATTCAATATATTTCCTGCATTATTATTCCACTTGCTCTCCATAATACTGATGACACAATAAAAGCCCCTGTGTGGGAATTATGAAGCGTAATTCCCCAGATTTAACTTTCATCTCTGAATTGTGTGTTTTGATTACACGCCATTCAGGTAAATTCATCTAACTGACAGCACTAATACACCATAATTTGGATATAAAATGTAACTTGGCAGAAGAGAATCCCCAATCTGACTACATGACTTTAATGGTGATTTGATTGGCTTCTTCCCAAATGTTATGTTTTGAGAGAGTAAAATGTACTCTCAAATCAGCCAGGAGGCACTGAGCAGACACAACACCAATGAAGTTAATCACACAAGGAGTGCCAGTTGTTCAGCTTGGCATCCGCATAAAGCTGATAGCACACCAGAAGGAGCTTGCACTGTACAATGAACTGATTCCAATTTGGGAGATTATTTGTGAGGTTTACGGCTTTAATTGTGTCATCTAGGATGATTTGTGACACAAAATGTTAATATCCTATTATTGTGATGATTCGCACTCAAAAGAGAGACTTGCTTGCCTAATGGATATTTGATGGTTATATTGAAGGGTACAGCATATAACCATAAAGCTTATTAGGAGTCCCAGGCTTGATTCTAAGCATATACTATGTTCTTCATCATAGTAGCATGGATTAGTAATTGTGCCAGTCTTTCCCGTTCTACGCTACATCAGTGCCAGTCATATGCCCTAACAAGCCAGGTGTTCAGGATACCCCTGATTGCACATGCATGCCATAGAAGATGAATGTGCTGATGATTGAGCCACCTGCGCTCAAGTGCTGGTAATCTTATAGGGAAGCAATCATTATTAGGTGCTGATCATTATTTTAGTCGACCTGCTGCTTTTTGGATAATTGCTTACAGCTTAAGGCTGGAAACACACCTAGGCGTTTCTTAATCGCGCGTATGACGCGCGTTTTACGCGCGTTTTTGGATACGCGTTTTTGTAACTAAGAAACGCGCGTCATACGCGCGATTCAGTGATTCTCCCCTATGGCATCATTGTCCATAGGTGCGTTAAAACGCCCAAATGTGAACCATGCCCATAGGGAAGCATGGCTTTTCACATGTTGTGCGTTTTACAGCGCGTTTGAACGCGCTGTAAAATGCTTAGGTGTGTACCTAGGGTAAAGATAAAAGGAGCTGAAAGGTTTAGCACTTATCATTAGGGATGAGCGAATCAACTTCGGATGAAACATTATACTTCGTCTGAATACTGTACGGAGCAAGCGCTCAATACAGTATTAGAATGTATGGGCTCCTATGAGCCGAAGTTATTACTTCGTGAAGTCTCACGAGACTTCGCATAATAACTTCATAAAGCAATTTGTACTTTAAAAAAAACATTTCCCAAACTCGGATTCAGTTCCAAGGTACCAACCGAACCCAAGTTCGGGAAATGTTTTTTTTTACAGTAGAAATTGATGTAATACATAAATGGTAAGGCTAAAATCTGACAAATCATTATTACTTAATTTTAGGAATTCCTCTAATCCTTTCCTAAAACCATCCACTGTTCCCGCTGTGACCAATTCTTGAGGTAGACAACTCCACAGACTCAAAGATCTTAAAGTAAAAACAGCTTTTCACCATATTTTTGTATGGTCCATTTAATATTTGCACAGTTAATCATGTCCCCCCTTGTCTCTTCTCAAGACTAAATATATTTAATATCATCCAGCATCAGCCACTGTGATAAATCTGGTAATTTTTTAGACTGCTTACATTTACCCAGGATTATTAAATATGCCCCACTGTGTTCACAATATAATATAAAGAGTCTATTAATTTGCTTGAAGATTATAGAAATAAAAATACACAAATACAACTTCAAATATATTTAGAGGAGGTAACATTATAAATGTGTTTTTTTTATCAAGTGCAGCTTGGCTTAGTTTGGGGAAATATGGTATTCAAGCATTCCTACAACACTGATGCAGCAGTATGACAATAATGCATAACATACACTTCCCAAAGGTCAATATCAATCAATAATGTAAAAGGCAAGTGTGTCAACCCATAAACAATTATGAGTTCAGCTCAATGTGATTCAACAAAGGAATATAATTATTTTTTTTTTTTTCTAAATCAGCAGAATATTCTTTAGAAGTGAGCAAATAAACAAACCAATGTCAAGCAGGGCATGGGTCCAAAGGGGGTGCCCAACAAGACAAACACACATAGAAAGCAAAAATTAAAGTCATTGTGCAGTGATATAATATTGATCCTGAAGATAGGTCAGCAATTACAGATC
This sequence comes from Bufotes viridis, assembly GCA_033119425.1. Taxonomy (NCBI): domain Eukaryota; kingdom Metazoa; phylum Chordata; class Amphibia; order Anura; family Bufonidae; genus Bufotes; species Bufotes viridis. The sequence goes on along the minus strand of CM065589.1, from coordinate 384,973,895 downwards.
GGCAGGGGTCAGGTTCCCAGCCGATAAGCTCTTTGAAGGGGTCACAGCTCTTGTTTGAGCGATGCTCTACCTCTTCTCCTATGTAGAGGCAGCACACTGTAATTACAAGTGCTCCACCCTAGTCAAGAGAAAAGGGACAAACACTGTAGTTAGACTGCACAGTCGCTACAAACGTGACAGCTGATCGGTGCGGGTATCATGATCCTGACCCCCACCGATCTAATATTGATGACCTATTCTTTGGATAGCTTGCCAATATTATGCCACCGACCACCCATTTAATTTAGTGCATGCTAGATTCTAACATCCACAGCAGCAGCTTGTTATACATTTTTGGCACACTTGGCAATGCAATATAGAAAATAGTTCTAGAAAATATTTCTAGGACTTCTTATATGGAGTACAAAGAAACACATTCAGGGGTATGCTACAAAAAAGTAAAAAAATTAAAATACCCTGTATTTTGCAAAAAATATTTCTTCAGGGGTTCCAATAAAACTACATGAGAACTTAAGCTCAAAGGAGTCTTACCTAGTGAGAAAAAAACCTGGTCCTATACATCATTTCAACCGATCCCACCAATTTTTGGTGTGATTTTACAGTGATCTATTCACGTGTATGAATTTATTCCACAGATCTAGGTTACCAAAGATGCCGGACAGCTAAATAGTCCTCTGTCCCATTGTGGCAATTTTTATGAGGAAGTCAAGGGGCGCAGTTGTAATGGGTATTTATCAGGGTTGCCAACCGTCCAGAAATTTATGGACAGTCCATAAAAATAGGTGAATTCTTTCGTAAAAAAAATAGATATGTCTGTGATTTCTTTAGGCTGGTGGTTCTTGACTAGATTATTTTGGTGGTAATTATTATAATTCATTTTACAGCTGACAATAAATGCTGGAAATGAGTTCTTATCAGTATATTGAGCTATAGACATTGATTATTTATAATATTTAGCTTTTAATATGGTTTTCCAATTTGTTCGTAAACATTTTTGAGTGTCTGTGACTATTTGTTAAATAGAGTTGAGCGAACACCTGGATGTTCGGGTTCGAGAATTTCGGCCGAACTTCCCAAAAATGTTCGGGTTCGGGATCCGAACTCGACCCGAACTTTATTCCGAACACGAACCCCATCGAAGTCAATGGGGACCCGAACTTTTGAGCACTAAAAAGGCTGTAAAATAGTCCAGGAAAGGGCTAGAGGGCTACAAAAGGCAGCAAAATGAAGGTAAATTCCCTGCAAAAAAATGTGGATAGGGAAATAAATAAAAATAAAATAAAATAAATAAAAATTAACCAATATCAATTGGAGAGAGGTACCATAGCATAGAATCATGCGTCATATCACCCAACACTGGAGAAGGCCACTTTCAGTTATTTCGGCCCCAGCACCCAGACAGAGGAGAGAGGTCCCACAGCAAGGAATAAGGCGTCATATCACCCACCACTGGAGAAGGCCACTTTCAGTTATTTCGGGCCCAGCACCCAGACAGAGGAGAGAGGTCCCACAGCAAGGAATAAGGCGTCATATCACCCACCACTGGAGAAGACCACTTTCAGTTATTTCGGCCCCAGCACCCAGACAGAGGAGAGAGGTCCCACAGCAAGGAATCATGCGTCATATCACCCACCACTGGAGAAGGCCACTTTCAGTTATTTCGGCCCCAGCACCCAGACAGAGGAGAGAGGTCCCACAGCAAGGAATAAGGCGTCATATCACCCACCACTGGAGAAGGCCACTTTCAGTTATTTCGGCCCCAGCACCTAGACAGAGGAGAGAGGTCCCACAGCAAGGAATAAGGCGTTATATCACCCACCACTGGAGAAGGCCACTTTCAGTTATATCAGCCCCAGGACCCAGACAGAGAAGAGAGGTCCCACAGCAAGGAATCATGCGTCATATCACCCACCACTGGAGAAGGCCACTTTCAGTTATTTAGGCCCCAGCACCCAGACAGAGGAGAGAGGTCCCACAGCAGAGAATCATGCGTCATATCACCCACCACTGGAAAAGGCCACTTTCAGTTATTTAGGCCCCAGCACCCAGACAGAGGAGAGAGGTCCCACAGCAAGGAATAAGGCATCATATCACCCACCATTGTAACAGGCCACTTTCAGTTATTTAGGCACCGGTGCCCAGATTGAGGAGAGGTTCATTCAACTCTGGTTTGCACCGCAAGATCATGGTAAAGCTAAAAAAAATGAGGATTCAATAAAGAATTGCCCTGGAGTACAAGAATACATGGTTGAGGGGGAGGCAGTTATAAATGCCTATTCTGCACAAGGGAGGGACAGGTCCTGTGGGATCCATGCCTGGTTCATTTTTATGAATGTCAGCTTGTCCACGTTGGCTGTGGAAAGGCGGCTGCGTTTGTCAGTAATGACGCCCCCTGACATGTTGAATACAAGGTCAGACAAAACGCTGGCCGCCGGGCAGGCCAGCACCTCCAAGGCATAAAATGCAAACTCTGGCCACGTGGACAGTTTGGAGACCCAGAAGTTGAATGGGGCCGAACCATCAGTCAGTACGTGGAGGGGTGTGCAGACGTACTGTTCAACCATGTTAGTGAAATGCTGCCTCCTGCTAATACGTTCCGTATCAGGTGGTGGTGCAGTTAGCTGTGGCGTGGCGACAAAACTTTTCCACATTTCTGCCATGCTAACCCTGCCCTCAGATGAGCTGGCCGTGACACAGCTGCGTTGGTGACCTCTTGCTCCTTCTCTGCCTTCGCCTTGGGCTTCCACCTGTTCCCCTGTGACATTTGGAAATGCTCTCAGGAGCGCGTCTACCAGCGTGTGCTTGTACTCGCGCATCTTCCTATCACGCTCCAGTGCAGGAAGTAAGGTGGGCACATTGTCTTTGTACCGGGGATCTAGCAGGGTGGCAACCCAGTAGTCCGCACACATTAAAATGTGGGCAACTCTGCTGTCGTTGCGCAGGCACTGCAGCATGTAGTCGCTCATGTGTGCCAGGCTCCCCAGAGGTAAGGATAAGCTGTCCTCTGTGGGAGGCATATCATCATCGTACTCCGTATCCCCTCAGCCACGCACCAGTGATGGGCCTGAGCTGTGTTGGGTGCCACCCCGCTGTCAACCTGCTTCATCCTCATCCTCCTCGTCCTGCAGTAGTGGGCCTTGGCTGGCCACATTTGTACCTGGCCTCTGCTGTTGAAAAAAACCTCCCTCTGAGCCACTTCTAACAGACTGGCCTGAAAGTGCTAATAATGACCCCTCTTCCTCCTCCTCCTCCTGGGCCACCTCCTCTTCCATCATCGCCCTAAGCATTTTCTCTAGGAGACATAGAAGTGGTATTGTAACGCTGATAGCGGTGTCATCGCCACTGGCCATGTTGGTGGAGTACTCGAAACAGCGCAACAGGGCACACAGGTCTCGCATGGAGGCCCAATCATTGGTGGTGAAGTGGTGCTGTTCCGCAGTGCGACTGAAACGTGCGTGCTGCAGCTGAGACTCCACTATGGCCTGCTGCTGCTCGCACAGTCTCTCCAGCATGTGCAAGGTGGAGTTCCTCCTGGTGGGTACGTCGCATATGAGGCAGTGAGCGGGAAGGCCAAAGTTACGCTGTAGCGTAGACAGGCGAGCAGCGGCAGGATGTGAACGCCGGAAGCGCGCACAGACGACCCGCAGTTTATGCAGCAGCTCTGACATGTCGGGGTAATTGTGAATGAACTTCTGCACCACCAAAGTCAGCACATGCGCAAGGCAAGGGATGTGCGTCAAACCGGCTAGTCCCAGAGCTGCGACGAGATTTCGGCCATTATCGCACACCACCAGGCCGGGCTTGAGGCCCACTGGCAGAAACCACTCGTCGGTCCGTTGTTCAATACCCCGCCACAACTCCTGCGCGGTGTGGGGCCTGTCCCCCAAACATATAAGTTTCAGAATGGCCTGCTGACGTTTACCCCGGGCTGTGCTGAAGTTGGTGGTGAAGGTGTGTGGCTGACTGGATGAGCTGATGGAAGCAGAGGAGGAGGAAGCTGAGTAGGAGGAGGAGGCTACAGGAGGCAAAGAATGATGCCCTGTGATCCTTAGCGGCGGAAGGACGCGCGCCAAGGAACTTTCCGCCTGGGGCGCAGCCGCCACTACATTTACCCAGTGTGCAGTTAGGGAGATATAGCATCCCTGGCCGTGCTTATTGGTCCACATATCTGTGGTTAGGTGGATCTTGCCACAGATGGCGTTGCGCAGTGCACACTTGATTTTATCGGATACTTGGTTGTGCAGGGAAGGCACGGCTGTCTTGGAGAAGTAGTGGCAGCTGGGAACAACATACTGTGGGACAGCCATGGACATCAGCTGTTTTAAGCTGTCTTTGTCCACCAGGCCAGTAGTTTAGAAATGCTGGAATTCAGGCCCAGGGCTCGAGGGTGGCTAGGTGGGAATTTACGCTTTCTCTCCAAGGTTTGTGAGATGGAGAGCTGAACGCTGCCGTGTGACATGTGGAGATGCTTGGTGACGCAGGTGGTGGTGTCGGTGGCACATCCTCTGTTTGGTGGGCGGCAGGTGCCAACCTTCCTCCCAAGGCGGAGGAAGAGGCAGAGGCAGCAGCAGAAGAGGGAGCAGGGGGAGCCAGAGTGAGTTCCTTGCTTTTAAGGTGTTTACTCCACTGCAGTTCATGCTTTGCATGTAGATACCTGGTCATGCAGGTTGTGCTCGGGTCTTGTCGTCAGCACATTGTTTAAAGAAGTGCCATGCCAGGGAACCCCTTGAAGCTGCCTTTGGGGTGCTCGGTCCCTGGTGGCGGTGGCCAGTAGCAGGCAAACTCTCTTGGTGGTGGCTGTTCTGCTTTTGCCCCCTGCTCCCTCTTTTGCTACATTGTTGGCTCGGTCTCACCATTGCCTCTTCCTCTGAACTATGACAGTCAGTGGCACGACCTTCATTTCATGTGGGGTCTAGGACCTCATCGTCACCTGCATCGTCTTCCACACAGTCTTCCTCCTTGACCTCCTGTTCAGTCTGCACACTGCAGAAAGACGCAGCAGTTGGCACCTGTGTTTCGTCATCATCATCAGAGACATGGGGACTCCGATGAGGTGGTAGTGCATCAGTGCATTCTATGTCTTCCACCACTGGGAAAGGGCTAGGTGGATTCCCTTGGGAAACCCTGCCTGCAGAGTCTTCAAACAGCATAAGAGACTGCTGCATAACTTGAGGCTCAGACAGTTTCCCTGATATGCATGGGAGTGATGTGACAGACTGATGTGCTTGGTTTTCAGGCGCCACCTGTGCGCTTTCTGCAGAAGACTGGGTGTGAGATAATGTTGTGAACGTGCTGGATCCACTGTCGGCCACACTATTGACCTGCGCCTGTACCTGCTCAGGCCTTACCATCCTTAGAATGGCATTGGGCCCCACCAAATATCGCTGTAAATTCTGGTGGGTACTGGAACCTGAGGTAGTTGGTTCACTAGGACGTGTGGCTGTGGCAGAATGCCCACGTCCTTTCCCAGCACCAGAGGGTCCACTAACGCCACCACGACCGCGTCCGCGTCCCTTACTAGATGTTTTCCTCATTGTTAACGTTCACCAAGCACCACAATAAGAAAAAAAATATTTGGCCCAATGTATTGATTTCAAATTCTGGCCATTTTTTTACAGGCACCTAACACTATCTGCCTATTTATTTATGTACCGTATTACACTAATCCAGGCACAGCATTAACCACTGATTTATGAAAATATCAGTTGTAGGCCTAGCATTTAGGCCATGGATAAAAGGTATCCTTTTATGGACAGATTTACACTTGGAGATGCACAGTAGCGTGTGAAAAAATATGTAGGATTATATCTTCAGCAATTGTATTTTAACACTTTGTGTAATATACCCTTTAACGGACAGAAATACAATGGGAGATGCACGGTAGCGTGTGAAGTTATTGAGGATGACCCTCTCAGCACTTGTATATACGCTTTGAGTGTAATATACCCTTTTACGGACAGATTAACACTTGGCCTGCAACAGCTGGAACACCAGATTCAGGGTATTGCTATATTGGCAAGTGAATTTCACCCCAGAACAAAATATATGTTTTGGCGGACACTAGTATACTTTGCCAGCAACTGCTGGGACACCAGATTCAGGGTATTGCTATTTTCGCAATTGAATTTCACCCAGAACAAAATATATGTTTCGGCGGACACTATTATACTTTGCCAGCCAGTGCTGGGACACCAGATTCAGGGTATTGCTATTTTGGCAATTTAATTTCACCCCAGAACAATTTATACCCTGTTACGGACAGATTTAAACTAGGCCTGCAACTGCTGAAACACCAGATTCAGGGTATTGCTATTTTGGAAATTGAATTTCACCCCAGAACAAAATATATGTTTTGGCGGACACTATTATACTTTGCCAGCCAGTGCTGGGACACCAGATTCAGGGTATTGCTATTTTGGCAATTACATTTCACCCCAGAACAAAATATATGTTTTGGCGGACACTATTATACTTTGCCAGCCAGTGCTGGGACACCAGATTTAGGGTATTGCTATTTTGGCAATTGAATTTCACCCCAGAACAAAATATATGTTTTGGCGGACACTATTATACTTTGCCAGCCAGTGCTGGGACACCAGATTTAGCGGATTGCTATTTTGGCAATTGAATTTCACCACAGAAAATAATCTATCCTTTGCCAGACAGCAGACAGTATTACACTTGGCTAGCCAAAGCTGGAACACCAGATTTAGGGGATTGGTATATTGGCAATTGTATTTAACCCCCTTAATAAAATATAGAAATTGCTATCCTTAGTTTCTAGGGGTGACAATAAGCACGGCCAAACCCCTGATTTAGGATATAGCAAAAAAAAAAAAACTAGTATTGATGGATTGATGGACTTGGTGGCAGCTTGTTCTGGAGCACCGCAAGTCACAAAATGTCCGCCGATCACCCCAGAAAAAAGTGACAGAAAAACGCTCTGTGCAGCCTAAAAACCAGTGAGCAATTAACTAGCAGAAGTTGAATCATTCACAGCTGTAGATCTATCAGTTCATTAGGTGCTAATGCTGACTTTTCCCTGCCTAATCTTGCCCACACAGAAGCTGCATCCTCTTCCTACACTAATCAGAGCAGTGTGACGTGCGGCGCTACGTGACTCCAGCTTAAATAGAGGCTGGGTCACATGCTGCACTTGGCCAATCACAGCTATGCCATTAGTAGGCATGGCTGTGATGGCTTCTTAGGGCAAGAAGTAAAACGCTAGCTGATTGGCTGTGCAGCCTTTCAGAAAGCGGGAAGAAATCGCCAAAACAACGGACCCTGAGCCCGAACTTTTTTGAAAATGTTCAGGTCTGGGTCTGTGTCATGAACACCCCAAAATTCGGTACGAACCCGAACTATGCTCGAACTGTTCGCTCAACACTATTGAATTGATAAGTTGTCCAGAAAAAAGAAAAAAATGATTTGCCAACCATTATATTCATCCAACTGCTATTTAATGCATACTGCAGACCGTACCCTTTAAAATGTATGTAGAACACAAACCAAATGCAGTGCATGCAAGTCAATAAAAGATTAAAGGGAACAGCTTGTGCGTCATGTACGTTATTTTTTTATCTACACCTTTTCAGATTCGTCTGCAATCAGACTTGTGTCTCATGTCTGTAAGATGACAGAAATTTCTGTAGGGAAAACCTGATGCTATTCTTTTAGGAACGTATTTATATGTATGCTCTAAAGATTTTCATGCACGCTCAAGACACATAAAACAAATCTCACATTCCGTACAGAGTCCATTTGTTGCCAGTCGTTTTGACAGAAAACACTTGAGAAATCTTTCATCAAAGGACACTTATCCAGCACTGCCATTTTTCTCACAGAAGGGAATAAGCAACTTGAACACACACTTCAAAATATATCATAGCACAGTGCAGACCGCAGAGAATTGTACAATTACTTTTCAGTCACTGGACAGCAGCCGCTACTTGACTCTTGCATCCTTTTTTAATACTGTACTGTGTTTTCCATGCATTTTATAAAGAGCTACAGATGTAGCCAGGTCTAACATAATAAAGATTACAGTGTAGCGTCACGAGATGGCTATTGCATATGTCATTTCTAGTAGGCTTAGACCACATACGTGCATCAAACGTCTCTTCAAAGCGTGATGAATTTGAAAACTATTGAAACATGTCATTGCAATACGGTATATGTACATATTATTATTATTATACAATATGCATGTGTTAGTATAATAAATGTATGTCATTATAGTATATGTTTGATTTGCTAATGAGTTTGTGCCACGTTTTGAAGTTTTACACTATCTATAGGATAAAGGATAACTAACTGATCTCCCACCGACCCTGAAAACAGAGGACCTGTACCCCCAATCTGATGGAGCGGCAGGTCGACCATGTACCCTGCCACTCTATTCATTCTTTGTGGGACCACCAGAAATATCTCATGGATAGGGGATACTTTCACAAGTTGGCACAACCCCTTTAATGCCCATTTTTGACACAATTATATATTCTTGGTACTAATTAAAACCAAAGATCTAATCTTCACATTTAGATGTTTACACAGTTAATGGTGGATATAGCATGCCTTTTGTAACAGCTTTCTGTCAAATTTCCCATGGCCACATACTTACTAGAATTTACACCAGCAACTGGCGTATATTATCATGCAAATCTACACCAGCTAATTTTTTGGGGCAAACATTTGACACATTTATTGAGAGGCCTCTTTAATAAAGTGTTGCATCTCAATCCTTAGTAAATTATCCCTTTATTATATAACAATTATTCAAATCCACTTCGGCAATAAGGGACATTCTATTGAATAAAAGGCAACTGTATATTGAGTTAACCTATGGTCAGTTTGCATGTCTTATTATATTAATCCTTAGAGCAGCCCAATATTCATGCTTTCTTTTTTCCGTCATAATACTTGGAACCGAACCCGAGTTTAGTAAATATTTTTTTTACAGTACAAATTAATTTATTTAAGTTATTGCGCAAAGTCTCTCGAGACTTCACAAAGCAATTTCTTCGGCTCATCTGAGCCAATACATTTTAACACTGTATGGAGCTCCTGCTCCGTACAGTATTAGAACGAAGTTTTATGCAAATCGACTTCGGATGTTTCATCCGAAGTTGATTCGCTCATCCCTAGTCACCAAGCACGGGATTTCGGCCGAGATCTTCAATCAAGATGGCGGCGGACGGCCCGTCTCGAGAAAATGGAGGAGGTAAGTATAATTCTTTTTTTTTTTTTTTTCACATTATTTCAGTTTAAAACTATTCACTACCACGAAGCACAAGGAAAATCGGCTTTGTGAATCAAATTTATCCCTTATCGCTCATCTCTAGTAGTGATGCTCATTAAATTAAAAATTCTCCATTTAAAGCAGTTCTCCAATATTTCTAGGAGTTTGCAAATTTGGTGCAGTAGTCTTTGTAAAACTGTAAAAAATGTTTTTAAAAACTTCAAAATGTGACTCCAGTCTCATGGCCTCTCTCTGGTTCCCAGTGCTTTCTGATCCCTGCTGGGTCTGCCATAGTCGCGTGCCATTGATCACTTATTTGATTGCTGAAGCCAATCAATAGCCTTAGCAGTCACTTGTCAGTAATGTGCACGTGACCACTGAGTCCTGTGATTGGTTACAGTGACCAGGGGAACCCAATGCAATCTTAACAGGCCCAGCTGGCATCAGAGTGGTGGGGACCAGAGGGACATTTTAAAAGTAAGGTTTTTTTAATTTTTTATTTCTTACGTTCTGCCAAACTTTAACAATTCTTGTAGAACCCTTTTAAGATGTTCACCTAGTTATAATCATACTATATTTTAGCACTAAAAGGGTGAGCCATTGCAATAGACAATAACCATTGTATTAGATAATAATCATATTTGCCATTCTTTAGTATTTTATTTCCACAAACAATTTAGACAAGATACTGTATATGCAGGATGCAATACAAAAGAAAGCACTGTAAACTCTATAAGTTGAATGGCACACATTTTTACCATGGGTGCCCTGGATATGCCAATTACCAAGACAGCAATGTGACATGACTTGATGATGCCATATTTCTTTCTCGATCCCAGGATTTCCTGCTCCATAAAGCCCACAAAGCTTTGGCTGAGTGGTTATGCCTAGATTAAGCATGCTGACTAATCTAGATTGTACACATTTTTAACCTCTGAAGAAACATACCAGCTAAGATAACGCAAAAAGAACACTAAACATTAAATAAACAGCGACTAAAGGTGGGTTTACACTGCCTGAATATCGGACAGATTATCAGGAACGAACATTCCTGTGAATGCTTGTTCTTACAATCTGCCCGTCTAAATGTGCACAACACTCATTCAATTCATCAAGTGATCTTTTCATTCGTGCAGGCACCACCAATCATCGTTTCTGGGCAGCAGGTCTTGCTGTCTAAACAACGATCTGCTGCCCAGAAACAGTGCAGCTGTATGGGGACAAGCGATCACAATCATCCTCATACTGTGTGAAGGTGATTGCAGCATGTAAATGCAGCATCCCCCTCACTGAATGAACAGCCGACTTTCTGGAAAGAATGCTTCCTTCACGACAATCGTCTGTTCAGAGAGTGTAAACCCACCTTAAGACTAAAACCCTGGACAGGTTTGATTATTGTCTAAAATGGATGCATAGATGATATGGCAGCGATCCACTGCTGATCCTAAAATGGTTCAAGGAAATATGTCAGAAAATGACCTATGGTTTAAAGAGGATCTGTCACCAGGATCAACCCTGTTAAACCAGACATACTGCCTGGTAGGGTTGATCATGCTGATTAAAATGATACCTTTCTTTTGCCTGTATGCTAAACAGCTGCAGAGTTATCTGTGTTTTATTCATATGCAAATGAGCAAGTTGGAGCACTAGGGGTGGGGCTGAATTCTTGGAGCACTGCTTTGTAACAGCCACTGTGCTCTGCACAATCCCCCCTCCTTGATTGACAAGGTTAGGCATCAGCTTGTTGAGTGCAGAGCTGTGTCCAAGAATGTACATATCATATACACTACTTACTGTAGCCTTACCACATTGAGATATACTTAGAAAGCTAATCTACATATTACTGCTTTATTCACAGACACAATATATAATAATAATGAAACGAGTAATATGTCTTAGCTTTCTGAGCATAAAAAACTATCCTTCTCTATATAATAATGCAATAGCATAGTGGTAAGCTATTCTGATGTCTAGCCCTGTCATTTAAGTGGAGGGGGGAGTGTGCAGAGCACAAGGGGTATTACAAAGCAGTGCTCAAAGGATTCTTTCCTGCCCTCTGGTGCTTCAACTTGCTAATTTGCATATGGATACAAATGTACATATTCCACAGATGTTTAGCATACAGACAAAAGAAAGGTATTGTTTTAATCAGCATGATGAGGTGGAAGTATGCCTGGTTTAATAGGGTTGATCATGATGACAGGTCCTCTTTAAATCATAAGTTTTTATGTTAAACATATATTTTTTTTACAATTTTTGGTGTTTCTTTTATAAATTGCAGAATTATATACATTTTTGAAAAGTATATCTAGTGACAGTGTCAGACTGGGGTTCTTGGGCCCACCAGAGGAAATTATACTTGAAGCCTAACCACAATATGATCAATAATGTTTAACAGGTTTTGAATCAAAGAAATAGACCCTACTGGCAAGTGATTATCGCCAAAGGTGACCAAATGGATGTTTTGACTCCTATATCTTTGGGGCCCTTTATGATATCAGAGTCTGGGTCCACTGGAGGATCCTCTGGTACCCTGGTAGGCCAGTCCAAGCCTGGATAGTGAAATGAAAAAATTCTAAAAAATATGTTCAATATAAAAGCGTGATTTCAACAAAAGGTCATTTTCAGATGAAAGAAGAATGGTTGCCAGCAGCTTTCCTTATGATAGCTGTCACTGCAACTATTTCCATCCATGTATGTCTGTTGAACATTTACGCAGTGGCGTACTAAGGGGGAGGATGGGGGGCGGTCCACCCCAGGTGCCAGCTCAGGGGGGTGCCAGAAGCAATGAGCGATTCCATCAATACAGATGGAAGCACTCATTGCTGAAGTGCTGGGAGCTCCCCGTGCTACTCCCCTCCTTCAGGCCAGCGGCACACAGAACGGTGAAGCAGGAAGACTTCTCCCTGTTTCACTATGCAGCCTGCATGCACAGATCGAGCAGCACAGAAATCTGCATAAGCTCCACCCACACCGTGCTGCAGAGTGATCTGTGCCTGCAGGGAAGAGAGGTATGTGAGCTTCAGGAATGGGACAAGGTCAGTAGTTACTGTGTGTTTTTTTGTTTTGTTTTTTATATACAGAGGGGGCACAGAGGACTTTATTACTATGAAGGGGGCACAGAGTACATTACTATTATGGAGGGGGCACAGAGGGCATTACTAATGTAAAGGGGGCACAATAGGCATTTCTACTATGGAGGGGGCACAGAGCCAGAGGGCATTACTACAATGAAGGGGGCACAGAGGGCATAATTATTGTGAAGGGGCACAGTGGGCATTATTACTGTGAAGGAGGCACAATGGGGATTTCAACTATGGAGGGGGCACAGAGGTCATTACTAGCACAGTGGGCATTACTACAATTAAGGGGGCACAATGGGCATTATTACTTTGAAGGGGGCACAATGGGCATTATTACTATGAAGGGGGCACAATGGGCATTATTACTGTGAAGGTGGCATAGCGGGCATTATTACGGGGAAGGGGGTACAATGGGGATTATTACTATGGAGGGGACATAATGGGGATTTTTACTATGAAGGGGGCACAATGGGGATTATTACTGTGAAGGGTGTACAAAGAGGGCATTACAACTGTGAAAGGGGCACAGATAGGGCATAACTACTGTGAGGGGGGCACAATGTGGGCATAACTACTGTGAGGGGGCACACATCTGTACAAAACTACTGTGAAGGTTGTACAATGAGGGCAATACTACTGTGAGGGGGTACAATTTTTTTAATGTATTGGGGGCTGCGGGGTACCAAAGAAAGGACCTGCCCTGGGTGCCAAACACCCTAGGCATGCCACTGCATTTATGGTATGTATTTTATCATACCGAAACAAAAGAAGTGAATCAGAAAACGTAATGCGGTAAAGATTATATGGGTCATCTCCCAGCCATTTGTTTAGCCTCTCATTTTAAAGTGATCTCTTCTTGTTGACATTATGCCAATAACACAGCATTCAGCATTCCCCATAATCTTCTATCTTTTGAAATCATGTAGCTTAATTTATCCAGTTAGATATGGCCCTGACAGCATTAGACGTCCCAGTGCACCGCTGTTGAAAGGAATACTTATAATGCCGTTTGAGTAGAGACAGAAACAGAACATGTTGTGCAGCCAGCCACACCACATACTCAATGTTCTCAGCGGACTAAAGAGGGTTATCTTCCATACTGTGCAGAAAACTCCCAGAATGCTTCAAAAGAATCTGTCTACAGTACGCAGATGTGTATTCTCCTAAAGAAAGCAATGCTACGCTACACCATGTAAATAGTGGGAAATAAAAGCAGCATGAGAAGCACAGTAAATGGGTCATCAGGGTGGGATCACGCTGTAGAATGATTAAATCAGTCTATACACATGGGTGTAATGCTACGCACCCTCTGTAGCCTCACAGACTCAGAAAGAGGGAAACGGCTTGATAGCTCCATTATTCCAGATGACTTAATTAAAGGTTGTACCACACAACAGCCACTATCATCATATCTATCTATCTATCTATCTATCTATCTATCTATCTATCTATCTATCTATCTATCTATCTACTGTATCTATCTTTATGTCATATCTATCTCTCTCTTTCTCTATCTATCTAATATCTAGTGATACAGGGACTTTTCTTCATATTATCTCCCCTCTTTACTAATCACAGAGGATATGTGAGCTCTGATTGTCACATTTCAGGAGTTTTTTTTCTATGAAAGGAATAAGGATATGAGTGATATATTATCTAATCACCACAGCACATAATCAGGACATTTGTCAGCTCTGTCACTGAGATGTTTGCCTGCATCTACATCACTGAGATTTTTTTTGTATATGTAGCTCTGGTGAATATGTGATGATATGGACATGTAGACATAAGGCTGTATTACACAGCCCGATTGTCACGGCTGTATGTGAGCAACAAGAGCATACACAGTGAATTAGCTACTGACCGGACCCAAACTAGGGAACATAAAGGGTGACCCCTGTCAGACCCTAAAAGCTCTCCCTATGCTGCTAAGCCCATGTCCAGATCCAGTTGGTGGATCGAGACGTGCCCGCGTACCTAAGGCTGATGACCACTGTAACCCCTACAATAGTGGAAGGGGCACGGCCACCGGTGCCCTGCTCAGTATATGGACGGAACCGGGGTCGCCTCGGATCCAGTCAGCAAACAAACAGAAACACACAATGTCTGTACACTTAACTGAAGGAGCTGCAGCAGCAGTGAAGACAGATCCAAAGTCAGCAGACAATATCCGAAGTACTTTCTTCAGCAGAACACAGGTCCAGTGAAAAGATATCACACAAGTGAAGATACTCAAGCGAGAGATACAGGTCAAATGAAAAGTATAATCCGCACGATTAAACAGGAAGAGGGGTATTTTATAGGAAGAGGAATCAATCACAGGAGGGACAGCTGGGAGGAGGGAAACTGAAAGTAAATACCTCATCACAGGGGCGGAGAAACAGAGCAGAGAGAACTCCTCCAAGCTCTAGTAGTGACATCATCACAGGGGTGGAGAAACAGAGCTGTGAGAACGTCTCAAAGCTCTGGTAGTGACACCGATTTAACTGGCGATTGTAGGGAAGGAAGCGTTCCTTCCCAGCAATCACCTGCTCGCTAGCGGAGGAGACCGCTGCTGTTACATGAAGCAATCTCCTCCTCAGTATACGGATGAGCAATCGTTATGCCATCGCTATCCCCTATACTGAATAATTGTTTGCTGGCAGCAGATCATGATTAGACAGCACAATCTGCCGCCTGCAAACAAAGATTTTTTAGCCTGGCGAAAGATTTGGATTGCCCAATGAAGGAGTGTTTCTTTGTTTATCAAGCGATCGCCGGCAGTATTACACTGCCAGATGATCGCTAATGAGCGTTTGTAGTAATAGAAAAATTGTCAAGCGTAATACGGGCAATAGACATAAATGGCATATATAAACTCTGCATATCTTAAACTTTTAATTTTCGGAAATGTATGCCTCAAGTTACATTTGGGTCAGACTTTTAGCTACAAACATTAAAGGGATTGTCTGACCCCCAAGGTAAAAAGTTATGGTCACGTAGTCCTACATACTCATCCATAAGCATACCAGCGCCTCATCAGGCACCAGAGCCAGGTGTATGTCCAGTCACAGTGTGTAGTGTCATGTGAATATACCCTTAGACTGAATAGTAAACCACGACAGTTTCTTATGTGGCCTGATGATACACAGGGGCAATATTAGGCCTCTTGCACACAGGCGTCATGTTTGACGCCCGGATAAGAGGCGGGTGCGTTGCGGGAGTCGCCACGATTTTTCCGCGCGTGTGCTAACGTTTGTAGTGCGTTTAGCACACGCGTGAAAAAATCCGCATGCTTGGTACCCAGACCCGAAGTCAGACTTCATCACTGAAGTCTGGTTTCGGGATGAGTATTCTGTATATGTAATTATTTTCCTTTATAACATACTTATAAGGGAAAATAATCGCATTCTAATTACAGAATGCAATGTTCCCCGGGCTATAGAGGGTTAAAAATAATAAAGAGTTAACTTACCTTCTCCCATTGTACGCGCAGAGCCCCAGAACGTCTTCTCTCTTGATGGTTGGGATGCTTGAGGACCTGTGGTGACGTCACAGGGTCACATGGTCCAATCATAGAAGGATTTGAGTGGACCATGTGACCCATGTGATCCTGTGACATCACGGCAGGTCCTTCATCCCGATCGTATCCTAGCAACCATGCGGGAAAATCGCAACGCATCCGCACATGATTGCTGATGCTTGCGATTTTCCCGCATCCCCATTCACTTCTATGGGGCCTGCGTTGCGTGAAAATCGCAGAATATAGAACATGCTGCGATTTTCACGCAACGCAAAAGTGATGCGTGAAAATCACCGCTCATGTGCACAGCACCATAGAAGTGAATGGGTCAGGATTCAGTGCGGGTGCAATGCGTTCACTTCACGCATTGCACCCGCGCGGAAAACTCGCCCGTGTGAAAGGGGCCTTACTCTCAGGCATGAAGGCACAAGATATCACTTTACTGACTTATCCCACCTCCACTACTAACAGAAAATAATTTGTTGCAAATTCACATCTACTCTGGTGACCATATACAACTGCTCATCACAGAAGAGACATATAAACTATAGGGAGAGGGGGCATTAAACATGGTTGAGGTGCCACATGAACTCAGACACACTACCTTGAAAATGTGGTCATCTAAATGAGAGGGAGCCATAAACCCATTATTTAGTTCTTTCCCTTTGAAAGGAGTGGAGCACACCATCTCAGCACACCTGGACCTCAGCTTGTTTATGAAGGAGAACCCAGATAAAAAGTTATCTGTCACATCTGTTACCGCAGGCAGGTACAGTAGAGATAAGGCAAGGAAATATGATTACAATTAATTACAGCACGTACAGGTACTGATACTGCTCAGTTCGTTCCCCAACAGAGCGAGTCTATATACTGCTGCAAAGAAGTCCAGTGACTGAGCGGGCTGTACCTGCTGTAGCTCAAACAGGACAGTAGACGGTAAGAGCATTCTCCAATGTGTATGGGGCACATCAAGCAGCACTGAATAAGTTATAATGAGGACATGTTCTTATGGGCTCCCAGTAGCCCAGATTGCCTTCATTATAATCTACCCATGACTGTAAACTACTAGGTGGCATGTTCACAAGAAAATATAAGAGTATATGAGATGATATCGAAAGGTTATAACTAAATTTACACTTCTGTGAGCAGAAAAGAGGAAAATCATATTTTTCTAAAAATATGTGTAGGTGAAGAACTGTTTTAAGGTACAAAGTTACCTAACATTCTTATCATTCATTTGAAAATGTAATTGCTCCCTCAAAATTCCAATCGTCCATTGTTTTAGAGCATTTCTTGATTTCTGTAAACATTTTTGAGGTTCCTCTTCTTTAATCAAACATCTGACTGTGCAGCAAGCCTGGGAGATAAGAGCACATGAGTGGTAGTAGAGGCAACAATGCATTGCTGATAGTTGTACTCACGGTGGTGACCCTTATTCTGGAGCTCCCTGGACTGTGCAGTGGTTTGAGGGACACACCCTTTCTTCCCCTTGGGTCACACCCTGGTTTGGGGTCTTCTGTCTTCTGGTAGGCATGGTACCTTTAGTGTTAGTGAGGTTTGGGGTGCAAGACAGGGGTCTATTGGAGTGCAAGGCAATGCAATACTGTTGGAGTATGGATGATGATACAGTACAAGGATAGGGCCGGTTTTAGGTGAAAAACAAGTCAACTGTACTTTACTGGAGCCTAGTCTTTACTCTGGAGATGGTACACTCAGGCACTTGCAAAAGTAGGTACATTTTTTATGGTTTGCTTAGACAGTTTTCCCAAGGCTGTGCATGAGGAGGAATGGGTAATATGGTGGTTCTGTCTGAGTCTCTTTTCATTTAATCAAGCAAACTTCCCTGTTTAGCCAAGGGGTGCAATTTATCACTCACTCTATATTCTCCAACTCAATCAGTGTATCTATAATATCCAGCCGCAGGGTGCAATCCTTCTTTAACAGATGGCCAAACAGTCTTTTTAGTATTTTAGGGGTACCTGAAGCTTTTAACTCCAACTAAATACAATGACGTCCACAGCCAAAAGGCATGCATTACCTTCACCGACTCTTTGTCCATGCAATGTTCCTTGAAACAGCTGCTCAGCCTTCAGTTAGGTCCAGTTTCTATTTTCCTCAGAAGATGGCACTTACTACAGCCACTTTTCTGGCTGCTCTAAACTCTCAAGGTTGGTATATCCCTGCCCCTGCTTCTCCTCACAGACATCAGCAAAGGGGCAAGACCAGCCCCCACCCAGCAACTGTATCTAGGAGGCTGGAAATGTTAACCATTTGGGTTACAAACTGCATAAAGTACAATTTAACCCATTTAGCAGTGATCTTCCTTCAGATCAATGCATGCCAAAACCAACATTTAGCATTAAAAGACAATATAGAACAGGCACAATGTTTACTGTGATGTACCATCAGGTTCCCTGGAGAATATGGCATCATAGGCTGCATGGGTATCCCTTGAGACCCTTTCTATACATCTCTACATCCAAATAAAATACCATAAATAACGTTTGTTTCATTGTTATTTTAAGGATAATATTATAACTAACATCAACTGTCAGCCTACACAACAGTCACATTTCCTGAATTCTAAAAAAGAAAGAAATATAATGTGTTCCGTTTGTCTACTACTGTTTTCTGTCTCACAGCAAGAAATAAATTCCATCATGGAACAAATGCAGCATAAGCTGATTTTTCCAACCAAGGAAACAAACCAGTAATTTGTCTCAGAGCACAGAAAAAAGTGAAAGAAAATGCAACTGACGCTTGTTGACAGATATATCATGTACAACATGAATGCGGCAAATTATGGGAATCACACCACTGAAAATTCAATCTACACAGACTAGTTTACAGACAATACATATTGACCTATTAAATGCAGATATTTTTCAATTGTCTTTTCATGAGGCCATGGTTACATTATTGCATTATAAAATGCCTTACCCCATTTTTTGGGTATGCTATCCATCCAAGGTCACCCATGACAGATCGGGAATCCAGTAAATTCACTGGGAAAAAAAGAACAAAAGAACAAGACATTATTTTGGTATTTCTCATCCATTTTTTAGGTTGAGAATTTCATTTATCATTATTCAGTAATCCATTGGCTGTAATAATAAATATTGTAATACTTGGAAAACAATTGCCATCAATCCAAGGTTTTGCAATGTCAGCTTGGTCATTAGTGGCCTCATAAGGTCAAAAACAATAGGCCTAGTACAATAGAACATCTAATAATGATAAATAACACTGTTTCATCCACATGTGTATAAATATTATATTGTAACCCAACTATTGCAGCTCAATTTAATTGGTGTAGGCTTCAAATTTCCTAGGGTAATAGTGTACATCTTTCTGTGCAACATCAAAAATTGCCATGCAACTGACCTTAGGATAGGGTTTATTAGGGGTGAACCTGCTTGACAGTTATTACCAACTGACACCCCCTTCCCCCCTCCTCCTCCCTGTCTAATACATATTGTTCAGCCAGGCCCACTAGAGATCAGATGGTTTTCCAAAATCTAATCACTATGGCTGTAGATCTTCTGAGATTTGATTGACCTCTATCTGCTACAATGTCTAGAGTCACTTTCCAAAATCGGAATAAGAAGAGTTTAGTATAATTTGACACCACCAATAATGTGACACCACCAACACTCATCTGTATTACCTTTGAAGGTCCATCAAAGCCTAGGACAATCTAAACTGTGTGACTTATGGCTTCTTATTAATTTGCATGTAAAATTCAATACATTTTCGTCAATTTCGGTAAACACACTTTCCAAAATTACTGTGAGCAGCTGAGATGCTAAAATAGTCATACCCAGCCCTTAGCCATGTTATAGCTTGTGTACAACCCATTTTCTCAGACGTGTGACTAATTAAACACAATTATGGATTTGATACCGAGGGTCATACCGCACTTTTGGCCTTTGGGTCATATATCTGATGGTTTCGCTTTGTGACTCACTACAATTAATTTCCATAGTCTTATACCATAACTTGTACAAAACATTTAATCGGAATGTGTGTAGGAGTAAATTGCTCATGAATTGATAAGGAAAAGCTTGTTGTTTGTGACACTTGACATATGGCATGCATTGTATTATAAATGAAAGATAAGACTTATATGTCATGAGGGCAAAGGGGATAGTTACTTTGATCCCGCCTGAGGAAAAAAAAGCTGTAAATAGTGTATTGTACTATTTAAAACCCAAAGCTCAGACCATGCTATCTGATGTTTTTAAAATTTTGAGAACTTACACTAGGCAAGGTAAAGATACATTTGCCAATGATTTTCTATCTATGGAGTCTATGTTATGCTACACTTCTGAGGAAAGTGGAGAAAGTTTCACTCAAATTTTCAAATTAGCTTTTTACTCAGCATTTCAGATGTTGGAATAGTAATTTGTTGCATGTACAGTACTTATGATTTAGGGCATAGTGAGTTGCAAATGGAAGTGCACATGTTAATATTTAACAGGATTTCCACAGAGTAAATGACTGATGGTCTACACTTAGTGTTGGTCCATCTTCTGGCACCCTCATTAATCAGCTGATTGAAAGGGCTGCAGAGCTCAGATGAACATTGCACCTCTTCACAGCATACCAAGCAAAGGGCTGCACATTGGTATTGCAGCCATGGCCAATTCAACTGAATGGGACTGAGCTACTCCTACGCCATGTGACCAATAATTGTGACATTACTGGACTAAGAAGAAGCTGCACCACTCAATGAACCACCATGGCCTCTTCAGACAACTTATCATGGCGGTGAAAGGAGTCGGACCCCCACAGAAAAGATTGTATGCTTTGTAATAGTGAGATCACAGACATCCATGCAAGCACCGTCCAACATGTGTTACTCATGTATAGAATAGTGGCCTGAAAAATGTGAAGAAGCCTCGACTTCAACATCATTATAAGAAGCGTCAGCTCGAGTTTGCAAAAAAGTACAAACAGTGGACAGTAGAAGATTGGAAATGGGTAATTTGGAGGGATTGGACGAAAGTCAATAAACTGGGTTCTGATGGGTGCCAATAGGTCTAGAAGAAACAAGAGAAAAGGGGGCTAACGGATCGAGAAATAGAAGGAACTGTCAAGCTCAGTGGAAGAAGCCTGATGACATGGGGTTGTTTCACAGGCTCACAGCCAAAGGCATTGGATACTTGACCAAGATTGATGGAGGTCTCAATGCTGAGCTATATGTGAGTATCCTATAAGATGAGTTACTGTGGGTATGAAAAGGAAGACACAGTGTTCCAGCAGGACAATGACCTGAAGTAAACGTCGAGATTGGCAAAGAAATCGTTCAATGACAATGAAGTAGAAGTGCTGGATTGGCTCCAGAGTCCCTAGACCTCAACCCAATCAAACACTTGTGGGTAAAGTTGAAGAAAATGCTGTATTTGTACCCAAGTGAGTCAACCAGTATACACCAACATTGAGAACATGTAGAAGAGACCTGGGAACAGATTTTGGTAGAGAGATGCTTGAATCTGACTGAGAGCATGTCCAGAAGAATTCAAGCAGTGTTGAAAGCCAAAGATGGATTTACAAAATAATAAAAATTAAAATTTCGAATTTTTGGAGCAAAACAGTAACAATGCAGTTACATGACAAGAATCTGCATAATTAATCAAGTCCAATTTATGTATGTGATAGCCAAGATGATTGTCTATAAAATTATGGTAGTCTCATGTTGGAAGCTGTAGTGGATGGTGAGATATGGAGCCTGAAATTTAAAAGTTTAAACCGTTGTTACCCTTTTGTTCGTCAGTGTATAAGGAAGCACATGAATTGAAGCTAGCGAACCTGTATCTACCAGAATATATAACATTGTTACCAGTTTTTTTTTTTTTTTTTGCAGAAACTAAAAGTCAGTACAGTATATTTCATATATTACACAATATACTCAACCTACATATGCTATTTTAGGCCAATAAATTTGGTTCACTTAGTCGAACAGATCTGACACAGGTGGAATTTGCATTGTGTGTTCGCAGTTAGTAGTTTATTTCTATTGCTGCTAAATAAAATTAACATAGAAAAATATCAGAGAAGCATAACAAATGATTACATGCTCTATATTTTTGAACCACATCAACCATGGGACCATGACAACATTAAATGTTGGTGATCTTCAAACTCCTTTAATTGTACTTTCACACTAGCGGCAGCCTTCTCCAGCAGGCTGTTTCGGCGAGGGAACAGCCTGCCGGATCCGGGCTGCCGCTAGTGCACTGTGCCGCCAGAAGTCCGCTCAGGCCCCATTGACTATAATAGTAGTTTTATTCCGGCCGCCTCTCGGCATGTTTGCTGTGCTGCGGCCAGACCTCCAGCCCGCCCCCATTATAGTCAATGCGCCAGAGCGGACTTCCGGCGACATGGTGCACCGGCGGCAGCATGGATCTGGCAGGCTGTACCCCGCCGGAACAGCCTGCCAGAGAAGGCTGCCTCTATTTGAGGTTCATTTAGATGTGGAAAAACATTATAATAGGCCAAACATAACATAATGTATAGGCCAAACATAACATGATTTCACAACCATGAATAATAATTAAAAAAAAATACAGACATAGCATGTTGATGGTACAAAAGCCCTAAACTGTAACATTAAGAGCGCTGGAAAGATCGCTGTGAACTGTATATGTCAGAAAATAAACCCTCTAATTGGTTATACACATTTAATTCAAGCTCACATATATATGAGAAATGAGAAATTACTCACAAATGGATAAAAGTCTGAATGTTCCTTGACCCCCACTACTAAGATGCCTGAAAGGGAATGAAGAGGTCAATGAATGCAGCACAGATTACTGCACGAGACTATCCAGCACCTAGCCCTGCAGTCTGCCTTTACATCCATTTGTGAAAGTCTGGATTATTCTAAGTGACCACTAGTGGTGAAAAATGAATATCCCATGAGAAGTTATGTGATGTGATCTGTTCCTTATGTTTTGCAATATTTTCTAATGTTTTATACCATTTGTATAGGTGGTATACTAAATCATGGGTTAATCCTGCCGCTAAAATGCCATTTTCTAGAAGGGAGGGTTGCTGGGCTGAGCCTGAGTCTGCAAAGCTTTTGAAGGGGCTTCTTACAGACCTGTCAGTTAGAACCAGCTCATTTGGGGCTCAGGGGACACTAGGGAACCCTTGAAATTGTATATACGGTAGCTGAAGAACCCCTAAGATTGTTGAGCAGCTAAAAGGGGAGTGCAACATTTAGTCTGTTAAGGTAACACACATATACGGCAAATGGACCTCAAAGCATTTGATTGGGTTTAGAAGCTTCTGGACCCTTTTCACATCTGTTGGTAGCTTGCAGAGCTGCTTTTTGGAGTCTGTACCTCTCATTAAGGAACTGCAGACATTGCAGAAGGATTTGGATTTAGGTAAATCTCTCAGCTGGAATGGTATGGGAAGAAACGCTATGTAAGCAAGTGCATCTCAGAGAGAACTCTGGAAGTTGTAAAAGATTTGTGCCTCCATCTTGCACAGAAGTGTTTTGCAGCTACTATTCAAAAAGAGACTCCAAGTAAGGGTGCATTCACATGACCGTATAAATGGATCTTCCTCCGTTGCACAATTTTGCATAACGGGTATGGACCCATTTGTTTTGTTGTTCTGTTCCGCGGCCCCGCAAAAAATATGGAGCATGTCCTATTCTTGTCCGTGGGTGCAAACAAGAGTAGGCATTTTCTATATAGCACCAGCCATGTGCGGTCCGTAAAATGCGGAACGCACACGGCCGATGTCCGTGTTTTGCGGATCTGCAATTTGCGGACCGCAAAACACTTACGGTCGTGTGAATGCACCCTTACCTTGTTCAAATCAACTTTCATTACCTGCCTTTAATTCAACACCTCACCGTCAAGGGGACCCCACCTTCTATTAGCCAGGAGACACCACACAGGGTGTGCCCCACGGGAAAACCACTACCACAATTATTTTCCTGTGAACACCCTCACCACTGTGCCGGCCTTTGGAGTCAGGGAGGAGGACCGAGTCACTCCCATCCTCCTCTGTATGCGCCCACCAGGTTTCTGCATAAAGAGCTCACAGAATTAAAGTGTGATAGGGTAAAAGGCAGTTACCATTGCAACATGTAAGTTCGTGAAAATTCTTCCCTCATAGATGTTTCATGATCAACTGTGATCTGTGTTATTGAAAAGTGGAAGTGTTTAGGAACCACAACACCTCAGCCACGAAATGAAAGACCATGTAAAATTAGAGCAGGGCCACCAAGTGCTAGGTCGAATAGTGCAGAAAAGCCACATTACTCATGTTTTTTTAATAACTACAGAGTTTCAAACCTCCTATGACATTAATCTCAGCACAAAAAGAAAGTGCGACAGGAGCTTCATAGCATGGGCTTCTATGACTAAACAGCTACAGGCAAGCTACATCACCAAACACAACTCTGGAGTAGTTGTAATGTGTGCTGTGGAGTGACAAATCACACTTTTCTATCTGGCAGTCTAATGGATGAGTCTGGGTCTGGCGAATGCCTGAAGAACATTACCTGCCTGACTGCATTGTGCCAACTGTAAAGTTTGGTGGAGGAGGAATAGTGCTATAGGCTTGTTTTTCAGGGGGTTGACCTAGGCCCCTTAGTTCCACTGAAGGAAAATGTTAATGCTTTAGCATACCAAGCCAATTTGGACAATTATGTGCTTCCAACTTTGTGGGAACAGTTTGGAGAAGGTCCTTTTCTGTTCCAGCACGATTATATCCCAGTGGTTATGTATTTGATGTGGAAGAACTTGACTGGCTCACACAGAGCTCTGGACTTAACCCCTTCAAACGGAACAAACACTGAATGAAAGGGCAAAAATTCCCACCCTCACACTGCATCTTACAGAGATCCTTTCCAGCAGAGAGAAGGCGATTTTAGCTGCGAAGTGATCACCGACTCCATAGTAAAGTCCATGGTTTTAGAACAGGATGTCATAAAATCTCCTATAGGTTTAATACAGAGGTGGCCCAATACTTTTGTCCATAAAGTGTAGTTGGAGTTTTGTTTTTCTGTTGTAGAGCTACAAATCTCCTGCATTCATTTAGACTAAAAAGACAACATACTAGTTCCTCATGGCTGCCACTAGAGGGAGCAAAGGAACTTACTCTGTACTGTGTCATTATTGTGCTCAATGTATAACAATATGCATTAGAGGGGTTATCCGACCACTGAAATGCCGCCTCTATTGCCCAAGCCCCTCACGCACAATGTATTTACCTTGCTCCCTGACACCCGCATTGGTCCTGGTCCCTGGTTCCTAACGTCACCTGCGATGCTAGGGAGGCTCGTGCCTGTCACCGCCTGCCATTGGCTGCCAACCCCCCCCCCCAACACTGAATGTTTTGATCCTCACACGGGGAGAAGCAGCGGTGGCCGTGCGGGGACCAGGATTGACTCGGGAGCCAGGCAGCAAGGTAAGTACATTGTGTGTGAAGAGCCAGGGCATATGGTGAAGTATTTCAGGGGTTGTAATACCCCTAAAAGCTCCTAAATTCCCTTTTGTGGCATTTGCGGGTGGCCAGTAGGTTATCTTTAAAACAGAAGTTGTCACCTTTCCTGGAACATCTATTTTTGTTAAAGATAGTTCTCTATGAAATAACATAAAATAATAAAATTCATCTTTTCTCATGGCTCTGTTATGCCATTCAATTGTTATTTTACATGTTGGGGTGTGTCTCTATTTATTAAACAAAAGCAAAGACAGGTGCACTCTGCTATAATACTAAACCCTCACACTGATGTAAAATTGAGAGGTTAGTTCGACATATCCTACTAGGAGGACATGTCTTAAGCTCGGGCACCACGTCAAGGTCTCTCAAGTAGCCCGAGGCCCTATTACTCACCTACCTGTACCGTTTGGGCAATACCAGGGGCCAGTGGGCGGATTATGGGAGCATAAGGCCTGACTCACAGACAGCTTACCAGTAACCTCAGCATGTAGCCATGCCTGCAATGGGAGGTGGGAAGTGCCTGTGAGCCCCACCCGAGACTGGCTGGTATGGCCCAGGGCCTAAACAGGTGCACCTAAATGTAGCCTGTAGATGAAAAACAGGCACATTTAAATAGGAGTTTATACACCTCCATACATAAGACTATACAAACCTTGAGAGACCTTGGCGTGGTGCCCGAGCTTAAGACATGTCCTCCTAGTAGGATATGTCGAACTAACCTCTCAATTTTACATCAGTGTGAGAGTTTAGTATTATCGCAGAGTGCACCTGTCTTTGCTTTTGTTTAGTCTTTGATTGTTCTTCACATCCACATAATTGTTACCTTATGTAGAATGGTTATTGTGGTACTTGTAGTCCGTTGTTGGCATCTTCCATTGTATGCGTTTTTTTGCTGTTGATTGCCATAAGCAACGGACTACAAGTGCAGGATATGCTCCCCAATATATATGCACAACCGCATGTGGGTTTGAGCATATCCTGCCTGTTTAACACCACATTTTCTAATGGTTTGTAGTGTCTCTATTTATTCAAATATTTCTAAGAAGAATAACAGAGGAACGGCACAACAGTTTGAAAAAAAAGATAATAATTGTTATTACACGAAAAAGACAAATATTGTCTAATAGTAACAGGTAAGTCAGGAGAGCTGATAGATCCTGTTATATCTCTGTCTATGAGTTCTGTACCATAAAAATGGATCTCGGACCCTCTGACCACTATGAAATATTAAGAAATCTTTATTGAGGGCCTATTTAGAGTTAAAAAAAGAAATGAGATCCATGTATGGGTATTTACTTTAATGCCCCTACATAGGCCATTTCACATCTGTTTAAACGTGGCACTGAAATCCTTTTATGCAGTTGAGATTAAGCCCAGGTGTATAGGAACATTTACACTTCTACCAAGCCGGCATCTCTCACTAACATTATATATCAAAAAAAGCAACAATACTAGAAAATAATTGTTTTCTACCTGGGAGAAGTACTTCTGTGAAATCAGCCATGATCCATCACAAGTGCAACCATTAGCTGCCACTCATGCTGCCAAGCAAACGGTCTCAGTGAGGGTCCTGCACTTAAACTAGTTATGCGGTAAGAGGAGCTGAAATTGCTGCTAACAGCACAGACCCATTGAAAAGAAATAGCCAGCAATAAGCTACAGCCAGGCAGTGCATCTATTGTGCTGCACCAAAGAAGTGGGAAAAAAATAAATAAAAAATGACGAATAATATTTTTATTGATTATAATTGATTTTTTGCAATCCAGAAAACTTCAACTGTATTCATTCAACTAATGGGAATTTTCTAGAAATATCTTAGGCTTAGTTCACACTTCAGTTATTTGATCAGTTATTTCCATCAGTTATTAAGAGCCAAAACCAATTGTGGGTCAAAAGCACAGAACAGATGCAGAATTGCAGATCTTTCCATTATACCTTATCTCTGAGTAGGCTTCACTACTGGTTTTGGCTCACAATAAACAATAACTGATCAAATAACTGATCTGTGAACTGGGCCTTAATTCCAGGCTTCTTTTGATTTTATAGTTAATAGAATAATTCTTTTTACCCCTTCCCATTTTTTCATTTTTGATTTTCACTCCCTGCCATAATTTTTTTTTATTTTTCCATTCACATGTGGTAATTCTGACCTGTTACCTTCGTTCTCTGGGTTTACAGCAATACCACATTAGTATATTTTTTCTTTTGTTTTCATACTTAAAAAAAATACCGTAGGACATTTTTTTTGGGCATCACTATATTTTGACCCCCATAACTATTTTACAGTTATACAGAGCTGTGTGTAGACCCATTTTTTCGGGGCAATATGTAGTTTCCAGTTTGGGGTATTTTAATAATTTAGGCATTGTGGGACACAGCGATGAATATGATGTTTATTTTTTTATTGTTTAATTTCATTATGTGGAAAAAAAAATTAAATTTTGTAAACATTTTTTCCTTTTATTTTTTATTTTTTTCAGCCCCCTAGGAGACATAAACATAAAATCATCAGATTGCCCTTTCCTCACACCAATTAAATTTAATATATTAGTTTGCAGAAAATGCTGTATACTCCAATGCAGTGATGCTGCGTGCAGGTCTGCATTAAAATATACTTGTGATAGGCCTGGTAGCCTTCTACAGGTTCATACTTATCAGTACTAAGGAACTCCCTTTCCGACCTCAGCGAGGGTAAGGTGTTCCGGCCTTGGAGGGCAGCGCTCCCGGGTGTTCAGCTCTCATATGAGAGGTTAAATGACTGCAATCAGAGTCATTGCCAATCGCAGATATTAGGATCACTAGGATATGCCATAAAAGTCAGATAGATGCAGGTCCCATCTCTGAGACTTGCTCCTATCTCAAGAACAAGGCTCCCAAAGTGGAAGAGATGATACTGCACATGTGCGGATGCTCTCCATTACCTGTAATAGGAATTTCAAAAATAGCTGAGCAAGCACGCTCAGTTATTTTGGAAGCCCTAAAATGTTGAATGTAGAGTGTACCGTGGATGTAGGATCACCTCTCCATTCGCCTCTATAAGGGACTTCCAAAAATAGCTAAGCCAGCACTCTCTATTTTTAGTACTCCCAGAGCAGTGAATGGAGGGTGGTCGCACTTGTGCTGTGAGCCTTCTCTTAATTTAAGGGGCCCATTCTGGAGATAGGTACGGTTTCCAGAGGTGGGACCTGCACCTGTCTGAGACTGATGGCATGTCCTAGCAATATGCCATCAATGTCTGAGATGAGACAATATCTTTAAGAAAGCCAAAGAAGAAAATTAAATCTTAAACCTTCAATCCCTTCAACATGTGTCACATACCACTTTAGTATAAATCAAAAATAAAGTAATTTTGGTTTTGGAAGTTTTTTTTTTATGTTTATATAGTTACTGTTTATTTCACATTAGGTAGTGTCCTTTCTCCCCTGTGGTAAAAAGTTTTGCAATCACTACACTAATCAGTGATCAGGATGATATTATTTATGAGATGACGATAGAATTTTGGAAGCCAGTCAGTCCACACTTCAAACTACTCCATCTCAAATTCAGCTCTGACAGTGATATGGATTGAGAAAAACTGCACTTTCTGCAAACAAAAATTGAAATGAGAGCAAACATAATGCTACAAACCTACTAAATGTGTGCTCCAAAGAGGACACAAATGATGTGAAAAGCAGATGATATGGCTATGAACCCAGGGATGTTGGAACATACTACAGGCTACAGCCAACTAAGCCCCATGTTTTCCATGATAAATAGACATGTACTTGGGAGGTGATGAAAAGAAAAGTGATGCCCAGCAGCTTTTATAGATTAAAAAAAAATCTAAAATCTTAATTCTTTTTACTGAAAAAGAATAATAAAGAATATTACTATAAAGAATATTTAAACTCAATAGAACATCTACACATACACATACTTTAACACTGTGACACATTTCATTGACTGCAAGTTGTAATATAGTCATTCTTGGCAACGAGATGGCATTCATACCAAAAATCCTCAGAGTGGCAATTACTGTAATTAAGTGCTTCAGAGCAGTATATTTTCCTTGTAAGTTATAATAGATGCACAATGTGTATTGATCTACATTGCAGCCCATAATTTGAAATATAATCATATCTTTTAGACACCACAAGGAAATCTAATTGGGGGAAATATGTTCTATGTTCTTTATCGTCATTATTTTGCCTTAGCTTTTTACTAACTACTTACTGAAGTTGGCATTTCTTTCTGTATTGCAGTGATTAGATCCTTAACATTACTTTATTCTTAAAGGTATGATGCTTTACAGAATAACATAACTCCTAAGAAATGTTGCTGTTTTGTGTTGAAATGGATGCGTAATGCTCCCTGAGAATTTCCTACTAAACCATTAATATTAGATTTTCTTCACTTAGCCAGGGGTCCCTTGCTCCTTATTGCCCTGTCTGGTGATGGTGTTGACCAGCGCCTTCTGCAGGCTGTGGCCTGCACTTTTCTACTAGGCCTCCCTCCGGTTATGGGACATTTAGGGCCAGTGTGTGCAGATCCAAATTCTTCTCTACGGCTGGCTGTCCCTGGGTATATAAGGCACTTTCTAGTTAACCAGTGAAGGTGCATTATTCTGTCTGACCTCCCATGTACTGAACTTCTGCTTGATTACCTACTCTGGCCCTCTATATGCTATAACCTTAGCCTGCTTCTCGTATTGACTCAATGATGCCTGCCCTGACTTTGGAGTTGTTTCTTGGATATGTTTGAATTCTGCAAGCCCTTACCTTTGCCTTTCTCCTGACTACGAATATTGACTGACCCCTCTGTGCCTTGCGCCAGTGTCTTTGAATTCTGTAGGTTAGCCACCAAGTACACAAGTACTGTCTCAAGAGGTAGTGGCCTGGTGGCTCCCCTACAGCAAAGGCCATATTCCTGTATAAAGGGCAAAAACTGGAGGACTTCCAGGCTAATGCCCTTAGAGACAGCACAAGGTCAAACCAGTGAGTTGGTACAGTGGATTCCAACCCACTGCCCATTACACTACTAAGAACATGTAGGCCTGCAAGACATTTTCTATTTCCTGCCATTGCCCTGCATGAAGTTTCATAAGAATACAAAGTACAGAAGATACATCCATAAATGATACGCTTATAAGGCTTAGGTTATCAATTTATAAATCTTAAGAGTCTCCACTGTTCAGCACCATTTGCAGCTTAATACACAAATATAAACTACATGAATTGTTAAAGACATCTTCTGAGACCACCTGTCAGCTGACTCTGTTCGGAATCTGCTATATTTTAAATTAATTCATGAAATTGTCACAATTGAACCTTTAACCCAATAGCTAATGCCCACTGCTTTTGACTGCAAAAAGTGCATGTCCCTAGTCTGCAACATCTTGTGGCTTCTCTGTAGTAATACTCCTGCAATATACTGCAGCCAGAAAAAGTAAGTCAACTCTTTGGAATTACCCGGATTTCTGCACTGAGCACTAGTAAAATGAAGTATGATTATCATCTAAATCCCAATAATAGACAAAGGTAATCAGAACACAATCTAATAACACACAAACAGTCATATTTTTCATGTCTTTTTTTGAGCAAAATTAGTAAAGTAGAAAGTTGAATTTAATATCTTAAAGATCCATCTATACCAGAAATCCCTCTTCCAAATGTTTCAAATAACTGCAAATATGATTTGCACAATATTGAGGAATTCTAGACCATTCCTTCCCACAAAGTTGTTTCATGTCATTGATATTTCTGGGATGCCTCACATGCCCAGCCTTTGTTAGGTCAAGCCACAGCATCTTGATAGAGTTAAGGTCAGGATGCTGACATAGCTATTGTAAAACACAAAGCCTCTTTTTCAACCATTCTTTAGTTGATTTACTTGTGTGCTTTGGGTCACTGTCCTGTTGTATCACCCACCTCTTCAGCTTGAGGTCACACACCAATGCCCTTTCCTTAATGATCACTATGCACCCAGGCCCTTAGGCTGTAAACCAAAATCTTGATGCCCCCTCCACCTTGACTTACAGTCGGAATGAGGTTTAGTTGTTGGTGTACAGTGTTCTTTTTCTTCCAAACACAACATTATGCATTAGTGCTAAAAACCTCATATGTCCAAAGAATTGTGGAATATCAGAGTGGTCTTGGAAAAACTTTAGATGGGCCACAATGTGTGTTTTCTTTCTTCTTTTTTCTTGGCTTCTTTCATTGTGTCCTTCCATTAACAGCATTCTTGTTCAGTGTTTATCTACTAGTGGACAAATGAAAAGACATCTTTGCAGTTTGCAGTGTCTTCTATTGTTTTTTTCTGTTACCCATGGGTTCATTCTCACCTAAGGTAAGCATGCACCCAGCTGTTCCATTCACTCGCTATGGCACTACCAAAGATAGCCAAGTATGTTCAGGAGCTTTCCTTTTAGAGCAGTTGCCATGTGTTTTTCCACTGTATCATTGGGACAAGGTTCTAAGATGTCATCTTATTCTTTCATTTATTCTTCCTCCTCTCCCCCCCCAGCTGAACTTGATAGACATATGCTATGGATAGATCAAACTGATCTACAAAGTGAATAATATTAGTTATAACCCTACATTAACCTGCATTGATACAGTATGACTTTTGTAAAATATATCAGATTCCACAAGGGTGTGTTTGTTTAGATTTGTCTTCCGACAAAGCGGCTAAACAGACCTGCGATTCTATGCAGTGAGCCGTCAGTCTACTGGCTTAAATAGACTTTTAGAGTCTCAACACAGCAATCCAAGGTGCAAAGCTCCCTGGGAAACAGTAATATCCAAAATAACTGTGGAGCCCCAGTATTGGGTCTACAACACAATGAAAGCCAGATATCCCTCAAAGGAAGGAAAATCGAGCAAAGGGGTGTCCCCATTACAGAGATCACCAAATGCCCCCTTTGCTTGGTTTTCCTTCCTTTAAGGGATATCTGGCTTTCATTGTGTTGTAGACCCAATACTGGGGCTCCACATTTATTTTACATATTACAGTAGTACAAAGGGCAATCTGCACTGTATACTTAGGGGAAGACTTATCACACTGGTGTAAAGTAGAACTGGCTCAGTTGCCCATAGCAGCTCCTCACAGCTCCTTTAGAAAATGAAAAGTGGAATCTGAGTGGTTGTTATGGGCAACTAAGCCAGTTCTGCTTTACACCAGTTTGATAAATCTTCACCTAAGTCTTTCTTTCTGTTCTTGACAACTGCCATAGAAATCTTTCTTAGGATAATATTCATTGTATTACTATATCATCATCTAGTAGGTCTTATCAACTAAAAAGAGAATTGTCTAAGTGTCAATATAAGGCTACAATCACATGACAGTAAAATAAAAATGACTGTTCAAAATGGCAAAATAATCTGTTCTGAATGTACGGTTTTTCACTTATATCTTTCTGAGAGACAGCCATTAAAAACAATCCCCTCCAATATATGGGGGATTTCAGTATGTGAAAACAGACAAAATAGGACATGTTCATTGGCCATTATTCAAGGGACATAAAAAATATCTGTGTGAATAACCTAATTGACTATTATTCTTAAAACGGCTGTGTGATGGCCATCACTTGACCATTTGTCATTATCGTGTGACTGTACCCTGTGTGTGCCGTGTACAGTGAGATTAATAAATGGTAAACAATTCTAATGAACCAGGTAGAATATATTATGTTATGGATAATATAGTGTCAATCCATGAGAAGGGTACTGCCACTCATCAAACTATACTTCAAAAACAATAAAACACACCATATCTGTCTCTTCAATCTGTCAATCCATTCACTGGCTTCCCATTGCCCAGACAATTATAAAATATTATAAACATTATAAAACACAAACTATGACATACAAGGCCACCCACAACCTGTCCCCTCCATACATCTGTGACCTGATCTCCCAGTACCTTACCAAATATGATCCTCACAAGACCTCCTTCTTTACTCTCTTCTTTTTCGCTCTTCCCACAATCGCCTCTAAAATTTCTCCAATGCATTCATTGTATTCTGGAGCTGTCTACCCCAAAATATAACAAGAGAACTTCATAAGAAACCTAAAAACTCAACTCCAGACAAGCCCACAACCTTCAGTAACCCTGCTGCACCTATACCACCATATGAACAGCTTTTACCCTCACCTACTGTATCTTTCCCCTATCCATTGTACTGTAGATTGTAAGCCCCACAGGCAGGATCCGCTCTCTTTCTCCAGTTTATATATTTTCTTGTTCATGCTTATTGTACTTGTCGAGAATTGCAGAGGAAGTGCATTGTAAGGAAATGATCATGGAAATGGGGTGTTCTAAATGTCAAAATCTGGCACCATAATATGACGCCCAGTTTGATCTCTGCTGTGGGGTATAGCTATAGCTTGCAAACTTTTGTGGTGAGATAAATATTTATTCAACATTTGCTGCAAACTAGACATTATAGACAATGTGTGACCATGGCCTAAAATGGATTCAGCGCAGCATTTCCATTATCCTTAACCACTTTGTTGATTACTATGAGCACCCTTGCAAATACTGATATTTTTGGGATGAAAAAGTTTAATAAATGGATGACAACTAACCAGATGTAACTTTATAAAACTTAAGGAGGAAATTAACTGCTACAGAAGAGGCAGTTTAGGAAAATGCTAAGTATTTTCCATTCATCCATTCAGGGAAATAGTTACAGAGGAATGCTGAGGTAGCAGAGTCCTTCCCTACCTCCTCCCTGGGCATTGGAAGCTGAGGAGGCCTAAAGGCCATTCTGCCTCATAAGCAGTATTACAAATTGCACATTGCAAATGGGGGCCCTTTGACATCTTGGGGACCAGGAGGTTCAAGTAACGCCTGTGCATCCCACAGTGATTTTTTTTTTTTTATTGCAATAGACACTTTCACTCTGCGGGTTATTTTTTTTGTTTCACTGTTAAGCCAATAAGCCCATTCCAAATGCTTAAAGAGGTATTCTAGTTTTAATGATTACATTTATTTGCTTAGAGAGTAGGAAATTATTCAATTATTATACAGTTTTCTAATATACATGTATTTGAATTTTTCCTCACACACCTTTATCATATTCACACAAAAGCCTGTCTCTAAAGAACAAAAAATGGTACAGCCCATCTTAGTCTTGTAAAATGCATCCGTAGGAGATCTTAATTGGACTAAAGATAGGTGAATAGCAGTTTATTGAGATGCAGAACAGATAAATATAGTATACATAGCAATACTGTCTACAGCAGCATTTTATGTCTGTGAGCGTCTGTCATTCAGATCACCTGATAGGCTGATTTACTCTATGTGACCTGCTGAAGGAGGAAGCAGTACACCAGGGACACTGGAATACAAAGTAAAAGTAGAAACCAGTGGAGAGGGCTAACGGTACATACTCTGGATAAATAGCAGAGGTAAGAAACATATGCTGCTCTGTTTTAATGTGGGACGCCACTAGGAGCTACATACCCCACATGAAGACAACTATCGAGTGAGTACATTTAACATATCCCAGTCTGCATCAATACCTTGTTTTGTACACGGACATGCTTAGCTTCTAAAGCGGACTTACTAACAGCCTAACTCCATTGGTACTAAGTCTAAAGTGGATTTACTAACAGCCTAACTCCATTGGCACTAAGTCTAAAGAGGATTTACTAACAGCCTAACTCCATTGGTACTAAGTCTAAAGTGGATTTACTAACAGCCTCACTCCATTGGTACTAAGTCTAAAGTGGATTTACTAACAGCCTAACTCCATTGGTACTAAGTCTAAAGTGGATTTACTAACAGCCTAACTCCATTGGTACTAAGTCTAAAGTGGATTTACTAACAGCCTAACTCCATTGGTACTAAGTCTAAAGTGGATTTACTAACAGCCTAACTCCATTGGTACTAAGTCTAAAGTGGATTTACTAACAGCCTAACTCCATTGGTACTAAGTTTAAAGTGGATTTACTAACAGTCTAACTCCATTGGTACTAAATTTCTATTACAAACTGTGTTATATATGGTCATGAACAACTATTAATATGGGAAGAATGTGCCCAGCTCTTTTTAGATCAGAATATTATGTGTATTAAAGTGGACTATATAACAACCAATCATATAAACAACTAAAGCCACAAAAAGTGGACATTCACAACTAAATGCCAAACTTATGCCATCTACACATTAAGTGAATATAAAAACGATCCATATACACATGTCCCAGACTGAGTTTGTGACCCGCAGCTATATATCTGCATATTGACCGTTTAAATCAGTATCTAGGAAGCTCCAACTTCATGGATTTATTTTAATGTATTGTTTTATCTGATGTTATAGGACGGGCATTATATCGCGGTTGTATAGATAGGTGTGATATATATCTTTTGTATTTTTGGATAATATATGATTTCTGCATATTGCGTTATATAGAGATTTATGCTATCCTTTTTATTTAATTCAAATTCTTTGTTTTATAAGATTAATACATTTATACAAATTTATAGAATCCTTGGGAACTGTATATACTCTAGGTGCTCGAGTGCCTGTCATATATGTAGGTGTTGTAAATTGCCACATGGTTTCCACCATTAGACCTTCTCCTATGGAAATGTCCTGAGTGCTAACCAAGCACATATATGTCATGTACTGAATGTCAGTGGGAGAAATAACACAGTGTAGCACTCAAGCTGGTCACTCTCCAACACCACTAGCCCAGAACAGGTCTTGATTGTGAGAGGAATACAATAAACCTTCTAACAAAGACGGGGAATGTTGGAGGCCAATATGGTGGTATTTAGGGTGTGGATTGCGGTTGCATAAGGCGGTTGCATCCGGGATGAACTCCGTCATTAGACTACAGATGTTAGTCATTGCACTCATTGGAGTAAAGCTATAAGTATTACCTGAAAGTGTAAGGTGAAAGGTGGGACGTCAGGGAACTCAAGTACTCCTCAACGAAGAGGCAAGTCTGGGCCTGACATGATCAGAACCCCAGTGGCTACGTCTGTACGTCCTCCAGGGGGCCCAAAGTTTTTCAAATTTGGCATGGGTTCTGTTTGCCCAACTGGCAAGTTCTTCCATAAGGAACAGTTGATCTACCTTCTCTCTCCACTGCCCAACATCCGGGGGTTGCGCTCAAGCCAATGAGGGGGTATGAGGGACCTAGCCACCTGCACTAGGTACGTAGGTAAGTCGTATGCCTTAGGGGACCATGTATCTGAAGGGAGCCAGAGTAGTACCGAGGTTGGAGTAAGAACAATAGATGTATGGCAAACCCTAATGATAAGATCCATAATTTGGGACCAATACTGACTAATGATTGGGCATGACCAAAAGATATGACCTAAGGTACCCCCATCTAGACATCGTTTTGTATGACTGTTCCTGAATCCTCACGCATCTGGAGAACTCATGTGAGCGTAAATGAATCTGGTGAATGTCTGCTGGGGTAAACGATTTCCCAAGGTCAGATTCCCATTGTCTGATATATGCTGGGACCGCTTTGCTCCCTATGGACATTAGAGACCTATAGAGAATAGACAATAGGTGTTTAGGGGCAGTTGCTGTTTCTATGAGTTTCTCAAACCAAGTGGACTCCTGGAGTGGTGTGTACTTTGCGTGAAGGGCCTTACATGAACGTTCAAACTCCTGTTTACCCAAGAAATTACCGTCACCGACCTTCAGAGAGAAAAGTTGATTACTATCAGTAATTGTTTTAGATTTTTCAATCAGTTGTATAATGGAAATATCCCGAAAACAGTGCCAAAACGAGGGAGGCCCAACTGTTTCCGGTTGAAGAAGAAAAGGTATAAAAGAGGAAGGAAGAGATCTAGGTGGGTCAGAGAGTGGAGCATGGGAGTTTCGCAGTCCTATCATTGTGGTGTAGATACCCATTGATAGAGTGTGTGGTAAAGGAGATGGGTTTATCACTCACCATAAGCCAGCTTTATGACTCTCGCTCAGGATCGCCATCTCAATGTCTGACCCTGGCGACCCAAATTTGGGGATACACAGCTGAAGCCATCGCTTCAGTTGTGTCGCTTTGTAATACATTTGTATGTCCAGGAGCCCAAATCGCCTAATCGGCGGTCCTTGGCCATTCTATCGTAAGTGGGGTGTAACATGACTGATGCCATGTTTGAGTTAGGCCACGGATACATTGCACAGAACTAACTAATTCATGGGCTAAACCATTCTACTGTGTGTAACTTGACATAAGAAAGGTATTAAAGCAAAATTTTAAATACATGCATATTTGAAAATATATAATAATATACATTAAAAAATAAAAACTAGAATTCCCATTTCACAAACATTCCTTATTAACTACATATAGTATGTAACCAAGGAAACCCGCTGTCCATTCATTGTATCAAACGTATCTTTCACCTGCAGCCAATACGACATCTCATGCCACACGAATGTCAGTGCATTCCCAATAGTATTGCTGTTACACATTCAGTATCTCAATGTAGTCCCAGTTGCTCTGAAGTTCTATTCCCCAGAAGCAATGATTCATAGACAGAAAGAGTAAAAACAGAAATGGATCACCGTCTGCAGATGTCATGGCATAGAGTTGACAGGTTTTATTTTTCACCTCTAAAGGACACAAAGGCAATTATTTTTTTTTAGGGAGCAAAAGGGTAGGCAACTGCAAAAGGTGTCACAATTCTGCTGCATAAATCATAAAAAAGATTCAGCGTGGAAAAGTGTTGCAGACTTTGGAATAACAGTAATGAAATACAGGTGAATAGAGAGAAATTTCATAAGACGAAAACTAACAGTGTCCCTATTTAAACCATACTTTGCACACGTACGGTATATCAGGCAATGAATAGGGTGGTCATTCAGGATGCACAGTTCCTTTGTAAAGTTACAGCCTAAACCATAACAGGTTTTTAGCCGAGCAGTAGGGTACGGCCAAACGGTCAGGTTTCCTGATGCAGTTTTGGAAGCCAAAACCAGAAGTGAATTAAAAAAAGAGGATACATCAGATCGGTCCTTTATTATGTCTGTCTTTTTATGATCCACTCCTGATTTCGGTTTCCAAAACTGCATCAGGAAACATGACCATGTGGTCGTACTCTTATATTAGTCCAAACTAAATTAACACACGTTACATGCCCAAAGCTGGCTATAGAATGCTTTCCTAACATATACTGCTTGCACACACAAGATTTAGAAAGTTAGTTCAAAGCAGGCAGCAGGGACCACTAACCATTCAGAACGACATTTCTGGATATGAACCTTGGAGATAAGATGAATTGTTTAATTTTATAGTGACATTTTTCTGTAGTCCAGTTAAAGTGTTACCCTTTATACCAGTGTCCTTATGGGACTATCTAAAAGTCAAGAATGCAGCCTCTGGTCTCAAATCACTGACCCATTCTCTATAAGCGTCTCCCATTCATACAAAGGGTTTGTAGAGAATCCATCATTGCATGACATATTTACTCAAAAAGTATACCTGTTACGATAAGCTCACACAACTGCTGGGGGTTATGAAATGGATCTAGAGATTTTGAGTTCCCAGAACCTTTTTTCATGAAGTAATCAGAAGACCAATGTTAAAAGCACCCACATTACTCCTGCTCACAATGTGGTCAACTACAACCTACAAAATAAGAGATCAAGAGGTAATAATCACTGTTCTCTATTAGGCATATTATCCTCATTAAAGTGTTACTCTAACGCTTTGCTTTCCAGAATGCACACATTAGAGAGACGATTGGCCAAAATCTATGAACCTGAGCAGCCTGATCATGGAGTAGTTTACTTTATTTACGGTGCAAAACCATGAAAGAATGTCTATGCAAAGAATATGGTATTTTAAATGAAGCAGGATTGCAATATACATGTAATAAAAATATTGTTTATTTTTAAGGCACTTTACATTTTCCGTTTTGGTAGCGCCCCCTGCTGGTTATTTTTCCGGTCTACATTCTCCTGCATTCGGTAGTAGACTAGTGTAGTATCCCAGACCTGGAGGAACTACTATTGGAACTGCAATGGTTTGTAATGAAAATGTAATATAATGTAATGACATGCTATACACCTTGTTCACCAACAGAAGGGGTACAGTTGGCAGTGTTTAGGAATGAGACTTACCATCCTATTCCTCCCTACTTGGTAGGGGTGGGCTGGTCCTATTTTCTGCCATGGGAGGGGCAGAGCTAGTGTGATCCATCTTCCGCTCCTCCAGGCCCTGTGGACCATAGAAATGGCTCATCTAGGAGGACAAAATTGCCCCAGAGAGACTGCAGGGTAATAGGCTACATAAGATTTGTAAACTATAGCATATTTGTGTCAGCAGAGTGAACAAGCAATCAAGACTCCGCTGAAAGATGGTGGGAAACTCGTTAAGACACCATCCTAGCAGGCCAGCGAGGACAGGCCTGGCTAGAAGCCTGCATTATACAGTGGATTTCTTCAGTCACAGCCACAGGTGCCAAAGTAAAGTCATAGGGAAGAAAATCCAGAGAGAGACAGCATCAGCTAGCAAATTTAAGAGTGTCATCTTCTGACACATTTCAGCCACCATACCCCATTATCTGGAAGGAGAAGTTGTACTTTGTGAGAGCTGCTGCTGGATGTGCTGCTATAAGTTTTTTTTCACTCAGCAAAGAAAGACGTTCTTTTTTTCTATAATCTCTGCCTGATTCCCTCACATCCCCTTTTTCACTGCACTTAACCCCAGGGAGCGATGGTCTGAGGTAGGACACAACACAACATCATCTCAACAGGGCCCCTACCACTCCCATCCTCTGCACTGGCTCCTCAGGGGCTCACTGCACTAGCATGCTCAGGAGCTTTCTTGCTTCCCTTCCCTTGATCTCATGGTAAAGCAGGTGAAGCAGCAGAGACACCTTTCATTCATTCATCCCTACTTCTAAATTCATATAAATCTATTGCTATACTGTATGTCTCTCTAGACAATGGAGAATGAATTTGTGGGGAATAAAATACCATATGTATTTCTGGGGCTATATGTGAGAGACTGTTTTATATCCAGGGGAAAAAGGGCTTAACATGAGGTGCTTGATGAAGACTTTCTTCCCACAGAAGGGAAAAAAAGTCCTCCAGGAAAGTGAGAATTTTTTTTTTTAATTCATGGGATAGCCCCTTTAATAAATACTTTGGCAGTTCTCAAAGGAAGTAAGTCCCAGGAAAAGGGATGGTACAACATTATTAAAAACTGGCACCAAGAGACAGAATCACATGACTACCAGCTAAGACTCTAGCACAAGCTAAGGTTGCAGCACAAGTTCACAATTGGATAGCAAATAAAAGTATTCAGGCATATATGTGTGATTTATCCACAGGTTAACGTTTCATTTACAGTATTTAACAGTGTATCCTACCACACTATTCCATATGAGTTACAGTATAAATTCCTTTCTTATAGTAATCAAGGACCATACAATCAACTTCCTTAAAATGTAACAGTTGTTTCGGGCAATTTTTCAGAATAAGCTGCTGTGTGTGTGTATGAAGAATAACACTATTTGTGGCC
The DNA here is from genome assembly GCA_033119425.1 of Bufotes viridis. NCBI lineage: Eukaryota > Metazoa > Chordata > Amphibia > Anura > Bufonidae > Bufotes > Bufotes viridis. The sequence continues at coordinate 384,933,126 of CM065589.1, read as the reverse complement.
ATTATGTTACTGGTATCTGGTAAGTTTAGTATGTTTTCCTTCTGCAATCTGTCTGTCAAGGTCCTTTTACATGGACTGATATATGAGGCAATTATCAGCGACTACAAGTGATTGATACAGCGATCGCTTGTCATCATAGAGAATTATTGTTTCTGGGCTGCTCAGGAACGATGATTTTTGGTGCCGGCAGAACGATGGGAGCACCAGATGAATTACCATTTGCTTGTTGATCAAGTGATCGCTGGCAACTTTAACACAGGCCAATTATTGGGAATGAGCATTTATACAACATTTCAGCAATGATAATTGGTCTGATTATTGGTCCATGTAAAAGGACCTTTACTCTCAGCTTTTTCAGAGCTGCTTGGTGGAGACTATCTGCTCATCATGTCTGCCCATATACACAACATGCAGAAACAGAATAATCTGCTTCCTAACTCTCCGTACCACCGTCACAGAAGCAGTAGAGTAATGGAGGACATTACACAACCGACCTGAGCAGTTTAGATATGAATCCAGCAGTGAAATAAGTCAGTAAATCACTTAAAAGTCTCTCTTTAGTCCCTGAGCTAGTTTGAGTGTGCAGCAGTCCCTCCTTTTTCCTTCTCCTACAACCACTCCATAGAATTCTATGTAATCTCATCTATCAGTGGGCAGGCCGCCAGTCTTCGATGAAGACATATGTAAGCAGTAAACTGACATTTAGGAAAGAGAATGGGGGAAGTTAGAGGAGGGAGGAAAAGACTCTCATAAGGAGAAGAAAGCATTTTTTTTCGAATAAGATATATTACAAAGTTTCCTGTGTTCGCCTGTACTATTCAGTTAGGGAAAAAAGTGTATGTTATTTTACTTCCGGCCTTTCCACATCCATAACTTATTTTTTTTTTCTGTTCACTTAGCCAGATAAGGGTTTGTTTTTTTGTGAAACAATTTGTACTTTCCAATTGCACCATTTAGTATTGCATGTGATTTAGAGGGAAGCTGGAAAACAAATTCCAAATGGGGTATAATTGGAAATATTGGAAAGGGTTCCATAGAAACTATTGCTGTAGCAGCCTCAGATCCTTCAGAGAAACAGAGGTTACCACAGGGAACAAACAGCTTCCCCAATTGCTGCACCGATGAGCCATTCAGGCCCCAGGAGTGTAGTGTTCCAAGGGAAAGCCATCTCAGATTTCATGGTCACAACTAACCATGGCATCTGAGAGGTTAATTGCCTGCAATTGGCATTATTGCTGATAGCAAGTGAAACAGCAGTAACTCAGAGAGGAACAGGCTCCCTTTTTTAAAGTGTGGACATCCACTTTACATGTCTGGTGGATGTCCTGAAGGAGTTAAATACGTTTTGACATATACATGAATATACATTTTGACTGGCAGATAAAAGGCAAGGGTAACTGTATGGCCCAAAATAATGAGAACAGAACCTACCTTAGGATCAATCAACAGTCCTGTAGAGCTGAACTTTCCAGCTTGGAATTGTTCACACTATTTCTGTTTAGTGGTTTTATTATTTTATAGTGGTGCTATTTTAGGGGTAAAAAAAAGAGGGACTTAAATAAGCAGGATTTAAAGATATATTTGGTAATCCCAATAGGTGATATACACTGTGATGCAAAGGGTTACAAATAAGGGGTAGACTGGGAAATTAAAGTTGCTCTGGAAAAAACTAAAAGTGGTCCCATGTTATAGGCGAGTCCTACAGTACCATAGTGCAGTATAATATTCTGCCACAGCAGAACCAAATACCACAGGCCAGAACAATAGAATGCCACAGCAGAACCAGACACCACAGTACAGCAGAAAATACTGCTACAACCCATTATCCTGAGGACGGCAATACAGTTGACTTCAGGGGGGCACTTGTGGCCACTGGCCAGCTGCATAAGTGCCTGATACTTCTACATTAATTGATGCTGAGAGCATTAGATCTGTATGTACATGGCTGGCAGCCAAGAGAAGGACTTGGGCCGCCCTCTGGGCATCGGCCCATCGAGAAATTTCCCTGTAGGGTCTATGGCCAATTCACCAATGTTCAACAGTCTCCAAAATGACATTGGCCTTTAGCATCAATTTCCATATGTATGGTCAGTGCGCCTATGTTGCTGGTGGCGACAGACTTCTATTCAAAGAGCTTGAAATTAGTTGCCTGCGGTCTTATGGGATCCCAGAATGTTATCCATAACTTTTTGGGGCAACTGAAGCACTTTCGATTCAGACCAAATCAAATTGGAAAAGAATTTCAAGAAATTCACTTATGACTACTTAGAAATTCAGACAAAAACACTATAAAGGACACAGCTATTCCACAAAAAAAAAGAAATCAGAAACAACTGATGCAAAATAATACCATTTTATGAATTAGTTATCAAATGTCAAAAAAATGCAAATGCTAGTGTGAGAGCAGCCTAATACAGAACATACAGTATGTACAGCAAATTTACATAAATGTATACTGGAGAACATTAAATCCAGTATCTCATTAAAATTCAATCGCACTATTAAAATAATGGTGGTTGCACTTCATGTTTCAAAGCACATTTTTCATATTAACTGTTTTATTCCATTTTAAAATAAACACAATTATAAAAATATACAAGACAGATGACACGAATCAAGCCAAATAATGTATGAAACAAATACAATATCGAAATTTTAATAACCTAATATCTGGGCAGATAATACTAACCACATTTTAATGTTTTCTTGAGCGATTCATTTTTACTTTTAATATGTGCACTAAATAAATATTAAAGGGAATCTGTCACTAGTGACCTCTCCGTCCAACTGTTTGCATAGACACATAGCTATGGTTTACCTGATTAGAACGCTGTTTTTCTTTTTTTTTAATTAGGCCTTTGGTGCAATGAGGGCATCACCCTTGCTCTTGTTATACTCAAGTTCTGCTCCTTTCTGTAGCCTGTCCCTTCCTGTCTGTGACAGGGCCAGGCAGTGGCAAAGCAGCCAAGGAGGGTCTGGCCACAAAAAGGATTGGAGTTTGTGTGCAACAAGAGCAGTGATGACACCCTTATTGCGCTAAAGGCCTAATTTGAATAATAAGAAAAAGTATTATAACTCAGGACGGAGCCTCGGATCAAAACAAGAAAAACAACGTTCTAATCAGGTGAACCGCAGCTATGTGTATATGGAAACAGTTGGATAGGAAGGGTGCTGGTGATAGATATCAATTAAAGACCTATTGAATGTTCAGAATGGGATATAAATAACTTTATCCAGATACTAAGTCCAATATGTGACAAATATAACATCCTACCCCTCATTACAGAGGCATGCTTACACGCTGAAGGTTTGGTGTAGGATTTTCAGCGACTGTCCCATTTATCAGACTTGCAGAAATTCATGTACTTCCCACTGAAACAACCCTATTCATCAGATGCAGAAATTTGCGTTAATATACCCTTGGAGGTTCTGAATGAGAATAGTCCAGGCAAAAGTATTAAAGCTGTTTTCCCACTGACAATACTTATCCCTATTTACAGGATAGGACATGAGTATCTGATCTCTGGGGGTCAGATCTTTGGGACATCCTGTATTCACGAGAAGACAGGTCCTAAAGTGCCTCATGAGAAATAAGTAGTGGTGTGCATCACAGCTCCATTCAGTTACATATGACTCCAGAGATAGCACGAGCACTGTACAGCATTCCCATAAAAGAGAATGGAATGGTGGTCAATGGTCATGCATCTCTATGTTCTCGTGATGGCTGAGGGTCCTAGCGATGGAGATATGTGTTTATAGTGGGATAACACCTTTAAACTGATCAGTATTTAACTGTTTTTATGTTGTTCTCTTAAAATAGTTATAAGTTATAAGTTTATTAAAAAAGGATAACAAAGAAAAAAAAGAAATACTTATAAAATTCTGGTACAAAAAAGACTGTCCTTAAAGGGATTGTGTCACTTCACCAAATTACAGTTATCATGTATAGAAAGTTAATACAAGCCACTTACTAATGTATTGTGATTGTCCATATTGCTGGCTTTGCTAGGTTGATTTTTTTCTCTTTTTTCTTCTAAATTTGGTTTTGATTAATTTTTCCTTCACATTACATACTGCTCGTTTCCAGGAGTTAAGACCACCCTATAATCCAGTCGTGGTGGCCATGCTTGCAGACTATGTGAAAAAAGTGCCAGCCTAAGCACACATGAGAGGATGGTGCCTTTTCCTATAGTGTGCAAGCATGGTTACCACGGATGGATTTCAGGATGGTTGAGACAACCCCTTTAACTGTGTGGAAGGAGCAGGACTCAGCTAAGGGCCATGGTTTTCATCTTGTTTGGACTACACTGCAGACAATAAACCTATCATATTGGAGACAGCACATTGATCAGCTCATCGGCTTCCAACCCCTCTAAAAAGACAGCTGATTACTTCTGATTCTGATAGGGTAAGCCGGGGTCTGCATGGATTTACTGATCTACATAAGTACGACTCAAATGCCCTTGGAAGACTTTTGCCAGGAAAATCTGTGGTCTGAATGTATTTCACATGCAAAGGCAACTGCAGGGGAAATAATGATAAGGGCCCTCCATGGCATTTAGCCTGGCGGACACATGGTAATACAGTTCCTTTCTATACAGTTGATACCATTATTGAAAGGTTGGGATTAGTTTGTGCTGTGGGGTATTTATCTCCCCATATTCCTCCTTTGCTAGTTTAGGAATGGTACCCTCTTTTTCTGTTTGTTCTCTTTCATCTCCCCTATTGTATTGCTGTGATTTGTGAAGGGAAAAAGGTTTAGCCTGGATCAGTTGAAGACTGGCTTGTGCTGCTTTTCCCTATATTCTGCTCATTTCCTTGCCCTTAGAGACATCTGCGGATTTAAGAAACAATTGTATGGTGGGAAAAACTACCCCTTTATAAGTTGGGGATACCTATGGTTCAGGGCAGTGTGTGTAAGCAACCACTCCCCCCCCCCCTCTTCCTGGTGATATTTTCCTATCGAGAGGTCTAGTTGCCCAGCTGATGTTGTCTTTTGTCTTTAATTTTAGTCTTCAAGTTTATATATCAATAGGAACTTGTCTCCAAGTATTTTATGGTAGCCATTCAGATGATCAGATGTCCACTTAATACATGGACGGGTTGAGTCTGTCAGAACAGGAACTGCTCTTACATAGTCACGGTGAACTAGAGTGTCCACTGGAGAACCCCCACTATCACATCAAATAGGGGTTGATGTAATCAGATGAACCATTAACTAATGATCAGAGATCCAGCAGCGGCATTTTTTACAGCCAATTCTCATCAAATTTGCAAAGTTGTGGCCTGATCTCCTCCGGTCCCTATTATAGTTAATAGAGCCTGTGGGCCTTCAGGCAGCGTCCAGCAATGCCAGATTCCTGAACACTAGTGTGAAACTAGCCTTATACAACACATTTGGCAGAATACCAAAGGGAATCTCCACGCAAATTTTAAAATTTAGTTTTCACACAGCAGTTGGTCCTTTCAATATGCCATAAATGTCCAGGGTGGGAATTCCCTTTTAACCCATTCAGAACTCCTCCTTGCTTTCCAAGAGGTATGAGGAGGTGGTGATGGTGAGTACAATAAAGGAATTCAAGAGGCTACTGGATGTATTTCTGGAGTGTAATAATATTACAGGTTAAAGTTGATCCAGGGAGTTATTCTGATTGCCTGATTGGAGTCGGGAAGGAATTTTTTCTCCTTAAGTGGGAAAAATTGGCTTCTGCCTCACGGGGGTTATTTGCCTTCCTCTGGATCAACTTATAGGAAACAGGCCGAACTGGATGGACAAATGTCTTTTTTTCGTTCTTATATGCTATGTTACTATGTTAAGAGCCATCATTTTTTTTTTTTTTACTTTTCTGTTTATGTAACGGATAAGCTTGTTTTTTGGGAACTAGTTGTAATTGTTAATGGCATCATTTAATGTTCTATATTTTGTATTGAAAAAATAGGAAAAAATATTTGAGTGTGAAATTGAAAATAAACTTTTTTGGGGGGTAGGGATTGTTTTTATGGCGTTCAGTGTGCACTATAAATAACATGACAATCTTATTCTTTTAAAAAAATAAAACTTTGAAAAAAATATTTTTCTTTGCTTCGCCATGCTTTGACACCGATAACTCAAATTTTTACAGTATTTCCATCTACAAAGCTGTGTGAAGGATTGTTTTTGTAGGATGAGCTGTAGTTTTAAAGATTACTATTTTGGGGTAGTCGCATTTTATTTATTCAAATTTTATTTAATCACATTTTATTTAATTTCTTTTGGGGGGGGAGGGCAATGTGATAAACAACGAGTTGGTCAATTTTTATTTATTTATTTTTTCATTATCGCATTCACCACGGCCAAAAAAATATTGTTCGTTTTTCAACAAGAGGAGAAAAGTATCACGGCACTCAGCATTTATGAGAATCACAGTCCTCTCCATGAACCTTGTTTATGGCCAGTTATTCAGGAGATACAGGTGCTTTCACACTTCATACTTAGGGACACAACCATCCAGTAGAGCTACACCCTTATCTCCTGACTTACTGGCCGTGAACAAGGTCCTAGAAGAAGACCAAAACATTGGTCATGTCTTGTTCATGTAACTGGATGTATCAGTAAGATTCTACCTTGCACTACCATATTCTGAGTGCCGTGGTGATTTAAGAGTTTATATATGGGATATTTCCTTACCATTGAGCACCACAATGACATTGAAATGTTAGAGAGCCAACCATTTTCTTCTCTTTATGAGACACCAATTGCTGACACAAGCCAGCAATCTTAGGGTCTTGTAGGGACATTGTAGGGATTGTGAAGATATATTCAGTTAGGTATCTTGAATTACTAGGTAGATGCGTTTTATCAGTAGGGAGAGTATAGGGGCAGGTAGTGTACTGTGTGTTTTACAGTCACGGCAGCTGTTGGAGCTGTTCATGACTTTATGGCTTGCAATGACTACAGTACACTTTTACTGTGCATAAGTTAGTCTTTTGTGTCCAAAAACCTGTTGCAAAGTCCTATAGTTCATACCAGTTTTATAGGCATATTTTCCAGCATCACCAGTAGCATATGTTTCAGTGCATGCTGCTCAGTTGCACCATTTCTTTCCAAAAAACCTGCTGAAATTTTTCTACTATATATACGTATGCAATCAAGTATATTTTACATGTCAATACCAGTGTATTTACAGCTGGAGGATGTTTCATTGAGCAAAAAAAAAACAGTTTTCATTTTTCTACTGTTTATAAGAGTTCAGCTAGGTTTGTTTTACTGTGTCAATTGCAGTCTATGGTGTGGTTGCAACCAGGAGATGCCTGTATTTTATTCCGAAAAATTAGCAATTTTTCTACAGTTTATATGTGTGCAATAGGCAACTGTGTCTTCTGACATCATTGTGTGTGTGTGTGTGTATAAACATGTGCAAAAGATCATGGCATCATTTTTGGACTGCTTGTTCAGAACAAGCCACTGATTCCTCTGATACTACAGTTTTCATGTACAAACACAGGCAGACATCTGCCCTCAAATTTTGGAATGCTTTTTCATGTTAAAAACATAACAAATTCAATGACACAGTGTGTTTTTGTTAACACCATCAACCATTATTTTACCCTTAGCTACATATGTCAGTGTCACTCTGACATTTACTATTGCTATCTTTTCATTAAAGAGCTTGGGACGGGAAAAGAGAGAGAGAGACAAAATAAAAAATAAAAAAATAAATAAAAAAAGAGAAAGAGGAGAGGATAGTCCTAGGAGACCTCAGAGTGTCGTACACCAATTTTCAGGCCAATCGGAGCACTTCTGATTTGGGTAGAATTGATTTGGACACTAATCAAATTTTGAATCAGCACTGAAACAAATTTGATGATTCACTCGTTTCTAATTTTTATCTTAATGAACTTTTACCATGTTGGTGGAAATATCATACTGGTAAAAATAACAACAAACACCACATATCGTAGTTCTACTACAATAGCCTCAACTAATAATATGAACCAAGAACGTCTTTTGATTATAGCATCATGTATCGATTGGCAGACAGCAGTTCCCCCAAATGTTTCGATATGTGAAGCACCACATGATCTACTAGATTTACCATATCGTTTAATGATTTTTATTCACTGTAATACAATTTCAGAAAAATATAGGTATTCTTCAAAGAGAAAATCTATTGCCAACATGTCTGAGGGAAATATCTGCACACCAACAAGGTCATACGTCTGATGGAAATGACTGCAACCTAATTTTGCTTTCACATTGGATTGTTTTATTTTACTTTTGAGGGGTCACATACACTGAGGTTAAAGGCGTTCTCTGGCCTTTCTATAAAAACTGTCCTTTCTTCTGACTTGATGAAGAAAAAGTTAGTGTTTATCCCTCCCTTGTGCCATCGATGCTGGCATGCTTGCTGCACTAAAACAGGCCGTGGGTCGGTACTGACCGGATGTGTGCACTTCCTTTCCTGTTAATCTACATTTACTATTATGGACAGATAAGTATTGACTAAGCTGTCTTTTTTCCACAGGCCAGAAGAAAAGGCAGTTGTTATAAAAAGCCTGGAGAACTACTTTAATGATTATCTCTCTAGTAGATAAAAGGGTTGTTCAGTAAACAGCACACATGTGTATATGTTTGATAAAGTAAGTAAATTGCATTATTTATTCCTTTTTTTTATCATTTTCGATTGATATTGCAGGCCAGGACTTGTTATATAGCTCATGTATATATAGCACATGAATATAGACACATACATTTTTCTAGGTTTATTTCATTGACAATGTATCCTACACAGAGGGAAATCCAAGCCTTTCATTGTAACTGACTCCATCGCAAAGGAAGTCATCAAATGATAGCAGGCCTATTTCTTTCATTACTACATATGAACTACTTACCATAACAAAGCCTTCACATGCTCCTTCCTGAAAACAGCTGAAAAACCTCAAACAATATCAGAAATTTCTGCCCTCATGTGCCTACCCTCTTCTCTTTGTGAAGTTCCCCTGATTTTAGCAGGGAAGGGTCACAGAGGGCAGAGACGTTGGCAGTAAAAAGGACAGCCTTTGTGTTTTGTGGTTTGGGGAATAAAGAATAGGCTTAGAGAGGAGTTTTGTAACATAGGGATTTTACTTAACCTCATTAGTTCCAGATGGGCCCTACTACGGTGACGACTCTCTATAGTAAATAGTGGTTAAAATCAGAAAATAACAGTATCAGAAGACGGCTTCTCACTGTTTATTTATGTGCACTGTAGCTGACTGACGGAGAAACCTGAAATGCAGTGCCACCCAGTAATTCTATACTGCTCCAGCTCACACATATGTTGTGACTTCTAGTCTGTCATCTATTGTTTGTCTATCTGAATCTTTGTCAAACACTATTTGAAGGTGGCTCATCAAAGTCAGGCTGGTAAAGCTAGGACTGGTGGAGCAGGAGTATTGGATGTAGCCTACAGGATGTACCATCTGTCTATAAAGAACGGGGATATGACATGTCTATATTCACCATATGACCGATCCTTACTGCTCTCATGTGTAGTCTGCGCTAAAGGGAAACTTTAATAAGTGTCAAATAACGAGAACAGCGTGGATCTTATGTAACTGCAATCTCCAGAGATAAATGCTTACTATACAGCATATACAAAAGGGATTGTACCCTCACACACAGGAGTAGTCCATAGTATCTATCTATCTATCTATCTATCTATCTATCTATCTATCGTTCTATCGTTCTATCTATCGTATCTGCCTACCTGTCTTTATCTATCTATGCACCTACCGACTATCTATCTATCTACATGTTTATATCTGTCTATCTATCTATCTATCCATAGAGAAAAAAATTGGCAGCGCTATAAAAAAGAAAAAGAAAAAACGGGTGCAAGCCCAAAGGGACTAGACTATTGCCCAATATACATAAACAGCAAACAGGCAGCACTCCAAAAATAAAAATGAAGATCTTTATTCACCCATGTGGATACGCAATGTTTCAGCTCAACCCTAGAGCCCCTCTCAAACTTGAGAAAGGCTCTAGGGTTTAGCCGAAATGTCGCATATCCACATGGGTGACTAAAGATCTTCATTTTTATTTTTGGAGTGCTGCCTGTTTGCTGTTTATATCTATATATTTATCTATGTACCTACCAACATCTATCTATATATCTATCTAAAAATAGAAAGGGTCCACGGCACCTCCAGTGACAAGTGTTTTTTATTTACACTAATGCAACGTTTGGTCCGCACAATGGAACCTTTTTCAGCACTGCTTGAAAAAGGTTCCATTGTGCGGACCAAAACGTTGCATTGGTGTAAATAAAAAACACTTGTCACTGGAGGTGCCGTGGACCCTTTCTTTTTTTGTATGAGCATTGGGACATTGGATTGACCCTACAGCCGCTGGCACTCCATTGCTGTTTTCTGTGGTGCTGCAAAATTGTTTTCTATATATATCTATCTACCTACCTATTGGCAGCTGAGTTGCAATGATCATAAATGCACACAAACCTGTTCAAAAACTTTAATATTAAACCATCCTATAAATTCATTCATATATGATTCACCTACTGTATGCAGTATTGCCAAATAGTTAGGAGTTCATTGTCAAGTACAAGTATTTATATACAAACTCTATATTATTACTATTATTTTTTGTGAATATGGTTATTGCCTCAAATATCAAACACCATTGTACATATCACAAAAAAACTGTCAAAAAAAGTATTATTGGGAAACTACATAAAGAGAATATCATCTTCATATAAAAGTACTCTAAAACAACATGTTAGCTTTCTATAAAGAAAGAAGCGGCAAGCCCCCTACATGAGTTGGAACAGTGTAGGTCAATTCTAGTTTTCCAGAAGGATAATAACAGCTTTTCACCCTGTCCTATTGTTATGTAGTCTGATAAACTTACGTCAGTCTACCATTGTCACTTGTCAGTTGTCTTCCTGTTCTAAGAGCGACATGAATGAACACCCCAGCACCTGTACACAGTGAAGGAGCCTGTGTCCTACAACACGGAAATTACTACTATGTATAGAAACATGTTCTACGGCTATATCGATTGTAAATCTAGTTCTGCATTTTACCTCCAGGTTTAGTGTGGTGCTGTGCTATGTTTTATACCTTTCAGGTTGTAAGAAAAGTATAAGGATTGCATATCTTGTCTAGGCCTGAAGCCTTTACAAGTCAAATACAGATTCATGTGATGAAAAAAAGTGATTCATGACGAATACTAAAGACTATTCTATCTATCTATCTATCTATCTATCTATCTATTTATCTAGGAGATCAAATAACTATGTATAAATATATCAGGGGTCAGTACAGAGATCTCTCCCATCATCTATTTATCCCCAGGACTGTGACTGTGACGAGGGGACATCCTCTGCGTCTGGAGGAAAGAAGGTTTGTAAGCAAACATAGAAAAGGATTCTTCATGGTAAGAGCAGTGAGACTATGGAACTCTCTGCCTGAGGAGGTGGTGATGGTGAGTACAATAAAAGAGTTCAAGAGGGAAATCATTTTTTCCCTAAAATGAGGAAAATTGGCTTTTATCTGGATCAACTTGCAGGATAACAGACTGACCTGGATAGACAGATGTCTTTTTTCAGCCTTACAAATTAAGTTACTGTTACTATCTATCTATCTATCTATCTATCTATCTATCTATTGTTATATCTATTATATATCTATCTCATATCTATCTATCTATCTATCTATCTATCTATCTATCGTTATATCTATTATATATCTATCTCATATCTATCTATCTATCTATCTATCGTTATATCTATTATATATCTATCTCATATCTATCTATCTATCTATCTATCTATCATCTATGTCACATCTATACATCTCTCTGCTATCCATCCAGCTTTCTTTCTTTCTTTCTTTCTTTCTTTCTTTCTTTCTTTTCATCTGTCTATTTATCTATGTTGAAGTAGTTCTAAAAATATATGCATTTTCTGTATGCAACTAGTAGAATCTATCATGCGAGTCATTGACTTTACTGTTAACTACTGGTGACGCAACCGAACTGCTGAAAGTTCTCCCAACTCATTTTGGTGCTTTTAATATACAGTAATTGATATGCTAAGCCATACATGATGGAAAATCCAAACGGTCTTACACCAACATGGAAGGTATATAGCTCAAAAATTCCTTCATGAACCATAAGGCACTGGTACTAAGGTTAGTCAATACCATAGTTGTAAAACCAAGGCAACTTTTCAAGGATGGAAGACAAGACAGTTATTTCAGGTGTCTAAAATGACAAATTGTCTCTCCATTCCAGTCACACTAGAGCAGTCATGTCCTTATTTCCAAACGCTATAGCATAGATGACAAATGTTCACATTAGATATAGATATACTGGGAATTTATCTAAAGACATAAATGCAACCTTATATAATTACATAGACTGGTAATCAGATTATTTAATCCAGGGATTAATTAAAAAAAATGGTTAAAATTGAAGGACATAGATTATAATTGAAAAGTAAAAATACTATCTCTATTCTATCTATCTATCTATCTATCTATCTACCCATCCATCTATTATCTATCTATCTATCTATCTATCTATCTATCTATCCATCTAAAATTTCCTACTGTTTAAAGAAAGTGTTGTATTTTAGCTTTTTGCTACTGCTACCACAGTTATTCCTAGTATAGTGCAGTAAACAGGTCTGAAAGGCCATTACACAGTGTGAAAAGGAAAAAAAAAAGTATAGGCCGCATTATTATACAAAAGTACCGTATGTTACCAATGAACGGTAGACTCCTTACCAAGACCAATCTTCCTATTAAAATCATTCTTGATTAGAGCGGTAATACCATTAAAAAGTTTTATTTATTTTTTTACATTGCAAGCACGTTCTTATGCTTTTTTTTACCTTTAAGTTAATCAATCACTTCTTTATGTTGTATTCAAAACTATAAAGCTTACATATAGTAAGCATTTGATATTGGGCTAGAATGAGCTAAAGGTAAATGATCTTGTCATTCTATAATAAGGAGGAACAGCGACAAAAGACACAACCTATGTACTAATGCAGCACCGGTGTGGCAAATAGAACAGTATGACAGTGACACAATGGATTTAAATTGAACCGCCATCCATAGTTTGGTCATATCACATAAGCTGCTATATCTTCCTAGTCCCTCTTACTAAAGTGGGTTCACCAGGAGTTTAAATGATGGGAACTCTGTATTATGCTTGGGAATAAAGGACTCTGGTATTATAACTAGCTTTCATGGCAACCACTATCTTAATGTGATGTTTCATGCAAAAAACAAAGACCAGCATCTCCAAAAAAATGAAGGTTTAGGCGCACGCTACAATTATGATGTTTAATGACACTTCCTTTAGGCCTACAGATGTTGAATATTGAGCGGATTGGTACAGTGAAGCACAGAACAGTTAAGCCCTATAATATACGGATGAAAAGATGACCCATTTAATATTTAGTACATGCGTTGTAATTCACTAGCCAAAATCAAAATTCAGCTGCCCTGACATTCTTCCCATAACTAGCACGCTCAAAGTCAAATAAATGGAGCATCATACAGTATACCCTAGCAATAGTAATGTAATAAAGTCAGGGACTTCCATAGCTCTCGACTCATTTTCAAGGCTCAAGGAGCAACTTCCTAACAAGACATCAGCATAAACCCTGCAGCAGCGCTGTGACCCAAGCGTCAACTCCATTCTCATCTCCTCCACAATTTTATCAGGACTGCACAGCAGGATATTGCTTTGGTGTTCTTGACTATAGACTCTAAGACGAGGCGTAGAGTTTTTTTTTTTCAAATTATACAATATTCCACTCAAAATACCACAGTAGCAATATATATATATATATATATATATATATATATACAGCATGAGTACAAAGAAAATGATGGATGAAGTGAATGATGATGGGTAATAAGTGAAGAAGACCAATATGAAATCTTGATTTTGACCAAGTTCTTGGACTTTATGATGTACAGGAAAAGCAATGTGTATTTAACCATATAAGCTGGGTTATTGATAAACTAAACCAAAGAAATAAAAATAAAGTTTACAAATTTTAGGTTACCTTATATAAAAGGATAGCAATCACACATATCTGTGCACCATTGATGGAGACATTCCTTAGACTTCAATGGTAAGATGTCTTTCCAAGTGTCAGGCATCTCACTTATTTGAGGAAGATGTATATGAAGTCTTAAAGGGAACCATTGCAGAATGAGATATGTATATATACAGTATCTATCTACCTATTCCATATCGATCTATCTAACTAATATCTATATTTCTTTCTTTCTTTCTATCCTGTGCTGAGCATCAATGAACAGCAAATAAAATAACAAGTAAATTCTCTTATGCTGAATTTGATGTATAGAAACACTTATGGCCATATAAATTCAATGCACTTTATTTTAATAGTCAGCCTTGGATACATGCCTGTGTTCTAGAATCCCTGTACTGTGCGACATCCCTGACATTAGTCGCACCAGTCACTCACTTTGCTTGTGTAACATGATTTGCTGAAGCTCCTACTGTGATGCTATATAGATAATGAAGGAGATGCTTTATTTACCTTCATTACTTGGGCTACAGAAGGTCCCCGACATGCAGCAGCAGGTAATAAGCCATATCCAAAGGGTTAAATATGAGCCAAATCCAGAATCCAGAGCCCAAGAACATTCAGCAGAAGACCTGGCAGGCAGCATCTTCTCGCACCAGCAGCAATCCTAGAGCAGAGGACCTCTTCCCTAGATGTCCACTGACACAATCCTTCTGAATCCAGGAGCTGGTGAGGAACTTGTCCCTTCCACTGAGTGCTCGTCTTTTCCTGGGATGTGATCAGGTGTAAGGATTTCTCGCCTTCCTCCTCCTCTCCTACAAATAACCCTGATGTGCCTCCTTCTTCTCTCCTCCTCTTCTCCACTTTGATGTGGACGCCTGAGTGTGATGATGATGATGAAGTCTCACAGGAGCCGGATGATGGGGGTGGTGGTTGAGGGATGTGACAAGAGCATCCCCCCCACACACACTTTTCTTCTTCCCACCAAAAGTCAGACGTTAGTAGGATGGGAAAGAAAAGAGGAGGTGAGGTGAATGGGAGGAGGAAGCAGATCTTACAGGGCTGGGGGGGACTGCAACTAGCAATGATATCCACATTAAGGCTGGGAGATAGGGAATAGCGAGATAGTGAGTGACGGGCACTGGAGATGGTGGAAGGCTGGCAGATGAAGCACTGGGCAGTAATGGATGACAAGGAGTAAACATCTAGCAGATAGCTCAGTGCCAGGACTCCACACTACTCTCAGTTCTCCTGCCAGGGACACTGTGTGGACATCTAGCTGAGAAGGAGAGGAAGGGATGGAGTCAGCGTGGAGTTCAGAAGCAAGCTCTGTCCACAGCAGCCTCCAGGATGGATGGTAATGCCATGCTGACTGTGATGCCCGAGTGTCTGCTGCCAGCAGGGTACACGCAGCTCCTGCTGCTAAGCACTAGAGCTGGAAGCAGACACTGTATTCTATGCTAGACACACACTTCTACTATTGTCTACAGGAAACACAATATGCAGCACTACCATGTATTCACATCATGACCCTACAAACCCATAAAGGAGGAGAGGATCTGCATCATAAATCTGAGTTGTCAAGCTTAATGAAATCTAAGATTTCCTTTTCAGCTGCTGATACCTGATCCTTAGCACTCATCAGTGTGTCATCCCTGCAAATGCACTGGTGCAATGCAATATTAACTTGTGGTGCCATGCTGATGGATTCCCCTGTGCTGAAAACTGAAATGAGGGTACATCTCTAAGCATAATAGGGGTACTCTTATTTTAAAATAGGGAAACTTCTTTATTACAAATGGGGATGTGTCTCTAACCACAAAATGTGTGTTTCTGCCTAATATACTGATACTCCCCCTTTCAAATCAGGCATATCACTACCATAATGTGTCATGAACAAAGGATAGCCCACTATTCAAGTCTGGCAAAAAACAAACAAAACAAAAAACAGCTCTCCAGTGAAATTTTCACTTATTTAGGTACTTTACTCACCTGCGGTCAGGCAGTAGCCCATCTCATACAACCATCAGGCAACTGTATTTCTCAGGAATCCACTCGCTAACTCTTCACCCCACCCCCAGTTGCCAAAATTCTGTTCACCTGTCCTCCTTCCCTGTATAGAAAAAAGTCCCTGCCACACAACCGCTGTGAGTCCCCTAATAAATAGCACTAGTATAGTGGCGGTGTCCTTTACACTACTCCAACGCGTGGCGTTGTGCTTGGTGATGTAAGGTTTCCATACAGCTACTCTGCAGTGGATACCCATACCATGAAGCTCCTGATGAACAGTTTTTGTGCTGATATTAATGCCAGAAGAGGTATGGAACTGCAGTTATTGAGTCAGCAGAGCGGTGTTCAATGATTCTCAAGAGGTGTGTCCCAATACTTTTGTCCATATAGACTAGGTAATGCCCACTTCCCCCCTCCAATTTAATTCTTCATTGTCTAGACTCTAGACAGATTTATAAATATACTTTATTTTTAATAAATTAGCAGTAGGGACGAATGAATGGTGTCTAGAAAGCTTTATCCGCTTCACCATCGGATCACTATGTTGGAAGAAAATCAACTGAGAATGTGTATCCACCACTGAACGCAGGAGAAAAAGGACCAGAATTTTGCCTACATCAAGGGACACCACTAGATAAAAAATATTGAACATAAAAAAACTAACAATTTTTTCATTCCCTGTATATTGCAATAATGTATTTGAAATACCCTATTCATTACATAATAAGAGTTTTTGCTGGATAACCCCTTTAAAATAAGACTATATTTCCATATAAATTACCAACCAACCAGTTCAAATGCCCAGCATTTGCAGTGTGCACTCACTATTTTAGTACATGGACGCCATCTGTGTATGGTCTGTTTTTCACAGAGGGTTGGTAGGAGACGCTGAAAAGAAGTGGATTCAGTTTTTTCAATGACATAAAAAAAAACAGATTGTGTACAGATGCCATATGGACAGAAAACATTGAACAAATGGAATGCAGTAGGAGATAAAACGTATTCTACACGGAACGTCCATTTTTAGTGCACATAACATGGAAAATACTGGTATATCCAGTGATATGTTTATCCAGCGTATATCAGTTGTGCTTGGCCAGTTTTTTTAAACTGTAGCTGGCCACAACTGACATATGTGTACTGCACTTCAGTGCACAGTTCCAGCGTCTGCACAGTGATAGCACCAGACAGAAGACTGGAGCATGCAGCATATTTCTGTCCAGCACTATTTGACATTCTGCATCACAACTGATGCGCCGGATGTATGAGAATGATCTCATACAAAACTATGGGATCAGTCCTTTCTCAGTTCCCCTCCAGAGTTTTCTGTTTCTGCTTCCCCAGAGGGGAACTGAGCTAGATAGCTGAACATATGTGTAGGGGGCAGGTCCGTACACAGATCTCATAGGGCCCTATAGCAAAACTTAGTATTGGCCTCCTGCACCTAGTTTACCACCAGTCTACGTACGTCAATTTCTCTCAGGCAATGCAGAACATGTGCAATGTCCCAGATTTCTGATGAGTTTTTTTATTTTTATATCAAGTGGAAGACATTTTAATTAAATGCAAATTGTAATATGAAAAAGTTGCCTTGGGCCCCACCCACTTTATCTGACTTTATTGTCGGAAAAAGTGGAACAGGTGCTTCTCTTCTATTGGAAAGCTGGTTGGCTCAGTGAATAGCAATTAATAAAACTACCATGGAAACAGTAATAGTCTCTTTGAATTGGCCCGCCCTTCTCTACCCCATCTCCTTTTTTTGAATGTGTGAAAGTGCAGTGTTTTCTCCCAGAGAATAGAAGAACAAGTTCCTTGCTGTCCCTCCTCTCCCCAGGTCTAATAGCAGTTACGTGGACTGCCTCTATGGCAGGTACTCAAACAAAACAATAGCTGAGCTCAGGGAGACCAGCTACGGAAAACACTGCGGACCCTCACTTAAGAGTCTCAACACAGCAATCCAAAGTGCAAAGCTCCCTGGGATACAGTAATATGCAAAATAAATGTGGAGCCCCAGTATTGGGTCTACAACACAATGAAAGCCAGATATCCCTCAAAGGAAGGAAAACTGAGCCAAGGGGTGACTCCATTACATAGATCACCAAATCCACCATCTTAAGTGGCCCCCTATGTCAAGGTCAAAGCAAGGAAAATCGTCACATCCTTAAAGCTTGTAAAAAAGCGGGATCTTGACATAGGGGCCACTTAATATGGTGGATTTGGTGATCTCTGTAATGGAGACACCCTTTTGCTCAGTTTTCCTTCCTTTGAGGGATATCTGGCTTTCACTGTGCTGTAGACCAAATACTGGGGCTCCACATTTATTTTGCTTATTACTGTTTCCCAGAGAGCTTTGCACTTTGGATTGCTGTGTTGAGACTCTTAAATGAGGCTCCGCAGTGTTTTCTGTAGCTGGTCTCCCTGAGATACGCTATTGTTTTGTTTGAGTAGTCTCCAAGGCATTGCTCCCGGTTAGCCAGAATCCTACTCCACACTGATGAGGGGGCAACACCCTGAAACAGCTGTCTGTGGATGGATAACTGGCTAGGGTTTTCCCCGTCACATCCTTAAAGCTTGTAAAAAAAGCGAGATCTTGACATATGGTGGATTTGGTGATCTCTGTAATGGAGACACCCCTTTGCTTGGTTTTCCTTCCTTTGAGGGATTTCTGGCTTTCATTGTGCTGAAGACCCAATACTGGCGCTCCACATTTATTTTGCATATCTATGGCAGGTACGCCACTGGTAGAGGGCCTTATGAAGTGCTACCATTTTGCAAGTGCAATGTAGCATGTCCCTTGCAATGTCACGTGGTAGTGCTTTGCAGAGACTTTTGGGCTTTGTCTGCCTGTACAGTATAGTATTTTAAATTGTGTAAAGGCTGGTAGCAGACTGCTTGGGATTAATGTGTGCCATCTAATTTTTTATGATTTGTTATACTGCATGTCCCATACACTTGTATTGAAAAGTTTAATGGAGGTTTTTTGGGATCTCAGGGTGGCACACTGAGAGAGATTTACTAAGCTAACTGTGAATTCTGGCTCAGTTTGTGCTAAAAACATGGCATACAAGTCTTGTACCACCTTTATTATACTGAATATTAAAAGCTGGAGTCCCTGGTGTCAAAGCTCCACCGATCAGAGACCGGAGGATAGGTCATCAGTATAAAAATTATACACATTCAATAGCTCTCGGCTGGTTTGGCTGACAGCTATCTGTCACAAACTCACCCTTCCGGGCTCCAGTGCTGCAATCTCCAGCTTCAGTGTGGCCATGCGGGGTGAGATGTGCTGCTAAGCAATGCCCCCAGTTGACGCGACAGGATCCTTAGCAACAGGATGCAATGCTCTGTTTCTCCCCACAGCAGGCGTATGCTGAAGGAGATTAGCAGTGGGCTGATTGTTCAGCCGCTCTATTCCTATGTGCTAGTGTTTCTAACTAATGGAGTGCCATGTCATGACCTATCAGGTTCTGAACCTGGAACTCGGTGCTCTATTTAAACTCTTTCCTGGCCATACACCAGTACCAGTGATAGTCTATGGCTCACTAGCTTTGTTCCTGGTTCCTGCATTTATTGGGTTGCCCGTTCCTCTGAGCCCAGCTTGTCTACTGACCACTCTCTGTCTCTCGTTTGACACTGCATTGGCCGTCTGGTTTTGAGCTCGGCTTGTCTTCTGACCACTTTCTGTCTCTCGTTTGTCTGGTTCTCACCCATTTACGTACAACCATGTTTTTGTGTTCTTTTGTCTCTTGGTGTTTGTGTGTCTCTGCACCTTAGTAGTCTAGGGACTGTCGACCAGTTGCGGTCTTGCTACCTAGGGCTTGTAAGTAGGTAGGGAAAACGGGCTTGATTCTAGGTCAGGGCTTACTGTCTGTGTCTGTCCCTACCTACAGGCATTACACTATCTTTCCCGATTCCCTTCCAACACCACATACACGTGCCAAGTTTAGCTTTGCTGAACCCAGGTTTGGCTGACAATACACTAATGTATATAGGGGCCTTAAGAGAACTTTCTTATTCCTTTTTTTAATTGTCTCTCCCTATGGCACCTGGTGACATGTGCACCACTTCTTGTATTGTCTAACTATCTGTGCAAATAACAAACACAGAAAGGGTGTTGTGTTATCAAATTGAAACCATCTTCATGAACAGCTGATCTTCAGGCATCTGGCATCAGAAACCCCCATGGATCAACTAATATCATTGAAGAAAGCTGTGATCACTAATACCTTTTAACTGATTGGCCAATGTAATACATAGACTGTGTTCACCAGAGTGAGAAGCAGAACTGTTGTAAAGGGGTTAAATTATTTTCCATATTCACTCTCCAGTATACCAAGATGGATTGCAATTTATTTTTTTTTTTAAAGTTTTTAGTTACATGTCAAATCTATTGCATATTCTCCATTAATGCAGGTTACTATATTGAAGTCATAACAACATATTGAACCGTCAATCCTATTATTTTGTCTATCTTGGCTCCTCTAATTCAGTATATATTCAGTATTTTGGAATGTTGCTTCAGCTTTGTTAACATTACATTTAATAAAATGTTCTCCATAGCGTAATTAAAGGGATAATATAAGTCATGTATTCATACACGTGACATGTTAGCTGAACTAATAGAAGTGGCCAGTGTAATCCATGAATCCATGTCCCTTATCACACCCTAGGGAGAGATGTCTTTCATTTGCAATGGATATCTTGGTAAAAAGCAGTCAGACTTGAGCACCAAAGAATAATGTCTCTGGTCCTTTTAGCTACAGGAAAATAATATTTCATCTTATTCCCTTTGCCTTTCTTGCATTGCACTGTGCAGGGTAAGTTGGCATCAACACCATTAGCCACAGACATGAGTCTCTCCATTGGAGCTTATAATGTAAATTAAACTTAACCTATCTGTTAGATTTTTAAGGGCATCTGAAGGAAATCTATGCAAACACATGCAAACTCCATCCTTGGTTGGATTTTAGTTTCAATAGTTTTTTTTTTATTTTATCAACACTGTAAAACAGTAGTTAAAGATTTAACAAAGTTGTGGGCGCAGCCACATGGTAAACATGTAAAGAGTTAACAAATTTGTGGACGCAGCCACCGGGTGAGTAAAGAAAATAGCCAATGATACAATGAACATATCGAACATAGCAGTAATGTCGGTTCGATTCAGTGCAGATAGAGCACTAGGGCATCTGCGTAGATGCTGCCTACTGTAAGAGAGTGTCTGGAGTGGTAGTGGGTGGAAGATACGTGCCACCGGGGGTCGTGGCCCCGGTGGAGTAAGAGCCGGGTCTTTTGTGTTTTGTCAGCAGTGAGTGCTGTCACACAGCGGTCCGGGCCGGCTCTTACTGGGAACAGGCAAAGAGCAGGGTGGGTGTCTGTTCCCCACGGACCACAACGGCTGGACGGGATTCGGTTGTTGGTGTCAGTCTACACTGATCCTGGCAGGTTGGTTATCTCTGGCCTTAGTTGGGTAGGGAAGGAGTTAATCCTTCACTATGCTCGGTGGGTGTGGTCCTCCTGCTACACCCAGGGCTGTGAATATAAGTTTGATGCTCACTGACTGTGGGGTGATGAAGTGTGCTCTCCTGTCTCACTGCAGGAGGCTGTACGGGAGGCTGATCGCATGGTCGGGCTGAGCTCTGTAGTCCGCTCTGCTAACAAAGACTGCCCAGTTGCTGCAGGCTCCGGGAAGGGCCAAAAGAAGGGATCCTGTGGCCGGAGCCATTCCCTTGTCCAGGCCGACACGCGGCCTGTCTAACTTGTACGAACTTGGACAAACCCGCCCCACGACAAGGTGTAGTACTGATCACGGATGTGAGAGACTGTGTGAACAGGCACCAAGACGCCGGCTGCGTTTGGGACTTCGTTGTGGGAGGTGGGGTTTATGAACTTTGCTGTGGTGTGAATTGCACAGTTTTGATGTGATGCACTGGCGTGAATAAAAGAGCACGGTGTGGACACAAAGCCTGTCTCCTGAGCCTCTGTACTGCCACCGCTACCATCTGCCTACCAGAGCATACCCCCACAATTGGTGGCTTCAGCGGGCAAACGGCAGTGAGGCCGAAAATTGTGTTATTTGGACTGTATGTCATATATTAAGCCGGCAAGTTTTGTGGCTCCAGATAAGATGGAGGAGGCCATTAGACACTTGGTGCAAAGCAATGAGGAGGCTACTCGGAGACATGAGGAAGCCCTGAGAGACCAGCGGCAGTTGAATAGTCTACTGGCCCAGCAACTGGCGACTATGCAGGAGTCCATGCGTGTGTTACAACAACACACTGTCCCGGGGGGGACCGCAATCCTACCTGCTGCCCGGGATAAGGTGCGCTCAGCATTAAGAAAGATGGGCCCCGAGGATGATATCGAGGCGTTCTTGATGGTCTTCGAACGCACTGCGGAACAGGAAAGGTTACCGGCAGAACAGTGGGCCGAAGTAGTGGCGCCATTTTTAGTGGGAGACGCACAAAAGGCCTACTTCGACCTCAGTCAGGAGGAAGCCAAGAGCTATAAGAGGCTGAAGGGGGAGGTGTTGGCTCGTCTTGGGGTTAACACCTATGTGCGTGCACATCGAGTCTACCAGTGGGCCTTCTCCGAGTCCCGGCCTGCCCGATCCCAGGCCTATGACCTGTTACACCTGGTAAAAAAATGGCTGCAGCCTGAGACATTGAGCCCCTCGCAGATGGTGGAACGGGTGGTGGTCGATCGTTTGGTGCGTACCCTCCCAAGAGCAATACAGCGCTGGGTGGGACAAGGTGATCCAGGCACCCTGGAGCAAGTTGTTGGCCTAGTCGAGAGATACATGGCAACCCAGGACTTGGTCCGAGACTCCGCCTTCCTGCAAAAGCCGCGTTCACTCTCCCTGCCACAAAGGAGACCAGAGAAGGGGGCTCAACCGCTTAAGGGGGAGGTGATTTCCACTCCTGGGAGGCCAAACCTGGGGAGACGAGAGACCCCGGGGATTAGATGTTGGCACTGTCAGGGCCTGGGACACGTTGCTGCCAACTGCCCGAGGGCGGCAGAGCCCATGGACTGTGGGTTCGCACGCCGATCCTCCTTTTTCGGCCAACCGGTGTGTCTTGCTGCTTCGCTGCTATCCGCTGATACACCTCCTTTGTGTGCCGTCTCTATTAATGGACACCCAGTTAAGGCATTGCTGGACTCGGGGAGCTTAGTGACCCTCGTTCACGAGTCCCTGGTGGCCAGTCGCGGCCCCTGCAAGCAAACCATCAGTGTTGTGTGTATTCATGGGGACCGGCGAGAATATCCTACAACCTGTGTGACCTTGTCTACCCCCGGGAGGGAGATACAGCATGTTGTTGGGGTGGGGCGACAAATCCCTTACACTGCCATCCTAGGTAGGGATTGTCCCCTGTTTTGGTCTCTCTGGGAGGGACGGGGTGCAGAGCCAATGCCCGTTGATCCTGAAGAGGGGCTACCAGCTGTAGGGGTCACCAATAAGCGGGAAGAGTGTTACCCTGATAGCTTGTCCCTAGAAGGGTTGGCTGGTGAGCCGGTGGCAGCCCCATCTGTTCCAGAACTAGAAGTATCCCGAGACACATTTGGGACTGCCCAGCTCCAGGATCCTACATTGTCACGGGCCAGAGAATGGGTGACTGTCATCAATGGAGTGGCTCAGCACCCGGGAGCAGACTCGGAGTTTCCCCACCTGGCCTGTAACCAGGACCTACTGTACCGGGTCGACAAAGTCCGGCAAGAGGTAATAGAACAGTTGGTGGTACCTCAACCATACCGCCGCATGGTATTAGACCTAGCGCATACTCATGTGTTAGGAGGGCATCTGGGGGTCCAGAAAACTCAGGAACGTATACTGCGGCGTTTCTATTGGCCGGGGATATATGAGGAAGTCAGGAGGTTTTGCTAGTCCTGTCCCGAGTGTCAGAGGACCAGCCCCCAGCCTCATTATCGTAGTCCCCTGGTGCCCATGCCCATTATTGAAGTACCTTTCGAAAGGGTCGCTATGGACCTTGTAGGCCCCATTAATAAGTCAGCCAGAGGCCACCAACATATCCTGGTCATAGTAGACTACGCTACTCGCTACCCTGAGGCGATACCCCTGCGCCACACGCCGGCCAAGCTAATAGCCAAGGAGCTGATGGGGATGTTCTCGCGGGTGGGGATCCCGAAGGAGATATTGACAGACCAAGGGACCCCTTTCATGTCCAAGGTGATGAGGGAGCTCTGCAAAATATTAAATATTAAGCACTTGCGTACATCCGTCTATCACCCCCAAACTGATGGGCTGGTGGAACGCTTTAATAAGACCCTAAAGTCCATGCTCAAGAGAGCGGTGGCAAAAGACGGAAAGGACTGGGACCTCTTGCTGCCCTATGTGTTATTTGCGGTGCGAGAAGTGCCCCAGGCATCCACAGGGTTCTCACCGCTTGAGCTGTTATATGGTAGGCATCCCCGAGGGCTGTTAGATATCGCTAAAGAGGCGTGGGAGCAACAGCCTACCCTCACAAAAGCATAGTTGAGCACATCGAGAAGATGCAGGACCGGATTGGGACAGTTCTTCCCATAGTCCGTGAACATATGGAAGCGGCCCAGCTGGCCCAGAGCCGCAGTAGCAACCGGGCCGCCCAGGTAAGGAAGTTTAACCCGGGCGACCGAGTGTTAGTACTAGTGCCCACCATAGACAGCAAGTTTCTGGCCAGATGGCAAGGACCGTATGAGATAAGAGAGAAGTTAGGCCCCGTGAATTACAGGGTATACCAGCCGGGAAGGCGGAAGCCCGAGCAGGTGTACCACGTTAATTTACTGAAAGCCTGGAAAGATAGAGAAAGTCTCCTTGGGGATGACCCGCGCTTGTCTTGGCTGCAGAGAACGTCCCCGGCCCTACAGTGGTACCAGAGGACACCCCTGCAGTAAAGATAGGTAGCGGTTTGTCGACTAAGCAGACTCAAGAAGTGAAGGAGTTCATTGGCAGGAATAAAGACGTGTTCTCTGACCTTCCGGGACGTACCGATCTAGTCCAACATGACATTGTCACCGAGCCCCAGGAAAAATACGCTTACGACCGTACCGGGTACCGGAGGCTCGGCGACAAGCCATTTCAGAGGAAGTAAAGTTTATGCTGAAGTTAGGGTCATCGAGGAGTCTAGAAGCGAGTGGGCTAGCCCGATCGTTCTTATCCCAAAGCCCGACGGATCATTACGCTTTTGTAATGATTTCCGGAAGCTAAACGAGATTTCAAAGTTTGACGCCTATCCCATGCCGCGAGTAGATGAGTTAATAGAGCGAATGGGTAAAGCCAGGTATTTCTCGGTGATAGATCTCACAAAAGGGTACTGGCAGGTACCTTTAACAGAGACAGCAAAGGAGAAGACCGCCTTTGTTACGCCGGAGGGGCTGTTTCATTATAGAGTGTTGCCCTTCGGGTTGCACGGTGCTCCAGCCACGCTTTCAACGGCTGATGGATATCGCTCTCAGACCACATCTCCGGTATGCTTCAGCATATTTGGATGATATAATCATATTTAGCCAGGACTGGGAAAGTCACTTGTCGAAGGTTCAAGCAGTGATAGACTCGCTCAGGAAGGCAGGATTGACCGCCAACCCAAAAAAGTGCTCAGTGGGCCTGGAGGAAGCGTGGTATTTGGGTTATGTCATTGGACGCGGAGTCGTTAAGCCCCAAATAAATAAGATCGAGGCGATCCGAAATTGGCCTAGACCCTTACGACCAGGCAACTGCGATCATTTTTAGGGATGGTAGGGTATTATATGCGGTTCATCCCACATTTTGCCACTATAGCTGCCCCGCTGACAGGACTCCTGAAAGGTAGGAAGTCAGTAATGCTTCGCTGGGATGAGCAGGCGGAAGAGGCGTTCTCCCGCTTGAAGTCGGCCCTGTGCGGGTCCCCAGTTCTGGTGACGCCCGACTTTGGACGGGAGTTTATAGTTCAGACGGACGCCTCTGGAGTAGGCCTCGGGCGGTACTCTCCCAGGAAATCAATGGTGAAGAACACCCCGTTAGTTTCCTGAGCCGCAAGCTCACCCCAGCGGAAACCCGGTACAGCGTGGTAGAAAGAGAATGCCTCGCCATCAAGTGGGCACTTGAATCTCTCAGGTATTACCTGTTGGGGAGAAGGTTCCGTCTGGTGACTGACCACTCCCTCTCTGGTGGATGAGCCAGGCCAAGGAGGGGAGCGCCGGGTCACCAGATGGTTCTTATCCCTCCAGAATTTTAAGTTCAGGGTTGAGCACAGGGCAGGTCGCCTGCAAGGGAACGCTGATGCCCTGTCCCGGGTACACTGTTATATGTGTGTTCACCCTGGTAGGATTGAACAGGGTCGTCAAGCCTTCAGGGGTGAACAAAGGGGGGATATGTAAGAGAGTGTCTGGAGTGGTAGTGGGTGGAAGATACGTGCCACCGGGGTCGTGGCCCCGGTGGAGTAAGAGCCGGGTCTTTTGTGTTTTGTCAGCAGTGATGTGCTGTCACACAGCGGTCCGGGCCGGCTCTTACTGGGAACAGGCAAAGAGCAGGGTGGGTGTCTGTTCCCCACGGACCACAACGGCTGGACGGGATTCGGTTGTTGGTGTCAGTCTACACTGATCCTGGCAGGTTGGTTATCTCTGGCCTTAGTTGGGTAGGGAAGGAGTTAATCCTTCACTATGCTCGGTGGGTGTGGTCCTCCTGCTACACCCAGGGCTGTGAATATAAGTTTGATGCTCACTGACTGTGGGGTGATGAAGTGTGCTCTCCTGTCTCACTGCAGGAGGCTGTACGGGAGGCTGATCGCATGGTCGGGCTGAGCTCTGTAGTCCGCTCTGCTAACAAAGACTGCCCAGTTGCTGCAGGCTCCGGGAAGGGCCAAAAGAAGGGATCCTGTGGCCGGAGCCATTCCCTTGTCCAGGCCGACACGCGGCCTGTCTAACTTGTACGAACTTGGACAAACCCGCCCCACGACAAGGTGTAGTACTGATCACGGATGTGAGAGACTGTGTGAACAGGCACCAAGACGCCGGCTGCGTTTGGGACTTCGTTGTGGGAGGTGGGGTTTATGAACTTTGCTGTGGTGTGAATTGCACAGTTTTGATGTGATGCACTGGCGTGAATAAAAGAGCACGGTGTGGACACAAAGCCTGTCTCCTGAGCCTCTGTACTGCCACCGCTACCATCTGCCTACCTGAGTAAACCCCAACACTACCTAGCGCTGTTGCGAATCAAAGGCAAGCAGGTTTGGTGAAAAAGCTTAAGCAACAAAACAAAGTAGTCACTAATTTGGTGACTGTTGAACAGGACATATAGTAACCAACAGCTGTGAGAAATGTCAAAACAAAAGTAGGGAGAAGCAGAGAGAGAGGGAGAAAAGAAGGGGGGGATCGACAAACGGGGGGGGGGGGAGGTAGGCAAGGGGGTCTTCCAGTTGCATCTCCGCTGTCACATCCAGCGTCTGAGAGAATATACTGTATATCAGGGAGAGTAGAGAGTGCTACGAGTCCTCCCACTCCAGGTTACCTGTCTATATTTGGTAGGAATAATTGATGAAGGTAGGGAGTGTTTGTATTTACAAGTTTGGTTAATCTCTTGTATGACTTCAGAAATAGAAGGAGAGGTAGGTTGTTTCCAATGTCTGGTGGTAACCAGTTTGGCGCTGAGCAGAACATGACCAGTAATGTTCCTGTGGAGGGGGGGGGGGATGTTTTGAATACCAAGGAACAGTAAGGCTTATTCCGGGCAAGTATCTACAGTATGACCCAGCAAGGGAGACAAGTTTTAAGATGTTCTTCCAGTATTCTGTGATAATAGGGCATGTCCAGAGGATGTGGATCAAAGAGCCACCACCGCAACAACCCCTCCAACAATAAGGAGAATTGGATGGGTAGATTATATGAAGTCTCTGGGCGGTAAAGTACCAATGAAGTATAGTTTTCAGACCTGCTTCATAGTGAGTGACACATTTAAAATTTGACACAATGAATCCTATTGCTACGGCCCAGGATTCAGCAGGAAAGGTTTTCTGCAGTTCCCTTTCCCATCTATGGATGGGAGGGGGACTTAGCAAAGGTAGCCTTATGTCCTAGTAGGTCATATAGGTGTCTCATGGAGTGTTTTTTGAAGAGGGAGGGGAATTGAAATAGTCTCAAGATGGACGAGTTGACCGGAGGGGGGGATTGTAGAATCTTCGATAGGAAGTGGCAAAGTCTCAGGTAAGTAAATAGCTCGGAGTGAGGTAGTGCAAAGGTGCACCGGAGAGAATCAAAGGGAAGAAGGGATTGGCCTTCTACAATTTGAGAAATAGTGTCAATCCCTCTGTCTAGCCATGTCGATAGGTTAATGTCGGGTATGGATAGTTCTATGGCACGAGTGGGAGCGAGTTTAAACAAGTGAGCAGATGAGTCTTTCTATGTGCTATGGGTGTTGGTCCAGAGAGTGCCAGCATGTGATATCGTGAGAAAAGGATGCGTCGGGGAGGAGGAGCCCCACAGAAGATGAACTAGGTAATCCCTAACAGGAACCTGTTTCAGTGCATGAGATTCAATCTGCTGCCACGCTTTCTTGTCGTCAGAGGTCCACCATTCCCTAGTGAAGGAGAGTCCTATTGCTACAAAATAGTATTTAATGTCAGAAAGACCCGCCCCTCCGGCACGTTTTGTTTTGGTCAGGAGTTCCCGAGCCACTCTAGGTTTAGAAAATCCCCAAATATATTTGCTTCACATAGCTTAAGCTTTTTGGAAAAATGCAACAGGGATCGGGATTGGGAGGGCCCAAAAAATGTAAATAAGTTTCAGTAGGGTCATCATTTGGAAAGATGCAATCCTGCCCACCCACGATACCGTTTGCATAGAGAAGCTTGCGAAGTCTGTGGACATGGTGGTGAGAAGGGGAGTGTAGTTCCATGTGTAAAGTAGGGAACAGGGCGAGTTGATCTGGATTCCTAAATTGGGGATCTCCGAAGACTGCCAGTCAAGGTCATAGGAGGATTTTAAAATGGCTAAATCTGAGGGCGGGATATTGATAGGAAGGGCTTGTGATTTTGAACTAATAATCTTGTAGTATGAAAGAGACCCATAATGAGAGATTACATCAAGCGAGGCTTTAAGGAATTGCAGGGGATCTGTCAGTGTGAGAATAATGTCATCGGCATAGAGGGTAATAGTATCGGATCTGTCTCCAACCATAACACCGGAGATGGTAGGCAGGGTTCTAATATGTTGTGCTAGCGGCTCTAAGGCAAGGATAAATAGGAGGGGGGATAGGGGGCACCCTTGCCTAGATCCATTAGTTATTGTGAAGGGGTCTGAGAGGGTTCCATTAACCCATACTTTCGGCAAAGGGTGGGAGTATAGGCTACTAATAGCATGGATTATCTGTCCCGAGAAGCCCATCCATTTGAGAGTCCCAATGTAAGCGGTCAAACACTTTTTCAGCATCCAGAGTCACTGCAAGTATGGGGAGGGTGTGTACCTCTGCGAAATTGACCAGGTCCACAATGCACCTAGTATTGTCAGAAGCCTGTCTACCTGCCACAAAGCCAGTCTGATCTGAGTGGATCAGGGATGGGAGCAAAGGAGATATTCTGCTTGCAATGAGCTTGGCAAAGATTTTGATATCAGAGTTTAACAATGAAATCGGCCTAAAATTCTGGGGTATATCTGGTGCCTTGCCAGGCTTAGGGATAGTGACCACTAGTGCTTCAAGCATTTCTGGAGGGAAGGGATTGCCCCCCAGGACTCGGTTAAAAAGTTCTTGTAGACTACAGAAGTGGAGGAGTCCCTTAAGGAATTCGTCAACATTACTGCCACTCCAGAAATACAGCCCCACACCCTGCGGAGTTGTCATAAGGCATACATGAGGGGAGTGCTTATAAAACAGAGCAGCATCTGGCGAAACGCAGAAACAGTGATATTCCGAACACTCTGAAAATTATTCAGAGATTAGAGGCACTAAATAAATATCTCATTCAGAGGCTCACATAACAGAGCTCTCTAGAGCTCTCCTCATGTGCACATATGAGAAATCCTTAAAACTACGCCCAGGACAACAAATCTGGGGCACTCCTAGCTAAGAGATTGAAATCTCTACAACTCAAATCGAAAATCCAAGGCATATATCATCCCCAGACAGGACATTTAGTTTCGGCCCCCAGAGACATAGCTAATGCATTTCGGGACTACTACTCCCATTTATATAACCTAGTAGATGATGCAAATACTGCCCAACCTACTCAGGACGAGATTGACTCCTTCTTGGATCAAGCACATCTCCCCAAACTAACCCCAGAACAATTAAAGGCTCTTAATAGACCAATATCCGCAGAGGAGGTGCAGATAGTGATTTGTTCGCTCCCACTAAACAAGGCTCCTGGCCCTGATGGTTTCTCCTCACTAGATTATAAGAAATATAGCGCCCATTTAATCAAACATCTTCTACCTATGTTTTCTGTGGCTATGACCTCTGGTCGATTGCCATCAGAAATGCTAGAGGCACTTATAGTGACCATACCAAAACCGGGGAAATCTCCCTTACAAACATCAAATTACCGACCTATCTCACTGCTAAATTGTGATATCAAAATATATGCTAAGATCCTGGCGAACAGGCTCCTCTCGGTTGTTCCCTCCTTAGTCTCAATTGATCAAACTGGTTTTGTTTCGGTGAGATAGGCACCGGACAATACGAGAAGACTTTTAACACTTATGCAGACAGTAGAACGCTCGGCCGCGCCAACTACGTTCTTGACATTGGACACCGAGAAGGCGTTCGACTGGGTAAATTGGCCGTATGCCTTCTTGGTGTCACGAAAATTTGGTTTCTCAGGACCGATCTACTCAGCAGTAGCTGCACTGTACTCCAATCCTTGTGCCAGAGTGTTTACAAACAGCACCCTGTTCACGAATTTTAAGCTGACTAACGGCACCAGACAAGGGTGTCCACTGTCCCCTTTATTTTTCATTCTTTCCATTGAACCCCTAGCAGAGTTGATTAGGTGCAACCCTAATATTAAAGGCCTACAAATCGGACCAACTGAGCATAAGCTGGCGCTCTTTGCCGACGACATTATAGTAGTCTGCACAGACCCGGTAACCTCCCTTCGCAGAGTATTTGACCTACTGACATCCTTCAGTCGGGTCTCATACTATAAATTAAATGTTGACAAATCCCAATGTTTGCCCATCAACATACCGACCGAACAATTATTGATACTAAAACACCTATTTCCCCTGGACTGGCAACAGGAAAGTATCTCATACCTAGGTATACAACTAACCCACCCAACATCTAAAACATTCCACTCCAATTTCCCTCCTCTCTTAAGAAATACAGCAAGATATTAGGAATATGAAGAGTCAAATGATCTCATAGTTTGGGAGGGTTGTGGCATATAAGATGCTGTTACTACCCAAACTTCTCTTTCTTTTTAGAACCCTTCCTATCCTGATCCCCGACCATTTATTTAACAAAGCTAAAAAACAGATGATGGACTTCATCTGGAACTTTAAGCACCCAAGGGTAGCATATACAACCCTGACCTCTCACAAAAAATAGGGGGACTGGGAATGCCTAACTTAAAACACTACCGAACATCATGCCTGCTAGACCAATTGGTTCACTGGTGGAATGATTCCACAGATAAACACTGGGTAACCATGGAGAGAAATTCTCTCAACCTCTCCTCACTCCGCTCACCAATGATGAGCGCGCTATTGAACCTTAATCCTAGGCCTTCCTTTCTGCATGCTAAAGTTAAATTATCCCTCACAGCGTGGAACTAGTACCTAGGCAGTACTGGCAATGCAGGGTCTATCCCATCCCAGGTCATATCCATGAACTGTTTAAATGACCACATTCCGGATCTTAACCTTCGGAGTTGGATCTCACAGGATTTGATGGACAAAGAGGATCTCCTATCCTTTTCCCACCTACATGATACTCATCATCACATTCCCCACAGAGATTTCTACAAATTCCTACAACTCAGATCCTTTCTGAAAGGGAGGGAGAGCAACTCCCTAAAATTCCCGCAGATAGTTAAAAAATTCCTGCACGACAGGTTCCCTAAAAGGGGAGGTATCTCTCTCTTTTACAGTCTTATGACCCGGGGAAATGAGTGGACAAAACCGTCCCCCATGAAAGCATGGGAAAAAGACCTTGATCAAACATTTACTAAGAAACAATGGCATGCAGCCTTCAGAATAGCCACCTCCTCTTTCAGATGTGTGACACACCAAGAGGCAATCTTCAAAACTAGCCTAAGATGATACTACACCCCGAATAGACTAAACCTGATGTTTCCCTCTGTCACTCCGGACTGCTGGAGATTGTGTGGACAAAGGGGGTCCCTCCTCCATATCCTATGGTCTTGCCCCAAGGTCTCCCATCTATGGAGTAGTGTGCAGCACCTACTGGCTACCCTTATGCCTACACTACCCCCTCTACCGCCCGAACTGGCACTTCTGTTCATTGGAATAGACACCATAGATGACAACCGTAGGACTGTATTGGCTCATATACTTATGGCCACCAAATTAACGATCACCAGGCATTGGAAAGACCCTAATACCCCCCCACAGGAGGTGATCTCACTAGTAAATTCGACCTGTATGCACGAAAAAATGTCTCTTGCTGGCACTCTATCCCTAAAAAAATTCCAGGCCGCATGGTCAGTCTGGATTTCCAGTCAGTGGTATGTGTGCTAACTAATTTCCAAAGATAGACCCAGTGAACCCATCGATCATAGGCCCTCCTTGGAGGACACTATCGGTTTCGAGTTGCGACTCCGGTTAGTAAGACACCTGATGGCCTTGTGTTCAGATTGTTAATTCTGTTCTATTTTTTTTTGTATTTGTTTTAGTTTCTTTTCTTTCCCTTCCCTGATGTTACACTCATGCAATGCACCCCTGGCTGGGTTGAATGCTCTTATGTGGTGTAATTGAAACTTATGTTATTATTTGATTGATAGCTGATAATAATCTGGCTATGGAATAACTATTGCTTAGGCGCTATTACGCCCTGTATGTGATTCTGTAACATTACTTTTCTGAGTTAATCAATAAAAACTTCGTGATTAAAAAAAAAAGTTCTTGTAGTTGAGAAAGGAGAGTGGGCAGGAAATGACGAAAGTATTCATTCGAGAGGCCGTCGGGGCCTGGGGATTTTCCTAGCGGTAACCTTGAGATTACCTCAGTCAATTCCTGGGAGGAGATAGGGGCATTGAGGGACTGAAGTTGTGAGTCAGTAAGGACAGGGAAGGATGCTTTAGAGAGAAAGTCTTCCACTAGAGTCGGGTAGTCCTGTGGAAAGAGGGTACTGTCTTTCAGGTTATATAAGGATTGGTAGTATTGTTTGAATTGGTTAGAAATATCTCTGGGGTCTACTAATTTTGCTTTAGTGACCGGGTGCAGCAAATACGGTATTTTTGATTTGGACTGTTGCTTTTTAAGTTGCTGGGCTAGGAGACATCCCGCTTTATTTCCTTGGGAGTAGTATTTGGATTTCATTCTAAGGAGGGACTTGTGGTTGTTTTGGAGCAATAGGGCACCAAGTTTATTCTGCGCGAGCCGGAGGGAGTTGGAGCATTGCGGCATAGGGGAAGTCTTATTGATACTCTCTAAATCAGCAATTTCTTTCGAAGTCTCTGCGCTGGCAGAGTATAAACATAGAGAGATCAGTGAAGAGTTTGATCTTCTTGTAAGGAGCGGGAAGCGGATGCTTTTTCCATGCTGCAGACATCAGAGCTTCTTTGGTGTGGAAGAAGTGAATGCGTGCAAGGGTATCATGCGGGATGTTTGGCCATAAATGAGGAGGTTTTGGGATCCTGTCCGATCAATAATCATGTCAGGTACTGGAATCTGCGGCAGAAGCAGTTTCATTAGGCCTTTCAAGTACGGTTGCAGTTCCTCAGGGGTCACTTCCTCAGGGATGCCTCTAAACTTTATATTGTTTCATCTAGAGCGATCATCCATATCTGCCAGCTTCAGTTTAATAGCTTCTAGTTGGTCAGCCATATCATTGTGGGCATCTATGATTCATTTTGAGAGGACGCAAATTCGCCAATCTTTGTTTCAATGTGGCTAATCTTGCCCTCAGCTGACTGCAGTCTTGTAAGTAAGGGATTAAGCAGCCTCTCCATGTCTGTGTGGAGAGAGGATTTCAGGGCCAGCAGCATGGCTTTAAGAGAGTCCTCAGTGACTGGCTTATTAGAGGTAGAGAACCTGTGGAAGGGGTCATCAGGCTGCCCAGTTATGCATGGTGGGCTGAAGGAGTCACTGACCTGCTGTGCGGTAGGATCAGGAGAACCCAGAGTATGGTGGTGAGGGTTGCCGTGCTGCAGACAAGTGAGGTGGGTATTGGGCACCATCTTGGATCGCAGGGGCCGGGTCGGGTGTTGGAGTAAGAGACGGCTGGGATGTGTGAAGGAGGTAAGTGATCCCCGGAGGGTCCGTGGGGAGAAGGAGAGCAGGCTGTGGGTGCTGGTGACGGAGCACTAATAGGAGATGCTGTCGGGGTCCCTGCCATGAGACTGGCGCCATCTTTAACTCTGCCTCTGGTGAAGAAGGAGTCCATGGATCCTTCCTGTAGCTTGGGCAGGATCCTCTTGGATTTCCCCATGGCAGTAGGGGACGGCAAGGGCGTCTGGAGGCAACAAAATCTTCCACTCAGAAGCTAATTATATGGGGCAAGCAGTGATAACATCGCTGCGGTACAGGAGCTCCTCTTTCATGCGGCCATCTCGGTCAGCAGCCAGGCCACGCCCCCCCTCCTTGGTTGGATTTTAACCCAGGACCCCTGCACTGCAAGGTAACATCAGATCAAACAATTATAATTCCCTAATTGCTCATATTTTGCTAAAGGCCATTAGATCCAATATGAATATAGTTAAGAACCCCAACCACTGTTCAGAAAAAAACTGATTTAGCACTGTAGGTATAGACAACCAGGACTGCATACCTGTGTTTGGTACGCACTTTTTTACATGATTCAAGATCATATAAAGTGATGCACAGCTATCTAGTGGCACTGCCATGACAGGACACCTGGGCCAGGTGTCCTAGTGTACCAGATGTAGGTGCGCTAGTATACCAGATGCAGTTTGCAGATACTAATAGTTGTTGAGTGACATTGCAGATTGCTTGACTAGTAAAACACTGCTGCATGACTCCTCATACAGTTGTGTTCAAAATTATTCAACCCCCAATGCTGTAAAGGGTTTTAGGGAATTTAGTGTACATTTGTAATTGTGTTCAGAATTAAATCTTACAAGGACTTTTTAAAGAACCAAATGCAACTAAAATGACATCAATTGTTTTTGTAATACAGTATTAAATGTTTTTTTTTTGTGATTTCTTCATTGACACAATTATTCAACCCCTTAAAGACGACCACTCTTAAGAACAGAGGTTCATTCAAGTGTTTTCAATCAGGTATTGAAAACACCTGTGGATGTCAAGGAGCAGCAATCAAGCATAATAAGCACCAATTAGGCAGATTTAAAATGACTGTGATACTCAGCTCCTTCTAGACATTTACTGGTGTGTTTACAAATATGGTGAAGTCAAGAGAATGGTCCAGGAAGACAAGAGAAGAGGTGATTTCTCTTAACAGGAAGGGCAATGGCTATAAGAAGATTGCAAAGATGATTGATAAAGATACCAAAAGACACCATAGGAAGCATCATTCGCAAATTCAAGGCAAAGGGCACTGTTGAAACGCTACCTGGTCGTGGCAGAAAGAAGATGCTGACTTTGACTGCTGTGTGCTACCTGAAGCGCAAAGTGGAGAAAAGTCCCCGTGTGACTGCTGAGGAACTGAAAAAAAGATTTGTCAGATGCGGGTACTGAAGTTTCAGCTCAGACAATAAGGCGCACCCTGCGTAATGAAGACCTCCATGCCAGAACTCCAAGGCGCACCCCCTGGCTGTCTCCAAAGAATAAGAAGAGTAGACTGCAGTATGCCAAAAGTCATGTGGACAAACCACATTTATGTTCTGTGGACTGATGAAACAAAATTAGAACTGTTTGGGCCCATGGATCAACGCTATGTTTGGAGGAAGAAGAACAAGTCCTATGAAGAAAAGAACACCTTGCCTACTGTGAAGCATGGCGGGGGGTCAATCATGCTTTGGGGCTGTTTTGCTTCTACAAGTACAGGGAAGCTTCAGCGTGTGCAAGGTACCATGAATTCTCTTCAGTACCAGGAGATATTGGATGAAAATGTGATGCAGTCCGTCACAAACCTGAGGCTTGGGAGACTATGGACCTTTCAACAGGATAATGATCCCAAGCATACCTCCAAGTCCACTAGAGCATGGTTGCAGATTAAAGGCTGGAACATTTTGAAGTGGCCATCGCAGTCACCAGACTTAAATCTGATTGAGAACCTCTGGTGGGACTTAAAGAAAGCAGTTGCAGCGCGCAAGCCTAAGAATGTAACTGAACTGGAGGCTTTTGCCCATGAAGAATGGACGAAGATACCCGTAGATCGCTGCAAGACACTTGTGTCAAGCTATGCTTCACGTTTAAAAGCTGTTATAACTGGAAAAGGATGTTGTACTAAGTAATAAGATTGAATGTCACTTGGGGGTTGAATAAAACTGATAATGATGTGAGCACAGAAAAGACATTTGTGGTTATTTCATTATAAATGTTATGTTATATTTGTCTGACTTACAGGTGCCTCTTTGATTTAATTGTAAACAAGATGACTGAAATGATCAAAATCAAAGTCATACTGCCCAAAACACTCAATTTCAGTGGGGGTTGAATAATTTTGAACACAACTGTACATCACTTCTTCTGGGCAGGAATGAGAGAAGGGAAGTTTAGGGAAGTCAGTACTGTACAGAGGGCACTGTATATAGAGACGGCCCCTGGAATGCACTATATATAATAATTATTTATTTATTTGAAGGAACCATTAAATCCATGGCGCAGTACACCAAGAGGG
Organism: Bufotes viridis; assembly: GCA_033119425.1. NCBI lineage: Eukaryota > Metazoa > Chordata > Amphibia > Anura > Bufonidae > Bufotes > Bufotes viridis. Next base: position 384,896,157 of record CM065589.1, on the reverse strand, counting down.
GTTACACATACATAATATAAAAAATAGAAATACAATAAACGCGACACTATTAACAGACTGGTACAAAAAGTTGCTCATCTGGCTATGGTGGAAGCATGCTCGTTGCAGGTGGCAGGTTTTCCTGAATAGGTGGGTTTTCAGGTTGCTTTTGAAGGTTTGGACGTTGAGAGAGAGTCTGATGTGCTGGGGGTAGCGAGTTCCAGTGTAGGGGTATTTGGTTTGTGGATGAACCTAAAATACAGTCTGTAACCTTTACATCTGAACTTAATGTGACCTTCTCTAAACTTTTGAATACACATGTCCAACTGTTCAGTGTTTCAGAAATTTTTGCACAACTTGCTGTTCTCTAACAAGGAGCTTAATGGCAAAATTCACAACAGGTGTTTGACCCATAAATCACCAAATAAATGATCTGGTTCAATTAGAATTGGTAAACAATCCCCATCATCATGCGGTTCACATTTTGACATCATGATACCAAGACAACACCTATCAATTGATCAACAGTACCTCACCACTGCGAGGTTTCAAGCAGGATGTTCTCAGACAAAAGTGGCCACTGAGCTTAGAGTGTCATCAGCAGGTTGCAACAGAGATACAGAGAGACTGGAAGAGTCACAGAAAGGCATAGAAGTGGATGTCCTTTGGTCACATCCCACACTGATGACCGCTTCATTGTGAACAATGTGCTTCAGAACCAGATAATGAATGCCACACAACTCTGGGCATTTATGGGAGAGGCAACCAAGTGTCATGTCAGACCATTCAAAACCGTTTAAATGAGAATTGTGTGGTAGACGAACTGCAAGGCTACCTAACCACACCCCCAGGCACAGGTCTGCATGTGCCAGGGAGAATCTACGCTGGACAAGGGAACTGTGGGCCTCAGTGCTGTTTACTGATGAAAGTCGATTCACGCTGAGAAGAAATGATGGGCGCCAACAATGTTGTAGACGTCAAGGAGATAGCTATGCATCAGTCACTATTGTCACCAGACAAGCCTTTGGTGATGGTGGTGTTACAGTGTGGGCATGCATGTCTAGTCAATACAGAACTGCCCTACACTTTGTGACTAGTACAGTGACGAGCCCATACTGCTTGAATAACATAATTTATCCAGTCATTGTGCCTCTGCGTGAACAACACAGACCTAATTTCATCTTCATGGACAACAATGATGTAGACATTCTCTTTCCTCATCTTCTCCATTTGAACCAGACAGCCATAATGATTTCTTTCATACACATCTCACTTCTGCAGTTTGACACACAGGCATCTTATTTTACTACTTTTCTATCATCCCCCCACCTTCTGAGCACCTCATCTTTATACCCCAATACTGTACTCATTGTGATCCCCAATACTATACTGCAGAAACAGGTAATACACCAGAAAATATTAGTACCACACAGATAGTGCCCCTTCAATAATTATTGGCACATAGTGCTCAAATGCAAATAGTGTCCCTGACACTAATAGTGTCGTAAACATAATAGTGCTAAGCTGACTCTGTGCCAGGGTGCCCCGTATGGTAACAGTGCCCTCAAAAGCCCCACCAATATTATTAATGATCTGCCAGAGTGCACTAATTGTTAATAGTGCCCCCAATAGCAATAATGTCCCTCATTGTGCCCCAGAAATGTTTCCCATAGTCCCCCAGTACTGATAAAACCCACCATAGTCCCCCCATGGTAATAATTCCCCTTATAATGTGTGCTAGTGAAAAAAATTGCCCTTATAATGTGTGCCATTGCAATAAATACCCATTTATAATGCGTGTCATTACAAAAATACCCCCTTATAATGTGTGGAAGTACAAAAATACTTTCTTACAATGTGTGCCAGTACATAAAAATGCCCCCTGAAATGTGATAGTACAAAAAATAGCCATCTTTGTACCAGTACAAAAATGGCCCTTATAATGTGTGCCAGTACAACAAAGGGGGCATTGTTTTACTGGCACACATTGTAGGGCCATGGGCCTTCAGTAGAATCAGTGTCCCCATAGTTGTGCCATCCACTAGTGACATAATGACCCCCCATAGTGGCCCAACAGCATGCTGCCAAAGAAAAACATCAAACTCAAATACTGTACCTCCATGCTGCTGTCAGGATGCGGTGCAGGACACAAGCCTCTTCTGGTATGTGTCCTGAGCTGTTTATGACATTGTCATCCTAAGGATGGCAATACAATTAAATAACAAAAGATGAGCGCTTCCACAATGGTATGAAAGTGTGTAACTGACAGCTTTTTAGTGCACTTCCCATGTTAACGGGCTAGCCCTGCCCTATCTGGCTAGATGTGGCTGGTTTAGAAACCACTGATGAAGGGACGAATGAGGGTCCTGAAACGTGTTTGGTGTTAAACATTGCTCCTCCATTTGTACATGCCTCTGATGGGACATTCAGATATTCATCCAACAAGAAATACTCACCATGTAAAGAGTTGGATGTTTATTGAGCAATAGCTATTGCAGGAGATCTCTTTCTTCAGGACAGTCACTTCCGTTACAGACGGGAATGACAGCGGGAGGTAGCGAACATCTCATTCATTGCGCAGTACGGCAGCCAAAAGACATCGGGAGGATAACGTGCCACTCGGGACACCGCGAACGCACAATCCAAACATCGACTCCTAGAAAGGATACCGTGAGTAAGATACTTTACTCCCTCAGGGGCAGACTGAACAGGGTAATGCTCAAATGATCAGAGCACACAGTATATATGTATTATAATATGTTGGTATGAACATTGGGATTTATTCACCTGCGATCTATCTATCTGGGATCTTGCTACAAGCTCTTGTTGATACAACCCTTGTATAGAGTGCAAGATACATATTGATAGAGGAAAACTTTAGTGTGAAGACTATCCTATTAAGCAATAATATATCTCCAATATTTAATTTGCTTTTATTGTTTTTTTATTGTTTTATATGTACTGTACAGTGTATGTTTATTATTAAATTGTTACTATTACTCCATATAATAGTGTGCCGAACCAATTTTATTATTTTTCAATTGGTTTAGAGACTAGATTGCTTGAATCCTGAGTAGGGATGAGCGAACCCGAACTAGATAGTTCGGGTTCGTAACGAATTTTGAAGTGTTCGGGACCCGGACCCGAACATTTTCAAAAAAGTTCGGGTTCGGGTCCGTTGTTCGGCGATTTCTTCCCGCTTTCTGAAGGGCTGCACAGCAGCCAATCAGCTAGCGTTTTACTTCTTGCCCTAAGAAGCCATCACAGCCATGCCTACTAATGGCAAGGATGTGATTGGCTAAGTGCAGCATGTGACCCAGCCTCTATTTAAGCTGAAGTCACGTAGCGCCGCACGTCACACTGCTCTGATTAGTGTAGGGAGAGGACGCAACTTCTGTGAGGGCGAGATTAGGCAGGGAAAAGTCAACAAAAACACCAAATGAAGTGATCGATCTGCAGCTGTGAATCATTCAACTTCTGCTACTTAATTGCTCACAGTTTTTTTGGCTGCACAGAGCGGTTTTCTGTCACTTTTTCCTGGGGTGATCGGTGGCCATTTTGTGTCTTGCGGTGCACCAGCACAAGCTGCCACCAAGTCCATCAATCCATCAATACTAGTTTTTTTTTTTTTTTTGCTATATCCTACATCAGGGGCTTAGCTGTGCTTATTGTAACCCCTAGAAACTCATAATCGAAATTTCTATATTTTATTAAGGGGTTAAATTCAATTGGCAAAATAGCAATCCCCTAAATCTGGTGTTCCAGCTGTTAATTGCTCACTGGTTTTTAGGCTGCACAGAGCGTTTTTCTGTCACTTTTTTCTGGGGTGATTGGCGGCCATTTTGTGACTTGTGGTGCACCAGAACAAGCTGCCACCAAGTCCATCAATCCATCAATACTAGGTTTTATTTTTGCTATATCCTACATCAGGGGCTTGGCTGTGCTTATTGTAACCCCTAGAAACTCAGAATAGAAATTTCTATATTTTATTAAGGGGTTAAATTCAATTGCCAAAATAGCAATCCCCTAAATCTGGTGTTCCGGCTGTGGCTAGTCAAGTGTAATACTGTCTGCTGTCTGGCAAAGGATAGATTTTTTTCTGTGGTGAAATTCAATTGCCAAAATAGTAATCCCTTAAATCAGGTGTCCCAACAGTGGCTGGCCAAGTTTAATAGTGTCCGGCAAAGGAGAGATAATTTTCTGGGGTGAAATTCAATTGCCAAAATAGCAATACCATAAATCAGTGGTTTCAGCTGTGGCTGGCCAAGTTTAATAGTGTCCGGCAAAGGATATATTTTTTTCTGAGGTGAAATTCAATTGCCAAAATAGCAATACCATAAATCTGGTGTCCCAGCAGTGGCTGGACAAGTTTAATAGTGTCCGTCAAAGGAGTTATTATTTTCTGCGGTGAAATTCAGTTGCCAAAATAGAAATACAGTAAATCTGGTGTTCCAGCTGTGACTGGACAAGTTTAATAGTATCTGTCAAAGCATAGATTTTGTTCTGGGGTGAAATTTAATTGCCAAAATAGCAATACCCTGAATCTGGTGTTCCAGCTGTGACTGGACAATTTCCCTAGTGTCCGTCAAAGGATATATTATTTTCTGAGGTGAAATACAGTTGCAAAAATAGAAATACACGAAATCTAGTGTTCAAGCTGTTGCAGGCCTAGTTTAAATTTGTCCGTAAAAGGGTATATTTTTTTCTGGGGTGAAATTTAATTGCCAAAATAGCAATACCCTGAATCTGGTGTTGCAGCTGTTGCAGGCCTAGCTTAAATCTGTCCGTAAAAGGGTATATTTTTTTCTGGGGGGGAATTTAATTGCCAAAATATCAATACCCTGAATCTGGTGTTCCAGCTGTGACTGGACAATTTCCCTAGTGTCCGTCAAAGGATATATTATTTTCTGGGGTGAAAGTCAGTAGCAAAAATAGAAATACAGTAAATCTGGTGTTCCAGCTGTTGCAGGCCTAGTTTATATCTGTCTGTAAAAGGGTATTTTTTTTTCTGGGGTGAAATTAAATTGCCAAAATAGCAATGCCCTGAATATGGTATTCCAGCTGTTGCAGGCCTAGTTTAAATCTGTCCGTAAAAGGGTATATTTTTTTCTGGGGTGAAATTTAATTGCCAAAATAGCAATACCCTGAATCTGGTGTTCCAGTTGTTGCAGGCCTAGTTTAAATCTGTCCGGCAACGGATATATTTTTTTCTGGGGTGAAATTCAATTGCCAAATTAGCAATACCGTAAATCTGGTGTCCCAGCAGTGGCTGGACAATTTAAATAGTGTCCGGCAAAGAATATATTTTTTTCTGTGGTGAAATTCAATTGCCAAAATAGCAATACCATAAATCAGTGGTTTCAGCTGTGGCTGGCCAAGTTTAATAGTGTCCGTCACAGGATATATTATTTTCTGGGGTGAAATTTAATTGCCAAAATAGCAATACCCTGAATCTGGTGTTCCACCTGTGACTGAACAAGTTTAATAGTATCCGTCAAGGGATAGATTTTGTTCTGGGGTGAAATTCACTTGCCAATATAGCAATACCCTGAATCTTGCGTTCCAGCTGTGACTGGACAAGTTTAATAGTATCCGTCAAAGTATAGATTTTGTTCTTGGGTGAAATTCACTTGCCAATATAGCAATACCCTGAATCTGGTGTTCCAGCTGTTGCAGGCCAATTGTTAATCTGTCCGTAAAAGGGTAAATTACACTCAGCGTGCATCTCTAAGTATATTTCTTTCCGTAAAATGGTATATTACAAAAAGTGCTACATTACAATTGCTGAAAGCATAAACCTGTAAATCTGCACGCACTATTGTGCATCTCATAGTGTATTTCTGTCTGTAAAAGTGTATATTACACTCAAGGTGTATATACAAGTGCTGAGAGGGTCATCCTCAATAACTTCACACGCTACGGTGCATCTCCAAGTGTATTTCTGTTCAGGGTATATTACACAAAGTGTTAAAATACAAGTGCTGAAAGCATAATCCTATATATTTTTTCATACGCTACTGTGCATATCAAAGTGTAGATCTGTCCGTAAAAGGATACCTTTCATCCAGGGCCAAAATACTAGGCCTACAAATGATATTCCTCTAAATCAGTGGTTAATGCTGTGCCTGGATTAGAGTAATACGGTACATAAATAAAAAGGCAGATAGTGTTATGTGCCTGTAAAAAAAAGGCCTGAATTTGAAATCAATACATTGGGCCAAATATTTTTTTCTTATTGTGGTGCTTGGTAACCGGTAACAATGAGGAAAACATCTAGTAAGGCACGCGGACGTGGTCGTGGTGGTGTTAGTGGACCCTCCGGTGCTGGGAGAGAATGTGGCAATTCTGACACAGCCACACGTCCTAGTGAACCAACTAGCTCAGGTTCTAGTACCAGCCAGAATTTACCACAAAATTTGGTGGGGCCCAATGCCATTCTAAGGATAGTAAGGCCTGAGCAGGTACAGGCGCTAGTCAATTGGGTGGCCGACAGTGGATCCAGCATGTTCACAACATTATCTCCCACCCAGTCTTCTGCAGAAAGTGCACAGGTGGCGCCTGAAAACCAAGCCCATCAGTCTGTCACATCACCCCCATGCATATCAGGGAAACTCTCAGAGCCTCAAGTTATGCAGCAATCTCTTATGCTGCTTGAAGACTCTGCTGGCAGGGTTTCCCAAGAATCTACCTAGCCCTTCCCCAGTGGTGGAAGACATAGAATGCACTAATGCACAACCGCTTATGTTTCCTGATGATGAGGACATGGGAATAACCACCTTATCGGAGTCCGCACGTCTTTGATGATGATGAAACACAGATGCCAACTGCTGTGTCTTTTTGCAGTGTGCAGACAGAACAGGAGGTCAGGGAGAAAGACTGTGTGGAAGACGATGCAGGGGAAGATGAGGTCCTAGACCCCACATGGAATGAAGATCGTGCCACTGACTTTCATAGTTCAGAGGAAGAGGCAGTGGTGAGACCGAGCCAACAGCGAAGCAAAAGAGGGAGCAGGGGGCAAAAGCAGAACAGCCGCCACCAAGAGAGTTCACCTGCTACTGGCAACCGCCACCAGGGACCAAGCACCCCAAAGGCAGCTTCAAGGAGTTCCCTGGCATGGCATTCTTTAAACAATGTGCTGACGACAAGACTCGAGTGGTTTGCACGCTGTGCCATCAGAGCCTGAAGCGAGGCATTAACGTTCTGAACCTAAGCACAACCTGCATGACCAGGCATCTACTTGCAAAGCATGAATTGCAGTGAAGTAAATGCCTTAAAAGCAAGGAACTCACTCAGGCTCCCCCTGCTCCCTCTTCTGCTGCTGCCTTGGCCTCTTCCTCCGCCTCGGGAGGGATGTTGGCCCCTGCCGCCCACCAAACAGAGGATGTGCCACCGACACCACCACATGCGTCACCAAGCATCTCCACCATGTCACACAGCAGCGTTCAGGTCTCCATCTCATAAACCTTGGAGAGAAAGTGTAAATTCCCACCTAACCACCCTCGAGCCCTGGGCCTAAATGCCAGCATTTCTAAACTACTAGCCTTTGAAATGCTGTCATTCAGGCTGGTGGACACAGACAGCTTCAAACAGCTGATGGCGATGGCTGTCCCATAGTATGTTGTTCCCAGCCGCCACTACTTCTCCAAGACAGCCGTGCCTTCCGTGCACAACCAAGTATCCGATAAAATCAAGTGTGCACTGCTTCACGCCATCTGTGGCAAGGTCCACCTAACCACAGATACGTGGACCAGTAAGCACTGCCAGGGACGCTATATCTCCCTAGCCGCTTTGACGCACATCCCTTGCCTGGTGCATTTGCTGAATTCACAACTACCCCAACATGTTAGAGCTGCTGCATAAAGTGCGGGCCGTCGGTGCGCGCTTCCGGCGTTCACATCCTGCCGCTGCTCGCCTGTCTGCGCTACAGCGTAACTTCAGCCTTCCAGCTCACCGCCTCATATGCGACGTGCCCACCAGGTGGAACTCCACCTTGCACATGCTGGAGAGACTGTGCGAGCAGCAGCAGGCCATAGTGGAGTTTCAGTTGCAGCACGCATGTGTCAGTCACACTGCGGAACAGCAATTTACCACCAATGACTCGGCCTCCATGCGAGACCTGTGTGCCCTGTTGCGCTGTTTCGAGTATTCCACCAACATGGCCAGTGGCGATGACGCCCTTATCAGCGTTACAATACCACTTCTATGTCTCCTTGAGAAAACAGGGCGATGATGGAAGAGGAGGTGGTCCAGGAGGTGGAGGATGAGGGGTCATTTTTAGCACTTTCAGGCCAGTCTGTTAGAAGTGGCTCAGAGGGAGGTATTTTGCAACAGCAGATGCCAGGTGCAAATGTGGCCAGCCAAGGCCCACTACTGGAGGATGAGGAGGAGGTGGAGGAGGATGAGGATGAAGCAGGTTCACAGCGGGGTGACACCCAACACATCTTAGGCCCATCACTGGTGCGTGGCTGGGGGGATACAGAGGACGATGACGATTCTCCTCCCACAGAGGACAGCTTGTCCTTACCTCTGGGCAGCCTGGCACACATGAGCGACTACATGCTGCAGTGACTGCGCAACGACAGCAGAGTTGCCCACATTTCAATGTGTGCGGACTACTGGGTTGCCACCCTGCTGGATCCCCGGTACAAAGACAATGTGCCCACCTTACTTCCTGCACTGGAGCGTGATAGGAAGATGCGTGAGTACAAGCGCAGGTTAGTAGACGCGCTACTGAGAGCATTACTAAATGTCACAGGGGAACAAGTGGAAGCCCAAGGTGAAGGCAGAGGAGGAGCAAGAGATCGCCAATGCAGCTGTGTCACGGCCAGCTCCTCTGAGGGCAGGGTTAGCATGGCAGAGATGTGGAAAAGTTTTGTCACCACACCACAGCTAACTGCACCACCACCTGATACGGAACGTGTTAGCAGGAGGCAGCATTTCACTAACATGGTGGAACAGTACGTGTGCACACCCCTCCATGTACTGACTGATGGTTCAGCCCCATTTAAATTCTGGGTCTCCAAATTGTCCACGTGGCCAGAGCTAGCCTTTTATGCCTTGGAGGTGCTGGCCTGCCCGGCGGCCAGCGTTTTGTATGAACTTGTATTTAGCACGGCAGATGGCGTCATTACTGACAAATGCAGCCGCCTGTCCACAGCCAACGTGGACAAGCTGACGTTCATAAAAATGAACCAGGCATGGATCCCACGGGACCTGTCCATCCCTTGTGCAGAATAGACATTTATAACTACCTCCCCTTAACCATATATTCTTGTACTCCAGGGCACTTCTTCATTGAATCCTCTTTTTTTAATTTGACCATTATTTTGCGGGGCAACCCAAAGTTGAATGAACCTCTCCTCTGTCGGGGTGCCAGGGGCCTGAGTCTGTGAATGAGGCCTGTGGCACTGCAGGCAGACATGAATCCTTTTTGGCTGTGATGAGAACATCAACTCCCATAGTATTCTTACCTGATGCCACCCCAACCTCCTATTCCACCTACTCCTCCTCCAAGTTGCCAATTGATATTGGTTATTTTTATTTATTTTATTTTGTCATTTCCCTATCCACATTTGTTTGCAGTGGATTTACCTACATTTTGCTGCCTTTTGCAGCCCTCTAGACCTTTCCTGGGCTATTTTACAGCCCTTTTAGTGCCCAAAAGTTCGGGTCCCCATTGACTTCAATGGGGTTCGGGTTCGGGGTGAAGTTCGGGTCGAGTTCGGATCCCGAACCCGAACGTTTTCGGGAAGTTCGGCTGAACTTTTTTTTTTTTTAACAAATTTTATTGAGCAAATCGATACATTACAAGGATGGAACAGTGGAGGAAAATACAAGTCTCCACTGCCCACGTATACGTCAAGAACAGAATACAGGTCTGTCAGGTATATTACATGTTATGCAGTGTAACCATCTCAGCAGGTCAATAATGGAAGATAACTTGAGAAGGCAGGTAAAGAACTTCGCCATTGGTGCCATAGCACTGCAATAGATCACATCCGAGTTGGGCCATAATAAGCATACTAATTCACGCTGTAGCACTCCAAAATAGAAATAATAGAAATAAAAAAGAAACAGAAAAGGGGGAGGTAATGGGCATGGAAAAAGGAGCTGGGTATGGAGACATTGCAGAAACAAGTTCTCTAGGTCTGCAAGACAGTTTGTCTAATATCCTCTAAAGGAGCCCCACTAATTCCAAATCTTGAGAAATTTGTGGTGAGATCTTAATTCCCATGAGGATAACTCTTCCAGATGGTATATCTGGTCTATTTTCTGGAACCATTGTTCCATGGAAGGTATCTCAGTAGATAACCAGAGTAGTGGGATAAGCAGTTTGGCAGCATTCATTAAATGTTTAAAAAGTGCTAGATTAGGAGGAGGGGGGTCACGAGGGTAAAGATTCAGGAGGGCAACTTCTGGTGTTGGGGCGGTATTCGATTACCAGTTTTAAAGATCTCCACCCACCACCGCTGTAGAACTGGGCACGTCCACCATATGTGTAGAAAGGTACCCCTGTGCTTTGAACATCTCCAACATTTGTCAGATGCTAAAGTGGAGTAAAGACATGTCTTGTCCGGGGTTTTGTACCATCGAGTGATAATTTTATAGTGGTTCTCCTTAATCTTCACGCATCTCAAAGCTCAATGTGAAGAGTTGAAAATAATGAGGGTATCTTCTGGGGAGAAATGTTTATCTAGATCTTTTTCACACAATCTAATGAAAGCTGGGGTTAGAGCGGTAGGGGGAGTCCTTACCATTGAGATATCAATTTGTGTGGGGTAGAACTTTGAGAGATAATGTTCTCAAACCAAGTTATGGGGCGTAATAATGTGTGCAGGTGGGCGCTTTGGTGCAAATATGGCCTTAAAAAGTGAAGCCCATTAAAGCAGGATTAAGGTACTTTCAGGAGGTCACACATTTCATTTACAGAGAGTAGCTGACTATAGAGATCAACCAATCCCGTCTTGGAAAGACTAATCTCATCGGGAAGACTGACTTTTAAGGCCTAGAGCACCAAGTAAAACACGTCCTCCACTCTAAGAATAGGGGATGGGAGAGGGGAACCTAAGGTTGAATTTTGCATGGCATTCCAGTTGTGTAGAAAGGCTTCCATAATTGGAGAGATATTAGGATGGGGAGGTATCGGGGACAGGCGCCCTAGCAAAGCCGCTCTGAGATGGAGTCCTAATAAGGATTCTTCCATCTTGACCCAGGACTTCTGTTTGGGGGCCGTCATCCAGTCTACAACTCTGGTGAGAAGAACCGCTCTACCATATAATTCGGGGTCTGGTAGTGATATACCCTCCCTCTCTCTCGGATAAGACAGAGATTTGTAAGACATTCTCGCCTTTCTTTTATTCCATATGAAGGATCTAAACATGGACCGGAGTTTAGAATAATATATGGAGGGTACGGGAATCGGTAGAGTCTGCTGAAGATAGGTAAGTTTAGGAATAATGAGGGAAAGTAGGATATTTTTCCTCCCAAACCACGAGAGTGTAGGGACATCCAGGGAGGTTAAATTTTCAGCCAATTTTTTCTGAAGTGGGAGGTAGTTTAAGTTGAATAGTTGGCTTGGGTCGGTGCTCATCTTCACACCTAGGTAGGTTAGAAAAGCAGAAGACCAATTGAAAGGTGAACGTGATTCTAGGCCTGATTTTAAGGCCTGTGGAAATAATTAATGATTTGTTGTGCTTCACCTTGAAATTGGAGAGTAACCCATACGTTTCCAGATGACCATATATCTTTGGTAGAGCTGTTTTGGGATTGCTCACTATCAGGAGCAAGTCATCCGCGAAGGCAGCAATTTTGTGCTGTTGGTCACCTACAGTTATTCCCTGGATGTCACTATCCAACCGAATGGTCTGAAGAAGAGGTTCTAGGGTGAGGACAAAGAGGAGGGGGGACAGGGGGCAGCCCTGGCGAGTGCCATTATGTATTATAAAGGGATCAGACAGGATATAATTTACCCGTACTGATGCTGAGGCATATAAGTACATAGCTTCTATTGCTTGTATAATATGAGTGGGAAAGTTGCGGGTGTGCAATGATGAGTACATAAAAGACCAATTGGCTCTATCAAAAGCCTTCTCAGCATCTGTGCTGAGAAGGACTAAGGGAAGGCCCTTTTTCTTAACATAATGAAGAATATTGAGTATTCGGGCCGTGTTATCTTTCCCCTCTCTCTGCTGAACAAAGCCTACTTGATCTCTATGGATTAGGGAGGGAAGAAGTTTCGCCTATCGGTTGGCTAGCATCTTGGCCAAAAGTTTTAGATCGATGTTGAGGAGGTAAATGGGTCTGTAGTTGGGGCACAAAGAATGATCTTTGCCCTCTTTGGGGATTAACGTAATGTGAGCTCTAGTCATATCTTTGGATAATGGCACACCTTGTAGAGTATTAGAGAAGACTGGGAGAAGATGTGGGATAAGCACATCTTGAAAGGCCGAATAGTAGGGTATAGGGAGCCAGTCTGGACCTGGACATTTCCCCCTGGGGGCATTTTTAATAACTTTAAGAAGCTCTTCAGAAGAAAAGGGGGCAGATAAGTGATTTTTGTCTTGTTCTGAAAGTAATGGGAGGGCTAGTTTTTCTAAGTACGATACAAAAGGCAGCGTAGATTCTGTGTTACCCGAGAGAGATTGCGGCTGGCTGAGGTTATAGAGGGATTCATAGTAATCCCTAAATAGGGAAGCTATTTTGCATGATTCGAAGGTCAGTTCACCCTCTGGAGTTTTTAATTTATGTACATAATTGCTTAGTTTATGACGTTTAAGCCTGGACATCATGTAGTGGGAAGTTTTATTCCCATGAGCGAATATTTTGTATTGGGAGTGTAAAAAGAACTTGGCAGATGCCACATTCATAAGGTTTTTGAGTGAAGCCCTGCATGAGGACAACTTCTGTAAATCAGATTCCAGAAGAGATCTTTTATGAGCACTTTCCAGGAAAGTGATTTTTTCGTGAAGGGAGTTTATCTGTTTTTGTCTCTCCTTTTTAAGGTAAGCACCTAGGCTGATACAGTGACCTCTTATGAACACCTTATGGGCATCCCAAACAGTTTGGGGTGTGACCTCAGGTGTGCAATTCACAGTAAAGTAGTCTTCTAAAAGCCGTTTCAACTTAGATTGAATGTCAGGCGAGCTAATGAGTTTTTCGTTAAATCGTCAGTGGCTGGTGGGTTTATGATTAGGGGTGAATGTATATAGAGATAAATGGGGGCGTGGTCAGATAGGAGAATGGATCCTATTTCAGCCTTGGAACACAGCTGGAGATGTTCCTTTTAAACGAATAGATAGTCTAGGCGTTGGTATGACTTATGTAGTGATGAGTAAAAGGTGTAATCGCTAGAATCTGGATGCATAGTACGCCAGACATCAATCAAATGATGTTTGGCTAAAGTTCGCAGCAGAGAACGAATACCCTTCTGGGATTGTGCAGATTTAAGGGAAGAGGAATCAGTGAGGGGGTTCAATACAAGGTTTAGGTCACCTCCTAACACTGTAATGCCCTCTCTAAAGGATTCCAACTTTAGTAAAACTGATTTTAGCCAGCGTATTTGGTGGCTGTTTGGGGTGTATACATTCACAAAGGTATATAGTTGTTGACCCATTTTACCTTTGATCATTAAAAAACGACCATCTGGGTCACATAGTTGATCGTCCAAGACAAAGTGAACCTTGCTATGGAAGCCAATACTCACTCCCTTAGAATTTGATGTGGGGGACCCACAATGATACCATGTAGGATAAAATGAAAATGACAAATTGGGGAAGTGATAGGTCTTAAAGTGGGTTTCCTGCAGGAAAACCACATTCACCTTGTCTTTTCTCAATATTCCGAAAATTTGGCTTTGTTTAGACGGTGAATTGCAGCCCTTAACATTATAAGAGGCAATATTAATAGCCATCGTAGGGATAAGGAGGAGAGGCAAATTGCTGAATTATGTGAGTGTGAGAGTTTGTTGACCAAGTGAGCTGGATAGAGTACTTAACAGTCAGGTGAATCAGCAGTAAGGAAGGCCGTAGTCTTGGTAATGAAATGACCCGTCTTGGATGGGTGTACCTAAGGTTATTGAGAGACCTGAAGAAATAACAGTAGAGCAAACAAATAATGAATAAAAGAATACAGTGAACAGTAATAATGAAAAAGGGTGCTGGGGGAGCTGGAGAAAACGGGGATATGGCATTTGCCATTTAGGGACCCGGCTCTCTAACAAAAGTGTTATGATAGCCAAAAGGATGAAGCTGTATGGTATAGGCGTCAAATGGGTATGGGCACGTTGGACCCTAAACTCCCTTGACGAGTTGTCTAGTCTGAAGAAATAAAGAGAAAGTGGGAAGACATATAAGCGAATCAGGGGTGGAATTGGAAGGCAGTTGGGAGAGGGAAGGGTATGGAGGGGGGGAGTAGGGGAAAGAGCAGGAGCAAGAACACAATAGGACAGTAGGTTGTCGGGTATATAATAAGTTATTTTATCAGATCAGAGCAAATTTCTTATGGAAATTACAAGAGAAAGCTAGCATGTGACCGTGATGCGTCATGCGTGCACTCCAGACTGAGTCCATTACAGTCACACATGCTTGCAGCATCCATTCAAATCTTTTCTTAACATGTTTCTTGTGACCCTGTTGACTATTTGAAACAAAACTTTGGATGGTTCTGTAATCATGCCCCAATATCGTCGCAATTTCAAGAGTGCTGCATTCCTCTGGAGGACTTTTTACCCTTTTTGATTTTTCAGAGCCAGTTACATTTTTTTTGACCCATTTTGCCTGAGAAAACAATAATTAAGCACAGTCTTGATCTCCTTAGGCAACACCGTCTCATATTACACAAATACACATCACCTGGTATGTTTCAATACAATAAGCATTTAAGTTTATACAGCTTGAAGTTGGAAAATATGCATAAAAATGATGATATGGTCAAAATACTTAATAATTGTGTACACAGTGTGTTGCTCAAGTTTCGTATGACAGTACTATTGCATAGTAGCATTTCATTGACATTGTACAGGAGTTTTTTTTATTTAAGCACAGGATGGTGGTATTGTTTGGTACTGTATTACAAGCAAAACAATGTTTTTGCACAGGGCCCCTTTTTTTCCCCTTATAGCACTTTGTCCCTTAATACTCAGGAAAATGTCAGTCAGTTACAACAAATATGACCCCACCACCCCACTCTCTTACTCTTCTAAAATTATTGTAGCCTACAAAAGACTCCTAATCTGAAGAATTATCTACAAAAAAATGCTCCCTTCCACTCAAAATAGTCCATGTGCAGTATGCAGCAAAAATTCAGATGTAGCAGCGTTAACACTACTGTTTTCTGAGATTGGTTAAGTTCAGTTTAGTTAACTAAACTAGTGAAACAATTGCTTCTCAATGGCTTTTGTTTCAAGATAACGCAATGAGATAATGAAATTTGAGTTAAGGGTGGGAGTGTTACCCCTGCTTCATCTGTACATTATTTCAGATGTCATCTTCATGATATACACAGCTGCTAGAGATGAGAATGTCCATATGAAACGTTCCCACTGTCTTGCTAAACTTGATAATGGTAAAACATGTTTATGACGTACAAGTGCTTGTAATGGTGCATACAGTGTGCGAACTACTGGATAATAAAATTTTGCTGATATATGAAAAAAATGTGCCAAAAAACTCCATTATACCTATTCAGTTCAAATTACATCTGTGTAATTTAGCTGTAGTGTATTATGCCAAGTATAAGCATGCCAGAATGCCAAGTTTGGTGGTACCTAATAATAGTGATTTGTAATACCAGTCAGTCTCGAAGGGGGTGTTAGATTAGATCTCAGCATATAAACAAGCCCATTTATGTAGGATGATATCCAATGCAAGACTGCCTATACTGCAGATATTAAATGATCATTTGTGTCTCATTCATTTGTGAAGACACAGTGGAAATATGATAATGATTATGTTCCATTAAGTTTCAACACATCAGAGAAGAAGAAAAAGAAACCATATCCAAATGGCAGACTTTGTAAAAGATTCCTATATTTGCAGTGTTGTCACCTTGGAGCGCATAAACATCTTGCAATTAAAGGGTTTCTGTCACCAGATTTAACCCTATTAAGCTAGCTGACATTAGCGATGTGCTAATGTCAGCTAAACCTAACTATCCTATTGCTACTTTTCTCAGTGCCCCCGGCTAAAAATCTAACTTTTATAATATGTTAATTAGCCTCTAGGAGCGGGGGGGGGGGGGGGGGGGGGCGTTGTTCCTGCTCCTAGAGGCTCCGTTCTCCCACCTTTGTCGCCTCCTTCCATGTCCTGATTGACAGAGCCAGGCAGCGCTCGCATCCTTCTGCCAGACCTGTGCTCTGATGAAATCTCGCGCCGTTCTGAATTCAGCGCCGGCGCGGTTAGGGATAGGCGCTTGCCGGCTGCCAGCTTCCTCCCCGCGCCAGCACTGAGTTCAGAACAGTGCGAGATTTCATCAGAGCACAGGGCTGGCAGAAGGATATAAACGCTGCCTGGCCCTGTCAATCAGGACATGGAGGGAGGCGAGTTTTGGTCATTTTCATCTGAAATCAGTTTTATTAAGATGTAAAAGAAGTCCTGCATGCGGGACTTTATTGGCCTTTATCAGATGGTCAGTATTTTCTCAGTTCTTTGCATCAGTATTTGATCAGTATTGGTAAGGCAAAAACAGGAGTGGGTCCAAAATACAGATAACATCTGATGGAAATATTTGTATGTCTTCTGTATTTGGGCACACTCCTGCTTTTGGCTTCCAAATCATGATCAAATCCTGACATGTTTTTCTTGTTATTTTTTCATTCTTCTAATGGTTTAGAAGAACGGAAAATAAACGGTGATGTCAACATGGCCAAACAGGGACACTAGTGTCCCCGGAACAGAATGGTGATGGTGGAAACAGCATGAAAAGTCACAATTGTGGCACTGTAACAGAGTGGTGAGGAGGCAACAGCATGAAGAGTCACAATAGTGGCCCCAGCACAGAGTGGGGAGTCATGGTTGATCCAGGCCTGATTTATCTTTATAAAGGTTAGTTTCCCAACATGTTGTGTTGAAAGGCGAGTTCTCTTTGGGGAACTATGCCACTCGCCACACTACACACACTAGCTCTGATGTCACACTACTGGCCAGGCAGGAAAGCTTACCCAGGCTAAACTCTGCCTGTTGTTGCCCCAATTCAAGTTTAGCTGCTCAGTAGTCCAGGGTATTTTGGATCTGGGGTGACTGGATTCAGTTCAAGTATGCCACCACCTGCTGGTTCAGGTTCTGCTCAATGTCCTGCTGCTGCATGGTTTTTTTCAGTAGGCAGGTGAAGAAAAGTGCTCATCAGAGACTCAGGACTTAAGTTGCTGCTGATGGAGCTGGTGCTGCACCAGTCCCCCCCCCCAACCCATTCAGCAGTCATGGCAGTGGAGCGTGAGCTCAGAGGGTCCAAGAATGGGTAATGGTACACGTGACTACAAAGGATGTCTCGATAGTAGTTGAGTTTTTCATTCCACTCAGAAGGTGTAAAAAAGACCCCCATTTTGTCCCGTTAGTGAGGGTCTGACATTGTTGAGAGCTAGTAGACATCCCTCTGCTGAATGGTGATAATGCTGCTGTCCCTATGCAAGCAACATCTAACCATTTGTGCAAAGGACTCGGAGGGACCCTTGCCTCCATTTCCACTGCATACTGCCACAGTCTGTCAGGGTCATCTGTGCCATCTTCATTGTCGCCCTCTAGCTCCTCCTCCTCCTATCCTGTCGCTTGGGCAGATAAACCACCTTGTTCTGTATAGAATTCCTGAGTGTTTATGTTCTCCTCCCCCTGTGCCAGTTCAGCCTCCACAGGGCTCAGGTGGCCATGAGATGTAGGCATCACATCTTCTGTCACATCTTCTGTCCCCTCACCAGTCAGATTTACCAGCATCCTCTCCAAGATGTGAAGGAGTAGAATGACATCATCCTGTAGTCCTGGTGGCTGAAAAAAAATTGCCTCCTGGGCAAACATCAGGTGTTATGCATGAGCTGCCACTGTCTAATGTCAAAGTTACACTGGGGAGTAGTCCTGTCCGTCTGCATCATCAAGAAATCAGTCACAGGTTTCCTATGCTCATATAGTCAGTCCAATATGTGGAGCATGGAGTCCCAACGTGTGGAAATGTCGCAAATGAGGCGATGTAGGGGAACACTATTCTGCCTTCGCAGCTCAAGGAGGGCGTGTTTTGCATGGTAAAAGTAACTGAAGTGCACTGTTTCTTTGACATTTTCAAGACATCTTGCAGTTGGGTAGAAGACTCAAGGAATGAGGTAACAACCAGGTGGAAGACATGTGCCATGCAGGGCGCATGGGTTAGCCCTCTCTGATGCAATGCAGACAAAATGTTCTTGCCGTTATCGGTGACCATTAGAGTTGATCGAACACCAGGAAGTTCGGGTTCGGCCAAACTTTGTCGCAAAGTTCGAGTTCGGGACCCAAACTTGACCCTAAACCCGAACCCCATTGAAGTGGCTCTGAAAAAGGAATGGAAAAGACTAGAGGGCTGCAAAAGGAAGCAACATGAGGGTAAGAGGTGGGCAATTGCCATGCAAACAAATGTGCATAGGGAAATGACTAAAAATAATATAAAATACATAAAAATTAAAAATAATAATCTTGAACTAGGAGGAAGAGGTCCATATGGAGTAGGAGGTTGAGGAGGCGGTGGACGTGGCGGTGAAGGTGGCAGCGGTGGTGGAGGAGGTAGTCGCCAACAACCCTTTTTTTTGTTTCTGCACAAGGTACTGACAAGTCCTGTAGGATCCATGCCTGGTTCATTTTAATGAACGTGAGCTTGTCCACTTTGGCTGTGAACAGGTGGCTGTGCTTGTCTGTGATAACGCCCCGTCTAGTGGTAAAGACACTGGCTGCAGGGCAGGCCAGCAAATCCAAGGCATAAAGGGCAAGCTCAGGCCATGTGCCCAATTTGGAGACCCAGAAGTTCAATAGGGCAGACCCATCAGTCAGTACGTGTAGGCATGTGCACACATTCTGTTCCACCATGGTGCTGTAATACTGCCTCCTGCTAAGACGTTCCATATCAGCTGGTGGTGCTGGTTGTTGTGGCGTGCTGCCGAAGCATTTCCACATTTCGGCCATGCTAACCCTGCCTTCTGAGGTACTGGCGGTGCCCCAGCTGCGTTGGCGACTTCTTCCTCCTCCTCTGACTTTGCATTGTGCTTCCACTGAGGCCCTGGTGTCAGGTGGGAATGCCATCAGCAGCGAGCCTACCAGCGTGCAAAATCTACCAGCGTGCAAAATATATTTCCCAGTCAGGTATGCAGTGCATGGGTAGTGTGAAAGAAAAAAGGGGTACAGATCACCCAACAATCTAAACGCAGTCGAAGTAACAGAATATATTTCCCAGTCAGGTATGCAATGCAAGGGTAGTTTGAAAGAAAAAAGTGATCATGGAGCATCCCCTTCATCCGGCATCTATTTGCTCCGCTAAAGGAATATTTTGAAAGTGTGTAGAAGTCACACGGGGCCCCCACGCTGCAGATTTATCACGGAGACATCACAGAGATTTTACAGCATATAAAGTTTGGTACAAACCCGAACTTTACAGTTCGGGTTCGCTCAACACTAGTGACCATGGTTCCTATCTCCAGTTGGTAAGAAGATTGTCAGGATTTGATTTATTGGTTGATGATGCGGAGCAGTTCCTCCCCGGTGTGACTCCATTCGCCCAGGTTGACCATGTGCAGAACCGTGAGACAACGCCGTGCTTTGCATATGTCGTATGCTAGAGGACCACTCTGAACTGTGCCTACAGTGGAGGCTGAGGACAAGGTAATCGATGAAGAGGCAGAGGAGGACATTGGCGGAGAAATCCTATGATTACAAAGAGGAAGTAGCATTGCCATCGCCTTGCCAAGTTGCTGATGTTCTTGGTCCGGAATCATATTTACCCAGTGTGCTGTAAATAACATATTATGTCCTTCACCATATTTACAGATGTCAACACTGGCATGAACTGTACCAGACACCGACAGGCTCAAGGTTTGGCCCACCTCCTGCTCAACATTTAGAGAAGTAATGACAGCTTGGAACTCTACACATTGGGTGGGCACAAGCCATCAGTTCTCTGAAATGTTAAGAAACCACGATATGGAAAGGGAGGGACTTTAGTACCAGTAACTTGGCCAGGTGCACGTTCTGCTTCTGTGCCATTGGATGAGTGCATGCATACTGTTGACTATTTGCATTTGCCTTGGTGATCAATTGCTGGCAAAACTTGTCACGAGGAGTAGGAGGAGCATCAGGAGCAATAGAGGAAGGGTAGGAACAACAGCCACCTTATGCTGAGGTATAGGAGTCCTGACTGCTGGAGAAGGCATGCGGGCCACTGGGAGATACAGCAGGTGCTGCATCAGGCTGTACAACCACATTAGTGCCACAGTTTTCCCACACCACTTTATGGTGATGCTGCATGTTTTGACGCAGGGCCATGGTTCCAATGTTAGCACCCTGACCACGCTTCTCCTTCTGTCCACATATCCTGCATAACGCTAAGCTAACGTCCTCTGGTGACTTGATAAAAAAATTCCCACACTGACGAGTATAGCATTTTACTCTCACAACTCCCACGGCCTGTGACAACCCATGCACCACTAGTCGTTTTATGACAGAAAGTCTCCTGAGTAGCAGCCCCATTGATAAAATATAAACTCCGTACACCGCTGAGCAGTCAGTGGTGTACAGAGAAGTAGATTTTTAACGTGCATTTTAGGTAAGGAAACGTGCAATAAAAATAGAAAAAACATTAATAAACTATATTACAAAAAGTGTTATTAGGGCATTAGGGACAGGTTAACAAAAACATAAAGAAACATTTAGTTACTATTTAAGTATGAATAGCGCAGAAGATGCAGTAGAAAAACATGCCTTTATATTAGTCTGTCTGTTGACAACGAGTTTGATGCACAGTAAGTCTATGTATAACAAAATGGATTACATTTTAACCCTTTCCCTACCAGCGCCGAAATAGCAGGGTGCTGGACGGGTCTTTAAAGATGGCGCCCGCTCCTACCTGCTGCAGGTGTCATAGCCACGGTTGGCTGTCTGCTTTTTATAGCAGACACCTGCGGCTCATGTCCGCAACTGGCAGTAATGCCAATCACAGATAGAGTTGAGCGAATTTTGGGGTGTTCGGGACACAGACCCGGACCAGAACATTTTCAAAAAAGTTTGGGTTCGGGTCCGTTGTTCGGCGATTTTTTTCCCGCTTTCTGAAGGGCTGCACAGCAGCCAATCAGCTAACGTTTTACTTCTTGCCCTAAGAAGCCATCACAGCCATGCCTACTAATGGCATGGCTGTGACCAGCCAAGTGCAGCATGTGACCCAGCCTCTAGTTAAGCTGGAGTCACGTAGCGCCGACCGTCACTCTGCTCTGATTAGTGTAGGGATAGGATACAGCTGCTGTGAGGGCGAGATTAGGCAGGGAAGACTCAGCAAAACCACTTAATGAAGTGATTGATCTAAAGCTGTGAATCATTTAACTTCTGTTAGTTCATTGCTCACTGGTTTTTCGGCTGCCCAGAGCGTTTTTCTGTCACTTTTTTCTGGGGTGATCGGCGGCCATTTTGTGATCTTTTGGTGCACCAGCACATGTTTTGAGCTGCCACCAAGTTCAACATACATTTTTGGGTTCAATAGTAGTTTTTTTTTTTTGTAATATCCTACATCAGGGGTTGTGCTTATTGTCACACCTTAAAACACAGTATAGAAATTGCTATATTTTATTGAGGGGTTAAATTCAATTGCCAAAATACCAATCCCCTAAATCTGATGTTCCAGCTGTGGTTGGCTAAGTTAAATACTGTCCGTCAAAGGATAGATTTTTTTCTGGGGTGGAATTCAATTGCCAAAATACCAATCCCATAAATCTGGTGTTCCTGCTGTGGCTGGCTAAGTTTAACCTCTTAAGGACACAGGACGTACATGTATGTCCTGTGAACGGTCTTAAAAGATGGCAGCGATCGCGGGCATTTAACCCCTCAGATGCCGTGGTTGCACCCAGGCTGCTGTATAGTATTTCCTATGGAGCCTTGCCTGTAATAGGCTTCATAGGAAATATGCGATTTTTTCATATATTCCAATGCTATTTCATTGGAATGTTATGAAAATCGCAATAAGATGATTGTAAGTTATAGTTCCCTATGGGAACCATATAAAATGGTAAAAAAAAAAATATTAAAAAAATAAATAAATAAAAAAAACATAAAAGTTCAAATCACCCCCCTTTTGCTAAAATAAAAATTAAAAAACTAAAAAAAATTGAAAAATACACATCATGGGTGTCGCAATGTGTGAAAACGCCCATTGTATAAAAATATAAAAAAATATTCCCCATACGTCAAACAGGAAAAAACGGAAATTGGCGGATTCGCCATTTTTGGCCGCTTCATTTTTCACAAAAAATTACATAAAAGGTGATCAAAAAGTCATACACACCCCAAAATGGCATCAATAAAAATATAAGATTATGACTCATAAAATGAGCCCCCATACAGCTCCGTACATATAGTTACAAAAAGTTATAGGGGTCAAAACATGGTGATAAAAAAGTAAAACTGATTTTTTCCCACTTTTGAATCTTTTTTTTCACTATCAAAACGCAAGAAAATCTATACATATAGGGTATCGCCGGATTCGTACTGACCTGTAGAGTAAAAGTAACCAGTCATTTTTATCGCACATCGAACGTCGGAATTTAAAAAGCCGCAAAACTGTGGTGGAATTGCTTTTTTTTTTTAAATTTCACCCTATTTGGAATTTTTTCCCCGCTTCCCACTACATCGTATGCAATATTAAATGGTGGCGTTGGAAATTACAACTTGTCCTGCAAAAAACAAGCCCTCATATGGCTATGTGAACCGAAAAATATAAAAGCTATGGCTATGGGAAGGCAGGGAGCGCAAAACGAAAACTCAAAAAGTAAAAAAACTCCGGTCCTTAAAGGGTTAATACTGTCCATCAAAGGATAGATTTTTTTCTGGGGTGAAA
The DNA here is from genome assembly GCA_033119425.1 of Bufotes viridis. Taxonomy (NCBI): domain Eukaryota; kingdom Metazoa; phylum Chordata; class Amphibia; order Anura; family Bufonidae; genus Bufotes; species Bufotes viridis. The sequence goes on along the minus strand of CM065589.1, from coordinate 384,873,138 downwards.
TTCAATTGCCAAAATACCAATCCCCGAAATCTGGTGTTCCTGCTGTGGCTGGCTAAGTTTAATACTGTACGTCAAAGGATAGAATTTTTTCATAACTGGGGCTCCACATTTGTTTTGCATATTCCTGTTTCCCAGGGAACTTTGCACTTCGGATTGCTGTGTTGAGACTCTTAAGTGAGGCTCCGCGGTGTTTTTTGTAGCTGGTCTCCCTGAGATCAGCTATTGTTGTGTTTGAGTAGTCTCCGAGGCATTGCTCCCGGTTAGCCAGAATCCTACTCCACACTGATGAGGGGCAACACCCTGAAACAGCTGTCTGTGGATGGATACCTAGCTTAGGTTTTCCCTGTCACATCCTTAAAGCTTGTAAAAAAGTGGGATCTTGACATAGGGGCCACTTAATATGGTGGATTTGGTGATCTCTGTAATGGAGACACCCCTTTGCTTGGTTTTCCTTCCTTTGAGGGATATCTGGCTTTCATTGTGTTGTAGACCCATAACTGGGGCTCCACATTTGTTTTGCATATTCCTGTTTCCCAGGGAACTTTGCACTTCGGATTGCTGTGTTGAGACTCTTAAGTGAGGCTCTGCGGTGTTTTTTGTAGCTGGTCTCCCTGAGATCAGCTATTGTTGTCTTAAAGGGTTAATACTGTCCATCAAAGGATAGATTTTTTTCTGGGGTGAAATTCAATTGCCAAAATACCAATCCCCTAAATCTGGTGTTCCTGCTGTGGCTGGCTAAGTTTAATACTGTACGTCAAAGGATAGAATTTTTTCTGGGGTGGAATTCAATTGCCAAAATAACAATCCCCTAAATCTGGGGTTCCAGCTGTGGCTGGCCAAGTTTAATACTGTCCGTCAAAGGATAGATTTTTTTCTGGGGTGAAATTCAATTGCCAAAATACCAATCCCCTAAATCAGTGGTTTTAGCTGTTGCTGGTCAAGTGTAAGGCCCCTTTCACACGGGCGAGTTTTCCGCGCGGGTGCAATGCGTGAGGAGGACGCATTGCACCCGCACTGAATCCGGACTCATTCATTTCTATGGGGCTGTGCACATGAGCGGTGATTTTCACGCATCACTTCTGCGTTGCGTGAAAATCGCAGCATGTTCTATATTCTGCGTTTTTCACGCAACGCAGGCCCCATAGAAGTGAATGGGGATGCGGGAAAATCGCAAGCATCCGCAACCAAGTGCGGATGCGTTGCGATTTTCCCGCATTGTTGCTAGCAGCGGGACCCAATCTCTATTATTTCCCTTATAACATGGTTATAAGGAAATAATAGCATTCTTAATAAAGAATGCATTGTTAAATGATGAGGAAGGGTTAAAAATAATAAAGTTAACTTACCTTAGCCACTTGATCGCGTAGTCGCGATCTGTCCTCTCTTTCCTGCAGCATCGATGATCTAAAGGACCTGTGATGACGTCATCACATGGCCCAATCACCTGCTCCATCACTATGGTGATGGAGCATGTGATGGTCCATGTGACCATGTGACATCATCCAAGGTCCATAATCACTATCCTCAGGCTGTGAATAGTGCTTAAGGACCTTGGATGATGTCACGTGGTCACATGGACCAATCACATGCTCCATCACCATAGTGATGGAGCAGGTGATTGAGCCATGTGATGCTGTGATATCATTACAGGTCCTTTACATCTTTCAAGCTAACGGAGAGGAGGCCGGGCTTCGCGATCAAATGGACCAGGTAAGTTATGATTAGTTTATTATTTTTAACCCATTCTGCACCGGGTTCAACATTAGGGAGATGGCCAAGGGTATTATTTTACATTATAACTATGTTATAATGTGAAATAATACCAGCGGGACAATTTCTGACCCAAACATGCACTTCTGTGAAGAAGTGCAGGTTCGGGTCTGGGTACCAAAAGTGCCGATTTTTCTCCCGCGCGTGCAAAACGCATGACAGCGCTTTGCACTCGCAGGGAAAAATCGCGGCAATTCATTCCCGTGCAAAGCACCCGCACTGTTTGACGGAGTGCACCCGCAACGCCCGTCTGAAAGAGGCCTAATACTGTGCGTAAAAGGATAGATTTTATTTCTGGGGTGAAATTCAATTGCCAAAATACCAATCCCCTAAATCTGGTGTTCCAGCTGTGGCTGGCTAAGTTTAATACTGTACGTCAAAGGATAGATTTTTTTCTGGGGTGAAATTAAATTGCCAAAATAACCATCCCCTAAATCTGGGGTTCCAGCTGTGGCTGGCCAAGTGTAATACTGTCCGTCAAAGGATATATTTTTTGTGGGGTGAAATTCAATTGCCAAAATAACAATCCCCTAAATCTGGTGTTCCAGCTGTGGCTGGCTAAGGGTACTTTCACACTTGCGTTGGTGCGGATCCGTCTGTTTATTTGCACAGACAGATCCGTACCTATAATGCAAACGTTTGTATCCGTTCAGAAAGGATCCGTTTGCATTAGTTTTAATGAAAAATAACAAAGTCCAAAAAGGATCCGTTTTGAATTACATTGAAAGTCAATAGGGAACGGATCCGTTTTCAAATGCACCATGTTGTGTCATTGAAAACAGATCCGTCCCAATTGACTTACATTGTAGTTCAAAACGGATCCGTTCAGATGGACACCAAAATGCCTGCAAGCTGCGTTTTGGTGTCCGCCTCCAAAAAGAATAGAAGCGGAACGGAGCCGAACTGATGCATTTTGTAAGTATACTTATCCATTCAGAATGCATTGGGACTTAACTGATCCGTTTTGGACTGTTTGTGAGAACCTTGAAACGGATCTCACAAGCGGAATCCAAAACGCGTGAAAGTACCCTAAGTGTAATACTGTCATTCAAAGGATAGATTTTTTTCTGTGGTTAAATAAAATCCCTGAAATATAAATGCTAAACATCTGTGCTGTCTGCCGTTCCTCTCCAAGTGTAATTCTGTCCGCAATAGGGTATATTACATTCAGTGTGTCATCATCTAAAAACAAAGGCCTGAAAAATAAATCCTCTATATTTGCACACGCTACTGTGCATCTTCAAGTGTATTTCTGTCCGTAAAAGGGTATATTACACTTAAGGTCTAAATACAAGTGCTGAAAGCGTAATCCTCTATATTTGCAAAAGCTATTGTGCATCTCCAAGTGCAATTCTGTCCATAAAAGGATACATTTCAGCCAGGGCCCAAATACTAGGCCTAAAATGGATATTCCCCTAAATCTTTGGTTTCTGCTGTGCCTGTATTAGTGTAATACGGTACATAAATAGATAGCTAGATAGTGTTAGATGCCTGTAAATAAAGGCCTTAATTTGAACTCTATACATTGGGTCAAATAAGATTTTCCTTATTGTGGTGAATGGTAACAATGAGGAAAACATCTAATAAGGGATGCGGACATGGTCGTGGTGTTGTTAGTGGACCCTCTGGTGCTGGGAGATGACGTGGCCGTTCTGCCACAGCTACACGTCCTAGTGAACAAACTACCTCAGGTCCCAGTAGCCTCCAGAATCGACAGCGATATTTGGTCGGGCCTTATGCCGTTCTAAGGATGGTAAGGCCTGAGCAAGTACAGGCGCTAGTCAATTGGGTGGCTGACAGTGGATCCAGCAGGTTCACATTATCTCCCACCCAAACAAAGCGCAAAAAAAAACAACCTCCGGGGCTGAAAGGGTTAATTTGTTTATTTAATGTACTAGATAGGCCTATATATTAGACCGCTTGTTGAGATTAAGTCTGATGCACAGTAACTCTGTATACCAGAACAGATTATAGTAAGTATTAATGACTTAGTGTACTAGATAAGCATGCCTATATTTTTTACCACCTGTTGACAATGAGTCTGATGCACAGTAAGTCTATGTATAACAGAACAGATTAAGTATGAATGGCGCAGCGACCTTTGGGTGGGTACTATTTCTATTATGGAGACCACTTAGTATATGTAAACACCTAAACATACATTACACAGCTCTTAATGATAAAGAAATATTTTTATTGTATAAATACCAAAATTTTATTAAAAAAAAAAACATGTATAAGTGGCAAAACAGATACAGGAATGAAAGAGGACTACAACACATATACAAATTTAATAGCAATGGCTCCCAATCTCTCCTAAACTAGCTGTGAGAAGAAAGTCTCACTGAAGGACAATAAAGTGCAAAGTACATAGAGGTCAGAGTAACCATGGGAGAAAAAACAGCCAGATATAGAGACTAGTGTAGTCCAGCACCAACGCGCATTTCTCTGTCGCTTCTTCAGGGGATGGAAGTGAACTGGGCTCTCTGGTCTTTTAAACCCACATCATTAGGTAGATGAATGCTGAACACATGTGTAGGGAGGCTAATTACCAATAGAATCGAAGGAGATAACAACTATTCTTGTTTAGACATCTAACATCACTTCCAGTTTGGCTTTAAGTAACGCACACTAATAGAGTTGAGCGAACCCGAACTGTATAGTTTGGGTTCGTACTGAATTTTAGGATATGGAAATGAACCCAAACCCGAACATTTTCATAAAAGTTCGGGTTCGGGTCCGTTTGGCGATTCTTCACACTTTTTGAAAAAGCCAAACAGCAAGCGTTTTACATCTTTGCCGTAGGAAGCCATCACAGCCATGCCCACTAATGGCATGGCTGTGATTGGCTGAGTGCAGCATGTGACTAAGTCTCTTTATAAGCTGAAATCACGTAGTGCCGCACGTCACTATGCTGCTTTTAGTATAGGGAAAGGTTGCTGCCGGTGCTCTCAGGGAGAGATTAGGATAGAAATTTGTTGAACCTAGTATTGGGAAATCTTCAAGCTACTGCAATTATTGAGGGAGGGTGCTACTGCAATCCTACATTTTTGTACCCAGCCCTGAGCCCAGCGATACTGCAAATTATTATTATTTTTATCCATCTATTACTGAGGTGAAAGTCAGCGGCCACTGCAAGGTTAAGTCCTCTACATTACCATTTGTATAATTTAGGGGAGACATAGTCTATTTCTGTAGTCTGGGGCAAAAATATGTATTGTGGTGCTATAGAGCACTTATACATACAGCGTACAAATACCTAGTTTAAATTTCTGCACTGAAATAGTGCATTACTGTGTTTTAGGGAGAAAAAGCGGTATTCTTGGTCCACAAAGCAGTTTAAAATACACCGCTCAAATACCTATTTTACATTTCTGCAGTGAAATAGTGCATCAGTGTATTTTTTGGGGGAAAAAAAGCAGTATTCCTGGTCTACAAAGCAGTCGCCTGTAACTACCGGTACATTACTACAGCAGGCCCGGTATAGTAGAATACAGTTACTGCACCGGGCCCCGCTGTCATTAGCAAGCAAGATGCTGCCCACGGCCCCTGTTTTGAGGTCATCACACCCACTGTTATGGGGGTGAATCTATGGATAACACAGAGCATAAGATGCTATGTGTCATCCACAGATTCCCCCCATAGCAGTGTCATCCCCAGATGCCCCAATACAGTGCTTTCCACATATGCCCCAAACAGTGCCATCCCCAGATGCTCCCATACAGTGCCATCCCCAGATGCCCCCATAACAGTGCCATCCACAGCTCTCCCACCTAACATTGCATGATCCCCAGATGCTCCCATACAGTGTCATCCCCAGATGCCCCCATACATTGCCATCCCAAGATGCCCCCATACAGTGCCATCCCCAGATGCCCCCATAACAGTGCCATACACAGCTCCCCCACATAACAGTGCGTCAACCCCAGACACCCCCATACAGTGCCTTCCCCAGATGCCCCCATATAGTGCCATCCCCAGATGCCCCCATAACAGTGCCATCCCCAGCTCCCCCACATAACAGAGTGTCATCCCCAGATGCCCCCATACAGTGCCATTCCCAGATGCCCCTATACAGGGCCATCCACAGATGCCCCCATACAGTGCCATTCCCAGATGCCCCCATACTGTGCCATCCCCATATGCGCCCATACAGTGCCATCCCCAGCTCCCCACATAACAGTGCATCATCTCCAGATGCCCCCATACAGTACCATCCACAGATGCCCCCATAACAGTGCATCATCCACAGATGCCCCCATAACAGTGTGTCATCTACAGATCCCCCATAATGGTGTGTCATAATAGTGTCATGCACAGAACACCATTAGTAAAAAACCCACCAAAAGTACAATATATTTTTTTCTTATTTTCCTCCTCAAAAACCTAGGTGCGCCTTATGGGCCGGTGCATCTTATAGGGCGAAAAATACCGTATCTATTTTAAATTTCAGCACTGAAATAGTGCATTACTGTGTTTTAGGGAAAAAAGCGGTATTCCTGGTTCCCAAAGAAGTTTAAAATACACCACCCAAATTCCTATTTTACATTTCTGCAGTGAAACAGTGCATCATTGTATTTTTTTTGGGGAAAAAAGCAGTATTCCTGGTCCACAAAGCAGTTTAAAATACACCACCTAAACACCTATTTTACATTTCTGCAGTGAAATAGTGCATCAGTGTATTTTTGGGAAAAAAAAGCGTTATTCCTGGTCCGAAAAGCAGTTGTGCATACAGCGTACAAATACCTACCGTATTTTTCGCCATATAAGACGCACCGGCTGATAAGACGCACCTAGGTTTTTAGGGAGGAAAATAAGAAAAAAATTTTTTTTGGTGGGTCTGGAACTAATGGTGGTTTGTGGATGGCACTGTTAATGGGGGGGATCTGTGGATGTCACTGTTAATGGGGTGATCTGTGGATGGCACTGTTAATGGAGGGATCTGTGGATGGCATTGTTAATGGGGGGATCTTTAGATGGCACTGTTAATGGGGGCCCCTGTGGATGGCACTGTTAATGGGGGCCCATCTGTGGATGGCACTGTTAATGGGGGCCCATCTGTGGATGGCACTGTTAATGGGGGCCCATCTGTGGATGGCACTGTTACATGGGGGTCATCTGTGGATGGCCCGGGATCCCATGCAACAGTGCATCCGATGGCACATGCCTGCGCCTGCTTCATTCATAAAGCAGGCGCAGGCATGTGACGTCAGAGAGTCACGCTTCCTCCCGCCCGCCCGCATTGTAAAGGAGGTATTGGGGTCTGTGTTACAGTACATTAATAAGGGTGATCTTTAATAAGTTTATTTGCACTTGGAGATATTTTATAATTTTATAGTACAACACTGTGAGCGGCAGGGCCGGACCGTCCCCGCTGCAATTGCCGGCCCCCAGCTCCTCCTCCCAGTCCCTCCCCGCTCGCGCGAACATCGCAGCCTGCGATGTAAAAAAAAAAGTCAGCATTCGTCGCATAAGACGCAGGGACATTTTCCCCCCATTTGGGGGGGGGGGGTGCGTCTTATACGGCGAAAAAAACGGTATTTTAAATTTCAGCACTGTAATAGTGCATTACTGTGTTTTAGGGAAAAAAGTGGTATTCCGGGTCCACAAAGAAGTTTAAAATACACCGCCCAAATACCTATTTTTCATTTCTGCAGTGAAATAGTACATCAGTGTATTTTTGGGAAAAAAGGTGTATTCCTGGTCCATAAAGCAGTTGTGCATTATGCGTACAAATACCTATTTTAAATTTAAGCACTGAAATAGTGCATTAATGTGTTTTAGGGAAAAAAAGCCGTGTTCTTGAACTTAGTTGTTGACTATTGGCAGTTAAATTGACACCGGAGATAAACCATCTGTCAGCTTGGTGGGTGAACGCAAATAATGAGGAGAACATCAAATAAGGGACGTGGGCATGGTCGTGGTGGTGTTGGTGGAGCTCCTGTTGCTGGGAGAGGACGTGGCCATTCAGCGCCAACTACAGGTCCAAGTAAAACACCTTCCTCGGGTGTGAGTAGGCGACATAACCTACAGCGTTATTTGGTAGGCCCGAATGCCGCTCTACGGATGGTGAGGCCAGAACAAGTACATAGTAGACATGTGGTGGCTGACAGTGGCTCCAGTTCCTTCACAGTATCTCCCACCAATTACTCTGCAGAAAGTTCAGAGTTGGCACCTGCAGCCCATGCCTATCAGTCTTTCACCTCACCCCCTTGCAAATCAGCCAAGCAGTCTGAGCTCCAAGTCATGCAGCAAACTCTTATGCTTTTTGATGACTCTGCTGGCAGGGTTTCCCCGGCCCATTCACCTAGTCCTGCCCCAGAAGTGCAAGACATTGAATGCACTGATGCCCAACCACTTATGTTGCAGGATGAGGACATAGGAAGACTGCCGCAGCACGACTCTGATGATGACGAAACACAGGTGCCAACTAGAGATGTCCCGAACTATTCACCGACGAACAGATCCCGGCGAATATCGCATGTTCGCGTTCGCCGCGGTGGGCGAACATATGCGATGTTCGGTTCGCTCTCTAAACGTCATCATTGAGCAAACATTGACCCTGTACCTCACAGTCAGCAGACACATTCCAGCCAATCAGCATACCCTCCCTCCCAGACCCTCCCACCTCCTATCAAAAAGCAAGGACAACATCCATCTTAGATTCATTCTGAAGCTGCAGTGTTAGTTAGAGCAGGGAGAGTGCTGCTGCTGAATTAGTAGGAAAGCGTTAGCTAGGCCAGTGTTCTGTGTCCACTCCAGTCCTCAAAGACTCATAGGCCTCTTTCACACGAGCGTGTCCGGATTAGGTCCGGATGCGTTGCAGATGCATTCAGTGAAAACTGTGAGATTTCACAGGCAAAGCCATTCAGTTTTGCCTGCGATTGCATTCAGTTGTTCAGTTTTTTCCGCGCAGGTGCAATGCGTTTTGATGCTTTTTTCACTCGCGTGATAAAAAATTGAAGGTTTTCAAACATCATCTCCTAGCAACCATCAGTAAAAAATGCAACGCACCCGCACTTGCTTGCGGATGCAATGCGTTTTTCACGCAGCCCTATTCACTTCTATGGCCCCTTTCACACGGACCAGTTTTCCACGCAGGTGCAATGCATGATGTGAATGCATTGCACCCGCACTGAATCCTGACCCATTCATTTCTATAGGTCTGTGTACATGAGCATTTTTTTCACGCATCAATTGTGCGTTGCGTGAAAATCGCAGCAAGTTCTATATTCTGCATTTTTCACGCAGCCCTAGCCCCATAGGCCCCTTTCACACGTACGAGTTTTCCACGCGGGTGCAATGTGTGACGTGAACGCATAGCACCCGCACTGAATCCTGACCCATTAATTTCAATGGGTCTGTGTACATGAGCGTTTTTTTTCACGCATCACTTGCTTGTTACATGAAAATCGCTGCATGGTCTATATTCTGCATTTTTCATGCAGCCCTAGCCCCATAGAAGTGATTGGAGTTGGGTGAAAAACGCATTGCATCCGCAAGCTAGGAGATGTTCGTAAACGCATTGCACCCGTGTGGAAAAAACTGAACAACTGAACGCAATCGCAGGCAAAACTTAATGGCTTTGCCTGTGAAATCTCACAGTTTTCACTAAACGCATCTGCAACGCATCCGGACCTAATCCGGACACGAACGTGTTAATGGGGCCTATGGGGCTAGGGCTGCGTGAAAAATGCAGAATATAGAACATGCTGCGATTTTTACGCAACGCACAAGTGATGCGTGAAAAAAAAAAGCTCATGTACACAGACCCATTGAAACAAATGGGTCAGGATTCAGTGCGGATGTTATGCTTTCACGTCACGCATTGCACCCGGCGGGAAACTCGCTCGTTTGAAAGGGGCCATCTGCTGTAAGTACAGCGTCCTGACAGCACCCCAAAAAGTCATTTTTAGGGCTGGTACATCAGTCTGCTTTTATTTATTTTTTCTATATATATATTGCAGTTGACTGCCTGTGTGTGAGAGGCCGCAAGCCCATAGAGTGTACTGTGTGCACACCACTTATATAGGGTGGCACAGTACCTTGCAGATAAAAAAGTCATTTCATTTTTACCCTTTAATATAATTGCAGTTGCCTGCCAGTGTGTGTTAGGCTTACAGACTGTACTGTGCCCACTGCCCACCACTCATATAGAGTGTCACAGTACATTGCACGACGCACGCGCAGTGACCTAAAATTCAAACTAAGCGGACCGAGAATGGGTCTTTTTCCATTTCCCGGTTCCAAAAATCTATTCACTACACCTGCCCTGGCCCTGATAAGGGACGAAACAGAGATTAAACTGATAGGAATAGTACTTAGGTTACACTAGTTGCATTGGTGGCAAATTCCATTGCAAGTGACCAAAATTAGAAGGAAGCGGACAGAGCAAGTTTTTTTCTCTATCTCCCCATGCAAGGATTCAATTCAATACACGTCCCCTGATAGGGGACTTAACAAAGATTAAAATTTTAAGAATAGTAGTTCACACTATTTGTATTGGTGGCACAGTACATTGCGCGGCGCACGCGCAGTGCCCCAAATTAGAAGTAAGAGGACCGACCAATCATCTTTTTCCATCTCCCGTTTCCTAAAATCTATTCGATACACGTCCCCTAATAGGGGACGTAACAAGGATTAAACTGATAGGAATAGTACTACTCAATACAACACTCCTATAGGTTGGCACAGTACATTGCACGGCGCATGCGCAGTGCCCCAAATTGGAAGAAAAGGACCGACCAACCATCTTTTCCATCTCCCAGTTCCTAAAATCTGGTAAGAACAGATTTTTTTAATAAAAAAAAAAAAAAAAGAGGACAGCCTCTGCGGAGCTGGGTATTTTTTGGCCGCGTTACTGAACGCTCATGCACAATGGCTGTAGGCTCATGCGTCCTTTTGCGAAGGTGACAAACCTAGTCAGTCAAACCCAAGGCAACATCATCGACCTCATCCCATATGCGTTTTTTCTGGATCAGGCCATAGATGAGCATGAAGAGGAAAAGTTGTGGTCACCATCACCACCAAAAGCAGCCTTGTCGTTGTCGATTGCTGGACCTGCTGCAACGCAGAGAGAGGAGTCTGAAGAAGAGGAGTAAGAGGAGGAAGGTGGCTTTGAGGAGGTGGAAAATCAATCACAGCAGGCATCCCAGGGGGCTTGTTGTCACCTTTCGGGGACCCTTGTTGTACGTGGCTGGGTGGAGGAAGAGACCTTCAATGACGTCAGTGAGGACAAGGAACGGGACATGGCTAGCTTGGTATACAACCTTGTGAAAATGGGGAGTTTGCGGTTGTGAAAATGGACTATTTGCGGTTGTTTGCAGTGCGTTAAATAGGGGAGTTTGGAGAGTTTGGTCTGTCACTGTGAAGCAGACGTAACCCTTACACTACCTGATCGATTCATCATACCTGATCGTATACACACACTTGATGTTTTAAAGCACGTTATTCCAAACAATTTAGGAATGTTAGGTGATTTATGCCCTTTATGGATTAAAACCCGACTCAGCGTCAACTATGTAATTTTCCATGGGAGTTTTGCCATAGATCCCCCTCCAGCATTCCACAGTCCAGGTGTTAGTCCCCTTGAAACAACTTTTGCATCACTATTGTGGCCAGAAAGAGTCCCTGTGGGTTTTAAAATTCGCCTGCCTATTGAGGTCTATGATGGCTCGCCTGGTTCGCCCTTTCGTGAACACTTGTGGAAGTTCGCGTTCGCCGTTCGCGAACGGAAAATTTAATGTTCGCGGCATCTCTATTTATGACACACAGAGAATTAACAGATTTACTATTGTATTTCTGTATCATGGGTGCAAAATGAGGTGCATCTCATCTCAAAAAATGGGTCACCCGCAAAATTAATACACAGATTACCAATTGTATTTCTGTGCCACTGGTGCATATGAGGTGTTTAGGACCTCAAAAAATGGCTATAGATCACCCATAAAATTAACAAACATATTATCTATTGTATATCTGTGTCACGGGTGCAAAGGAGGTGTATTGCACCCCAAAGAATGGGTTTATATCACCGACAGAATAAACAGACATATTAACAATTGTATTTCCGTGTCATGGGTGCAAAGAAGGTGTATTTCACTTCAAAAAAATTGGTTTATGTCACCCACAGAATTAACAGACAGATTAACAATTGTATTTCTGTGTCACGGATGCAAAGGAGGTGTATCGAGCTGTGTCCTGTCCCTACGCTAGTTGGAGCAGTATGCGGGTACCACATTTGATCCAGCATTTATACAGGCCAGGTCACATGCTGCACCAGCCATTCACAGCTATGCCAATACTATGCATGACTGTGATGGCTTCCAAGTGCCCACAGGTAAAAAAGCTTGTTGATCGGCTGAGCTGCAGCCTTTCAACAAACTTTATTCAGCATCCGAACACGAACTTCCGCAACAAAGTCTGTGTTCGGATTCTGGTGCCCGAACCCTCAATGTTTGGTACAAACCCGAACTTTATAACTAGAGATGAGTGAACCCGAACTGTAAACACTTAGTTCAGCAGAAATCTTACCTAACTGACCATAATTCAGTAAAAATGATTGTTTATAACTACTTAAAAGCTAATAAGCAGAAGTAAGAAGCAGCAACATTTTAACAAAAACATATTAGAAAAATCGAGTTATCCCATAATAGAAGCACAGCAGAGCAATAAAAAAAAAATTGGCTCAAAGCTGTACATAGCCTTTAAAGAGAATCTGTCACTATGAAAAACAGCTCTGATCAACTATAATGTGTGGAGAGCTGAAGAGACACAGACTCCAACAATGCAATTTTTATCTCCAAACTCACATTTCCTCCTGTGAAGTAAGCTGGAAAAGGGTCCCTGCTCTGCACTGTAACACATCCCATGGACTCCATTCTGACAAACATTACGGTGGACTCCTAGATGACTTATCAGCATACCAAGCATGTGCCATTTTCTTACTGTCGGAGAGGGAAAAGGAGCTTAGAGATAAGAATTACATCCTTAGAATCTGTGTCTTATCAGCTATCCACACATTATAGTAGTTCGGAGCTGTTTTTCATTGTGACAGATTTCTTTCACACTTTGGTCATTAAAGGGTTACATTAAAAATAACAATTGTATACAAAACTTTTCTTGGGGCTTTGTTTGCACCAAATAATGTACTATAAGTGGTGTATTTATTTGGAGTGGTCGGGTTTAGTGCAAGTAGGATCATTGTTCCTGTCATGTTATAGAAGGTAAAACTGACTTTTCCATTGTACTGAACTTGACTCTTCGTATCAGTTGTACCTAATGTCCAGAGTGACTTAAGATATTACTTAACATCACATGACAAGAGCAGCTTGATAGAAGTCTAACCAAACCAAAGCCTAGAAGCATAAATCCTCAACACAGAAAATAACATATTACAAAGTAAGAGCAAATATTGATCCTGTTCAATGCTTCAACGGTTTGGTCAGGCTGTTGGTCATGGCTGGATGAATAGATTTTCTAACACTGCTTATAGTTGAATTTACTCCTTCAATTCTTAAAGCAGTATAACAACTTACTTGGCAAGCACCATCAATGACTGGGAAAAAACATTACAGCTTGTGATTGTGCTGCTAAGCTATTTACAATAAAGAACAACTATTAGTTCCTAGCTAGTCTGCTGCATTCACATGAAAAAGTAAGTAAAGTTTGAACATACAGTGCCTTGAAAAAGTATTGATACCCCTTGGACTTTTCCACATTTTTTTCAACGTTACACCCACAAACTTAAATATATTTTATTGGGATTTTGTGTGATAGACCAACACAAAGTAACAAGTTATAATTTTTCTTATCAACTTGTATGTCCAATTTTATATTATTTAATAAACTATGTGTTTGTATTTTAAGTGTGGTCTTTTTTAGTTTGGTGAGGTATACATTGCTACCACACAGAGTTATTTGTGTTTCTATTTGGTTAACAAAGTAGCAAGTATGTATGAGGGGAAAAGAAAAGGATACAACAAAGTCTGTGTATCTGTTTTCAAAATCTTTAATAAATAATCTGAAAAGTGTGGTGTGCATTTGTATTCAGCTCAATGTACCCTGAAACTCGTAAATAAAATCGAGTGTGACGAATTGCCTTCATAAGTCACCTAATTAGTAAATAAAGTAAACCTTATTCTCAGTATGACTACAGCTGTTCTGTGATGGCCTCAGAGTTTTGTTAGAGAACATTAGTGATCAAACTGCATAATGAAAACCAAGGAACACACCAGACAGGTGTGGCGAACTCTAAATCAGGGTTAGGTTATAAAAAAATATCCCAAACTCTGAACATCTCATGGAGCACGGTTCAATCGATCATCCAAAAATGGAAGGAGTATGGTACAACTGCAAACCTACCAAGACATGGCTGTCCACCTAAACTGCCAACCCAGGCAAGGAGTGCACTAATTAGAGAATCAGCCAAGAGGCCTGTAACGGACCGTTACGCACACAACTCCGTTTAGGCGATATTCCCTTTTCCGGATAGACCAGCAGCTACTGCAATCACCAACTTCCCGAACTGCAAACCACACGAATTCGCCAACTTCCGAACAAGAGACACCCGAACCCTGGAAGCAGCCGAACAGGAAAAGCGATATGAACAGCTTACACTCCTGGCAATCGGCATACAGTCAAATCCCCCCCAATAACTGAACGACACTTCGTTTTGAGGGTCAAGCAGGAACTCCTTTCCTGGGGCATACAGCCTCTTTTATTTACACTCCACAAACATAGTACGGCCCACAGGGGTTTGAAATACAACCAATCAATCCGTACAATAAACACAGACACTCCCACACAAAATACAGCGACCAATCAACATACAGCCAGATATATCACAATCCCACATGGCTGGTCCATTGTGGATGCTGATTAGGTCACAGCAATGTCCATTGTGAATATTGATTAGGTCACAGGCGATGTCCATTGTGAATGGTGATTAGATCACAGGTAATGTCCATTGTGGATGATGATTAGGTCACAGCAATGTCCATTGTGAATGCCAACTGTCCTCGGGGCCATAGTCGCAGGGTAAGAGGCTAGCAAGCATGCCTCTCCAATGCCCAAGGATACATGGCAGTTTGTCACAAGGCCCATGGGCACTCAGGAGGAGCTGCAGAGATCCACAGCTCAGGTGAGAGAATCTGTCCACAGTACAGCTATTAGTCATTTCCTTCACAAATCTGCACTTCATGGAAAAGTGGGAAGAAGAAAGCCATTTTTAAAAGCAAGCCATAAGTAGTCCCGTTTGCAGTTTGCCACAAGCCATGTTAGGGACACAGCAAACATGTGGAACGAGGTCCTTTGGTCAGTTGAGACTAAAGTTGAACTTTTTGGCCTAAATGAAAAATGCTATGTGTTGCAGAAAATTAACATTGCATATCACTCTGAACACACCATCCCCACGTGAAACATGGTGGCGGCAGCATCATGCTGTGGGGATCCTTTTCTTCAGCAGGGGAAGGGAAACTGGTCAGCATTGACAGGAAGATAGATGGAGCTAAATACAGGGCAATTCTGGAGGAAAACCTGTTAGAGGCTGCTAAAGACTTGAGACTGGAGCGGAGATTCAGCTTCCAGCAGGACAACAACCATAAACATACAGCAAGAGCAACAATGGGGTGATTTAGATCAGGCATATTCATGTGTTTGAATGCCCAAAAGTCCAGACCTAAATCCCATTGAGAATCTGTGGCAAGACTTAAAAACTGCTGTTCACAGACACTCTCCATTCAATCTGACTGAGCTTGAGCTGTTTTGCAATGAAGATTGGGCAAAACTGACAGCATCTAGATGTGCAAAGCTGGTAGAGTCATACCCCAAAAGATTTATAGCTGTAATTGCAGCTGAAGGTGATCCTACAAGGCATATACCTCAGATTAACCCTTTGGCAGAAATAACTTCTAACTTCTATTTATTATAAGTGTCTATGAATCTTTAATATTGATATTAAAATAAGTTTTTCACTTATTTTGAAGAATATTTTTCAGATGTGTGAGCAGTTTTTCCATGTGTGGTCATTTTTCAGTCTTCTCTCAGCATGTTGAAAGGATTTAGATTTAGGCTTGGCCATTCAATAACCTTCCTTTTCTTTTTACTACTGTGTCTTGGATTGTTGTTCTTTGGAAGGTCCAATCTTTAGCCGAGCTTCAATTTTCCCTAGCGAAATGAAAAATTGATACTAGATATTGAGATGGAGGGTTTTCTAGGAAAAAATTAACCAATCCCTCAATGATGCTTTACAGTTGGTATGAGGTTGTCTTTGGTTTTGTAATATGTGTTTTGCCATAATATGGCTATCTGAACTTTGTCTATTCTCATCTTGCATAATGTTCTGGACTAGGGTTAAATTTGCTGATACAGACTAGGAAACTTGGAAGGTCTTTGAAATTCTCTACACTTTTACAAAGTCTTCTAAGCACTGATATGATCGATTTCCAATTGTGTAGAAAACTTTTTAATTCCCTTTCAAGATTTATAAGCATATAAAGCTGTATTTTTGGAAACCTCATAGATCTCTTCTGGTACTAGCATAGGGTCACCACATTGTCTAAAGGTTGCTACATTTTTCCGCATGGCTTGTTAAGCAATCATATGGAAAATGTATGCAATGGATGCTAAAATACTCAGAGGATATTTTTAATATTTACCCTGATTGCATGGGTTTTGTCAGGTTTCAAAAGCCCTTTGAGGACTCAAAAGTGTCATTTACGAGAATACGAGTTCTAAATATTTCAGTATCTTTACAAGTAGTTCCTAAACAGTTGTGCATTATGTTATGAAATATGTAAGGTTCTGGTTATTCATCTGATTACAGTGGCTAGTGACATTAAACCCAATAACATTGAAGGCTTCCAGAGAAGGTGACATAAATCTAGGTTATTAAACTGCAGCTTGAAATATATTTTCCAACATGCTTATCTTTTAATGTCAGTAATTAAATTGCAGCATTGATGTTTATAAGGAAAAGAGCACACAATAAGGGGAAATTTAGAGAAAAGCCTATTAGCCAGGTTTATAGTAGTTTTTAGTATGTAGTATTAGTTGTGAATGCCTTTATTGAATAAACTGTGCATTCTAAAATAAATACTAAGTAATGTGACAAGAGTCAGGATCTATCTAAAGTTACTCTATCTATCTATCTATCTATCTATCTATCTATCTATCTATCTACCGATTAGAGATGATTGAATCAAGTCTAAACTAATCAAATTTGCTATGAGTTTCTAAAAAAATAGATTCTAGCCAATACATGCTTTTGTTTCTAATTAAGCACTTTTACAGATCAGAAGACAGCAGGAAAAGGAAGATTAAGGAGGAACACATGACCTTAGACAGCACCCTGGCTGGTGCATTTGCCAATAATGTCTTTCAACCAGCCTCAGACAATCATTAGAGACTATACTAAAATGTGCCATAGGCATTTTATAAGATCCCAACCAAGAAATGTACGTTTTCTGAGGTTATACATTGCTGTGATGACAGAGATTTTTTGAATATTACATTGTACTCATTTTGAGCTAAAAACATTTTTTTTTAATTGGTCTTTATTACAAATATGGCATCCTTTTTTCAGTACAGAGCTGACACGCTCTAGAAGCACCCTTTGGATTTTCTGTCATTTCCGTCAGACCAGGAGCAGACAGACTCTTTATCTCTGCTCCCTGACCTTATAAACACTCATTATAGCTAAGTTCTTATCTTAATGATAAGAATGTGGCTTAAATAAGTGTTTATGATCTGTTAGTAGTTTAAAGATAAAGTTTATCAGATGACAAAGTAAAAGTGAAAGTACCAGTAACACAGCTAGAAAAACAATTAAAGCTTTGTGACAGAACAGCTCAATATTTTAAGGCGAATTGAAAATAGTGCTGAGAGCGAATATTCGAATAGCGAATTTTTTTAGCGAATATCGGCACTTCGCTAATTCGCGAATATTTCGAATATAGCTCTATAAATTCGCTATTTCGAATATTCTTTTTTTTTTTTTTTTTTTAGTTATATTTTTTTCTTTCCCACTTCCCAAAAGTAGTTCTTACCTGTCCTGAGGATTCCAGGCTTCCTGGCTGCTCTAGTCAGTGCCCGTTACCGCTTCTGCCGACTTCCGTGCTCATGGAGCGTCCCCATTCAGCATGGGAACGTCTCCATATACTAAAATGTACTTTCGGATTTGAGGAATTACGTTAAAATCGCAATGCGATTAATTCAAGTTATATTAATCGCATTGCGATTACAACTTAGCACTGCTATCTTACATAGGCTAGAATTAACGAATATGGAATATAGCACTAGCAGTGCTAAGTTGAAATCGCAATGCGATTACTTCAAGTTAAATTAATCGCATTGCGAATTCAACTTAGCACTGCTGCTATATTCCATATTCGTTAACTTCGTTCATTCTAGCAAGCTGACCCATTATAAACCCAGCTCTAAGTTGAAATCGCAATGCGATTAATATAACTTGAATTAATCGCATTGTGATTTCAACGTAATTCCTCAAATCCGACAGTACATTTTAGTATATGGAGACGTTCCCATGGTGATCGGGACGCTCCATGAGCAAGGAAGTTTATGGTTGGCTTGGTAGAATTAGCGAATAGCGAATATGACGAATGTATTCGTCATATTCCACAAAACGAAGATAACGAAGTATTCTACATCTTCGTTTTAGCAACATATTCGTCAACTTCGCTAATTCTAGCAATCAAATAGGATGGTTGACTATAGAGACAGCTGTGTTAAATTCGCTATGTGATTTTATTTTTTTATTTTTTAAAGAATAATTATATTACTTGATATAACTATTATAATTATTCTATTTATTAAAAAAAATATATATATAATCGCATAGCGATTCTATCTTTATCTATAGTTTGCAAGTTTTAAAACTCGAGTTTCTCTTCTTTTAAGACAGATAGTGATACCTTAAAAATAGTTATTACTTAACATTTCTCATATGTCTACTTTATGTTAGCATCATTTTGTAAATGTAATTATGTTGGCTTGAAAAAGCCAACATACTGTTATTCGATTTTTTTGTTTACATTTCAGCTTATTATTATTCTTAGCACACCCTCTCCTTCTATACGCTACTCCTCCTACAGTTTTGGGGGTACATACACCAAACTTTCCATATTTATTCGACCTATAGTGAAGTAAATTGCTTGTGCTTTAAAAGGCGATCCCACCCTTCGGGCCCCTACTGTGGACCACCAAAGACCCCTTTTTTGCCATTGACTTTGACCGGGAAAATTTTCATATCGCTCCCACTCGCACAGTTTTAAAGCTACACTCCCCAAACTAGGATCACATATTGTTGGTGTCGGAATTTTGGGGGGGACACCCAAAGTGGGCGGAGTTAGCAACGCCCAATGAAAATGTAGCTATTTTCTATACGCTACTCCTCCCACAGTTTCAGGAATGGGATGGGATTAAAATTCAGAAAAGTAGACAGAGCCAAAAACAACCAATCAGATTTCTTTGATTGATTTAAATGTGAAAAATGAAAAATGCTGCTATTCTCACATTATTGATGTCATGGACCTCAAATATCACAAATGTGGTCATAGGTTGTTTCCACTTCAAGGTTAGAAAAAGTGGGGGGAGTTACCAACAACCAATCAAATTTCACTCATTGTGTTATAATAAAAAAAAAAAATGCTGCCATTTTCACACGTTAAATGCCGTAATTCCCAAACCTTAAAGTTTTAGTCACTGGGTGACTGTGGTTCACAATAAGGAAATAAAAGGGGTGGGGAAACAATAGCCAATCAGATTTCAGCAATTGACCTTAATGAAAAAAAGATAAACTGCTGCTATTAGCATAGATTAAATGCCCAATGTCCCAAACTTAGCATAATTACTCACTGGATGACTGCAATCAAAATTTGGGAAAAGTGGGTGGAGCCTAAAACAGCCAATCAGATTTCACTTATTGACTTCAATGTAAAACTTTCAAATACTGCCATTCTCACAGTTTTAAAGCCAGAGGCCCCAAACTTGGCACAGACCATGACTGGGTGACTGTGGTTTAAATTTGCAACTGGGGGGAGTTTAAACCAGCCGATAAAATATTATCTAGTGCTATTCAATGGGACCATTTAAATTGCTGCCACTCTTACACTGTTAATGGCACGGTCTTTAAACTTGGTACATTCGGTCACTGGGTGACTGGAATTCGAATTTAAAAAGTGAGTCAAAAACAGATAATAAGATTTCCCCTATTGACTTAAATGAGAAAATGTAAAAAGCTGTTATTCTTACAATATGAAAGCGAGAATCCCCAAACTGGCACCGTGGGTCACTGGGTGAATGTGTTTAGATTTTACAAAAAGTGGGTGGAGCCTTCAACAGCCAATCACATTTCAGCCATTTGTTTTTATTCAGACCATGGTATTGTTACCATATGGGGTACTTCAGGGATCTGTTCTGGGACCCATATTGTTTAATATCTTTATTAGCGAAATTGCAGAAGGCCTCAATGGTAAGGTGTGTCTTTTTGCTGATGACACAAAGATTTGTAACAGGGTTGATGTTCCTGGAGGGAAAAGGATTTATGAAAACTAGAGGAATGGTAAAAATTCTGGCAACTAAAATTTAATGTCGATTAGTGCAAGATAATGCACCTGGGGCCTAAAAACCCAAGAGCAGAATATAAAATCAGTGATACAGTACTAACCTCAGTATCTGAGGAAATGGATTTAGGGGTCATTATATCAGACGACCTAAAGGTGGGCAGACAATGTCATAGAGCAGCAGGTAATTCCAGCAGAATGCTTGGGTGTAAAGGTAGAGGCATTAACAGTAGAAAGAGGGAGGTGTTCATGCCGCTCTATAGAGCACTAGGGAGACTTCATCTGGAGTATTGTGTGAAGTACTGGAGACCATATCTGCAGAAGGATATTGAAACTTTGGAGAGAGTTCAGAGAAGAGCTACTAAACTAGTACATGGATTGTAGGACAAAACTTACCAGGAAAGGTTAAAGGACCTTAACATGTATAGCTTGGAAGTAAGAAGAGACAGAGGGGATATGATAGAAACTTTTAAATACATAAAGGGAATCAACACGGTAAAAGAGGAGAGAATATTTAAAAGAAGAAAAACTGCTACAAGATGACATAGTTTTAAATTAGAGGGGTAAAGGTTTAAAAGTAATATCAGGAACTATTACTGTACTGAGAGAGTAGTGGACGCATGTCCTAGTTGTATTTAAAATTTCCAAAACCGATGTTTTTAAGGAGGAGTTGAGTTATTAAGTCACTAAACTGAGGGGCTTACATAATAGAAACTACATATAAATGACTCCATTGTAGAAACTACACCCCTCAAGTTATTCAAAACTGATTTTACAAATGTTGGTAATCTTTTAGACACAAGAATTAAAAGAAAATGAAGATGACATTTAAAAATTTCACTTTTTTGGTAGATAATTTTTTTTTAGCATTAATCAAGGGTTAAACGTGAAACAAAGCTCAAAATCTATTACCCTGTTTCTGCAGTATACAAAAACACCCCACATGTGGTCATAAACTGCTGCATGGGCACATTACAAGGACTCAAAAGGAAAGGAGCGCTGTATGGTTTTTGGAGGGCAGATTTGGCTTGATTGGTTTTTAGGTGCCACCTCTTATTTGAAGACCTCCTGATGTACCCCTACAGTACAAACTCCAAAAAATAGCCCATTTTGGAAACTGTGGGATAAGGTGACAGTTTTGTTGGTACTCTTTTGGGGTACATATGATTTTTTTATCGCTCTATAGGTAATAAAAAATGTCTGTTCTGGCACAGTTTTTTTTTTTGGTTTTTACAGTGTTCCCCTGACAGGTCAGATTATGTGCTATTTTTACAGAGCAAGTTGTTACAAATGTGATGATATTACATATGTTTACTTTTATTTATTTTTGTTTCAGTTTGACATAGAGCATTTTTGGAAATAAAATAATGTTTTTGTGTCTCCATTTTCTGAAAGCCATAATTTATATAATTTTTTTTGCTGATTGTCTTGTGTATGAGCTCATTTTTTGCAGGAAGAGCTGACGTTTTTATTGGCACCATATTTGGGTACATAAGATTTTTCGATCATTCAATATTATAGTTTATGGGGCAAGGTGACAAAACATTGGTTGTTTTTGCACAAACTGTATAATTTTTTACAGCATTCAACTTAAGTGGTAAATGTGATATTTTTATACAGCAGGTCTTTACAGATGCGGGTATACCTAATATAGCTACTTTATTTTAATTTATTTAAATTTTACACAATAAAAGCATTTTTGAAAGAAAAAATCATGGCTTTGTGCATCCATTTTCTGAAGGCCATATATATATTTGTTTTGTGTCCATTGTCTTATGTAGGGGCTCTATTTTTGTGGGAAGAGGTGATGGTTTGATTAGTAGTGATGAGCGCAAATATTCGAATTGCGAATTTTAATCAGTAATATCGCAACTTTGAGAATTTGTGAATATTTAGAATATAGTGCTTTATATTTGCGAATAGTGTTGATCGCAAATTTATCGTGAATTTATAGCGAATATCGGCACTTAGCAACATCCCCAGCAATCAGTAGGAAAGTTGCCTACCCCTTAGTGTTGATCACGAATATAGTAATCGTGAATTTTTATCTTGAAGACAGAGTTCAGACTAAGCAAATATATTTCTACACTCAGAAGTGCATGACCATAAGGCAAATAAAGTTGGTTAAAAGATGGCCGCACAATACATCTCAAACTAACAGAAAAATAAAAAAGGGGCTCATTCCAGAAATAGGAATAAAGGAAGCTCTTTGCGCACATTTTTGATCAAAAGTATGTCGGGCCCAAGTGCCACTTCACGGCGACTTCCGCACATGGGTCCCTAACACTACAGATACTGCCTCTTATAGACTTACCAGTCTCCCTATTTTCAGGGCACTGTAGGAACCTGCTAAATTGCTTTTGTGCTGAGAAGTCCCAGGAACTTGGGCGTGTCTCAGTCCAAAAGAGGCGCCACCCTTTTGGACTGAGACACGCCCAAGTTGCTGGGACTTCTCAGCACAAAAGCAATTTAGCTGGTTCATACAGTGCCCTGAAAATAAGGAGACTGGTAAGTCTATAAGAGGCAGTATCTGTAGTGTTAGGGACCCATGTGCGGAAGTCGCCGTGAAGTGGCACTTGGGCCCGACATACTTTTGATCAAAAATGTGCGCAAAGAGCTTCCTTTATTCCTATTTCTGGAATGAGACCCTTTTTTGTTTTTCTGTTAGTTTGAGATTTATTGTGCGGCCATCTTTTAACCAACTTTATTTGCCTTATGGTCATGCACTTCTGAGTGTAGAAATATATTTGCTTAGTCTGAACTCTGTCTTATAGTATATATTGAGGGTGGCGCCTCTTTTGGACTGAGACACGCCCAAGTTCCTGGGACTTCTCAGCACAAAAGCAATTTAGCTGGTTCCTACAGTGCCCTGAAAATAAGGAGACTGGTAAGTCTATAAGAGGCAGTATCTGTAGTGTTAGGGACCCATGTGTGGAAGTCGCCGTGAAGTGGCACTTGGGCCCGACATACTTTTGATCAAAAATGTGCACAAAGAGCTTCCTTCATTCCTATTTCTGGAATGAGCCCCTTTTTTGTTTTTCTGTTAGTTTGAGATGTATTGTGCGGCCATCTTTTAACCAACTTTATTTGCCTTATGGTCATGCACTTCTGAGTGTAGAAATATATTTGCTTAGTCTGAACTCTGTCTTATAGTATATATTGAGGGTGGCGCCTCTTTTGGACTGAGACACGCCCAAGTTCCTGGGACTTCTCAGCACAAAAGCAATTTAGCTGGTTCCTACAGTGCCCTGAAAATAAGGAGACTGGTAAGTCTATAAGAGGCAGTATCTGTAGTGTTAGGGACCCATGTGCGGAAGTCGCCGTGAAGTGGCACTTGGGCCCGACATACTTTTGATCAAAAATGTGCGCAAAGAGCTTCCTTCATTCCTATTTCTGGAATGAGCCCCTTTTTTATTTTTCTGTTAGTTTGAGATGTATCGTGCGGCCATCTTTTAACCGAATTTTTATCTTGAATATATTACATTGCTGATTTTTGCAATCAAGTAAATATTGACTGAAGATCACGAATTCTCGAATTAGCAAGTTTAAGGCGAATATTCGGGTAAAAATTTGCAAAATATCGCAAATTCTGATATTGTCTATGCCGCTCATCGCTAATTACAGGGAAAAAATAGAATTTTGCTACTGCTTTATCATTAGTGTGCCAAACATGTGAGTTGTTGAACTAGGGCTCATAATAAAACGTCTGGTAAAAGCAGAGTGGAAAACGAAAGACCTGTGCCTTGTCATCAGCTAGTGAGAATATGGGTGACTGTAGTAGTACAAACAGCAGTAGCTGCACAGTAGGCACCACCAGTCTGGCCAGTAATAGTAGCAGCAGGCTACAGTTCTCCCTTGCTTCCAGTAGGCGCCAAATTATTATTGAGGGGAAAGTGGATGACATCATGGACTGCATGGCTCACTCATCCTGTCAGTCACAGCAGGATGGTGTCAATGTCACCAATGAGTCTGAAATTGTGCTTTTGAGCCAGGGTTCAGTGCATTCCTCCTGCTCCTCCTCCCTTTGGCTCCAGAGAAGCTTTTCACTTGCATATTCTCTTTCTTCACTGTCCCTCCTAAAAGGGTGCTTCTTTTTTCCTAAGATGAGGTAACAACACCACATGTGCTATGGAAGACACTCAAGATAGTCTTCATGTTGATGACTTGGGGGACAATTGTCAGTGTCAGCATTTGGACTGCCATGGGGTTGGGTATAGGCAGAGACTGGGGACCCGAAGCATAGCTGTGTTGGTGGTGGTAGTATTGGCACTTGTAGCCACAGTGGTGGTGGTAGGGGCAGTGGTAGCCATTGGAAGGGGCAGTGTTACTGAGGTGGAAATCGGGAAGTGTGCCAAGGAGCTCATGATGACATGTCACAGTCTGATAAAAGTATTGATGATGAGTGTTGAGCAGGACTTGGGAGCCAAATCAGGTTGCTGAGGAGAAGGTGACATCAGAAGCGGAGGGTGGTGGTTGTGGCAGCAATAAAGAGTAGAATCAATCTACAGCCAAGACCCCCAAAAAATCTCAGTAGCACCAACCAAGGAATCGACTTATAATAGTCATTTGGCTACTAGGCAGTCTTTTAGCTACTATATTTTCGCCTCAAAATTTTGTATCCAAAGTTTAACGAGCAAATGTTTTATATTGCATCCAGTAATTCAATTAGAACAACAGTTCTTGCAATTTGCTTGAACAGTAGAGAGCATAAAGTGCAGAATGCCAGGAAAGTTTTAAAAACAAAACCTTTTATTCCTCATACTCCCAAAAAATACCAATACAAAGACACTTCTAAAAGTACATGTGCATAGTGCTAACCAGTACAGCCTTAGGTGAGCACATAGGGGTAGTCTTAGAGCTACTAACCAGAGAAGTGAAAAAAAAAAATCGATGACAGATTTAGAGTTTTCTGGCAGTGAGTCCTAGTGATGAGCTGCATGTACAATATTCGAATTCACAATATTTCACAAATTTTTGGGTCAATATTCACCATTAATTCGCAAATTCGAGAATTCGTGATCTTGTCATTATTTTCTTGATTGTGAAAATCGGCAATCAAAAAATTTGCCATAAAAAATTTGCAATCGACACTACTGCTAAAGTCAAAGATATTGCATCATTCTCGTTGGCCCACAAACAAGAAGCAGTGAGGGAACATGGATACTAATGAAAAAAAAATCTAGAATATTCGTGATTACGAATATATAGCACTATATTCTAGATATTCGGGAATTTTGGAAGTGCCGATATTCGCGAAAAAAATTCGCGATTAGAATATTCGCGATCAACACTAGTGATTCCAGACCATGACCCTGTAATCTTCCTCACCTCTGTATCTACACACCGATACAACAAGGCATGGTGGAAGAACAGTTTTCATCCTGTGGCTGTTGGGGATCCATATGGATGAAGTTATATAGAGAAGCTAGTTGAGGAGGAAGAAGTTGAGGAGCTGATGGTACATGGGGAAGTGAAGTTTTTCCAGCACAGCTAAGGAAAAAGTCTGAAATTCATGAGACCTACTAATGATGACAACAATACTGGCCATGACCAGCAATGGCAGTGTGGGTCCTTGCGCATGGTAAGCTGCATGCATAGTTGTTTACTTGCTGACAAAGGTATCATTAGCATCAAGCAAAATAGTGGCTACTGGATAGCCATTCTTTTAGACTTATGCTGTAAAAGCAAAATGGGAGAATCGTTTCCTGATACTGAAAGGAAGACAAAACTGTTGTATTACCAGAATAAATTCTGTACCCAGCTTGCCAAAATGTTTGCTAAGCAGATGCCCTGTCTGACCAGGAGGTCCCTTCTGACCAGGAGGCTCCCCCATCACCTCTGGCATCACTACTATTACAAGTAGCAGAAGCATCAGCATCAACCATAACTTTTCAGAACATTAAAGAACAGATTTATCAGATGCCACGCCTTCCTTACTCACATCAGCAAATGGATACTAATCACCTGAACAATCAGGTTTCTTGTATTTGGACTGTGCTCTTTCTTAATCAAATACCCTGTTCCTCGATTCCAAGGACTTCTGGGTCAACAGATTGGAACCTTGGCTGGAAATGACCCAGTTTGCTATCAGTGTACTGTCTTGTCCAGATGCCAGTGTACTGTCAGGGAGGATATTCAGGGTGGAACGTTGTGTTGTCAAACCGAAGTTGACAAAATTGTTCTCTACAAGTGTAGAAAACATCATATTTGTGAAATAAATGAGGCAATGGATCTGTGAGGATTTCACATACCTCTAGCTGATACCTATGAATAGATCTGTTATTGCTGACAGTGGCTTTTTATCTCTTGTCCAATTATTCCACTTCTGCTGTATGGTTGTCTATCATGCTCCATATTGTACTGCTACTGTTGCTACAACTACTACTACTACCCATACTACCAGTACTACTACAGCCACACATCTACTGTCTATCAGGTTCCATACTGTACTGCTGTTGCTAAGGCTGCTATTACTACCCCTACAAAGTTGCACATCTCCTGCTTTATACATCAGCTTCCATACCATGCTGCTACTACTGCCACCATGGTAGCTACTGCCATTATTAGTACTTCTACAGAGGCATACATCTCCTGCCTTGTCCATCAGGTTTCATGGGCAGAAATCTTTACTTTTTGTACTGCTTTTTCATAAGAAGTCTGTGATTTTTGTGATACTACAGTGTATAAATATAGGCAGGCATTTGCCCCTATTAAAGGATCATTTTTGGTTGACTTGTTCAGAAGAAGCCATCACTTTTTTCAATAATAATTTAAACAGCAATAAAAAAATCTTATAATGCAGTGTATTTATAAACAGGTTGTTTGCTACGACCGGCTAACATGCCTCCGCCATGTCTGTATAGAAAATGCACCAGCTGGATAAAGGGCATTCAACAATCAACATTGCCTGGTGCATTTTCAATAAAATCATTCTTAATGGCATTACATTCCTCAGTGCTGTCCCCTCACTGTGATAAATGCCTTCACCCATAGCCATATATGTTCTTCAGTGTAATCAATGTACTGTAATGGAATTAAGCTACTATTATAAAAAATTGTATCATATTTTTATTTGCTACTTTAAAAAAGTAACATTTTTCTTGAACGTGTATTATTATATGTCTTCAGTACTCATCTGTGATTTACAACTGCACATTTCTCATTTCAATCTTCTCAGGTGAATATTAATTATTTTGTTTGTTATTATTCAGCGACAAGGATTTACTGCCAAAATTAAGATTGCACAATGTAATGAATAACTTAAGAATCATTTCAGGTTTTTCTAATTAAAAATTTTAGATTTATATTTGTTAGCTGTTTATCCAGGTAAATTATATTGGAAAGATTCCATTAAGGATTTGTATAAATTTGAAGAAGAGTTATTATTTTGGTTTGCGAAGTGTATGTTAATTAGAGTCTACATTATTTTTAATCTAGCATGTCTGTTTATTTGGTGTGTTGTACATGTCATAATATACAGGAAACCAGAAAACTCATTTAATACAGCCCCTAATCTAAAGATTTTGAGAAATGTTCCATCAGAAAGTTTTTTTTTTAAATCTATATTTATAGAAAAATATTTTTTTTACAATGTTTGGCTGTCTTACTTTTTTTTTATCTTGGCAGTACTGTTATTTTGAAAACTAAAGGCGCTATCTGGAAATTTATATTGATAATCTATCCTCTGGAAAGGTCCTCAATATCAGATCTGTGTTGGTCTAACACCAGGGACCCCTGTTGATCAACTGTTAGAAGAGGCACTGACACTGGCCCTGTTAGAAGAGGTATGGAACTGTGCTTCAAAAGCTGTGCACAGCTGCCAGGAGCTGGCAAAGCTAATCGGTGAGAGAGTCAGGACTCCACTGATAGGATAATTATGAACTACCTGGATAAATATTGTTTTTCTGTAGCATTCAACACATGGTAACCCATGTCAGTTTACTGTTGCTGTGAGATAAATGTGCCCACAGAAAAGCATTGTTCACTGTATCGTGTGACAGTCTAATTGAATTTCTTACTTTCCTTCCCTCTCTGGTCAGAGAATGTCAAGTGAGGCTGTTTGCAAAAAAGCCATCCACCAAGTTTGTGTTAAAAAATAAATAAAAATACATATAATATTCACATATAATATGTATTTAAAACTAGGGCCAAGAGATTGAGCAAGTTTGGACAGTCTTACTGGTGATGTAGTAAGATGCACCAAAATGTATTTAATTAATTGGGTGCAGAAGAGCAAATGTTCACCAACTATAAAATGACATAGATTTGTGGTATAATTTATTCCACACTCCTTCACTGAGCCATACACACTGTGCAAAAAACTGTCAGGTGCAGCATAATTTTTTATTTTTTTTTAAATGTCTTGCATTTTTTTTTCAAAAATGTGCAACTTTAATACTGCAGAAAATAGTCATACAGCCTTTGATAAATTCCCTCCATAGTCCCAAGTGGTTATTCCTGTATTGAGCATGGGTATAATGGGATAAGATGGTTCATTAGAATGTTTTCTGGCATACCATCCAGAGGAGGTTTTATTATATTTGTTGAGGAAGATTCAATTTTTTGGTGTCTGGTTGGGAGAAAGAGGATTGTTATATTTCTGACATCAAGTATGGCAGAATTAGATTTTATTTCCTGACATCCATTGTGGATTGGCATCCAATTAGGCGTAGGCAATATTATCTGGCAAAAGGTGACTAAAAGGAGATAAATTATGCTCCTAGGGATACAGAAAGGTACGTGTATTCTTTGCTGTCTGGTAGGTTAAAAAGTATGTGTCTAACAGTGTTTTGTCAATTACAAAACAAAAAAAAAAGAATTCCGTCGCACAGCTAAATAAGATCACAATTCATTTTTTAAAGAACCACAAGACACTGCAAAGAAAGATTAAAACCATTGCATACAATGCAAAAATGTTCAGTGTGGACTGAAATAGTCACACACAAATCCCAGTTTTAAATCCTGTATAGTATGAAGCAAAAAATAAGCTGAGGCGCAGACAATACAATACTGTTTAGCCAAAATCAATACACAAAACTGCGCAACAGGGCATAATACTTATCAGGGTATAAGCATGGTAGACCAGGGAACCAAAAGAACCCGATGCGTATCGCCAGACTCTGCTGGCTTCCTCAGGGGGGCCTAGGGTATGGGTACTAAGTAAAAGTTTATATAGTAAACATAATTGAATAAAGTAAATCACCTGAAAGAATGATGAAAGTAACAAGTGGAAGAGCGGTGATAGCGTCACCCCCATTGTGACCGCTGCAGGCAAAATGCGGACCTGTCAGTGCGCATGCACAAGATGGCGCTGAGCCGCAAGCAGGGAAACGGTGCGTTCCAAAGAACGGAAATTGCATCGTGTACCCAGCAACCGGACGCGGCGCCTGTGCATTGAAGGGATGGAAAAAAAAAAAGAAATAATACATGAGCAAATACTGGTATACCACCACACATACTTAAATGAATGGATGGCATACAAATGGCATTTATATGAAGAATACTTTGAGTCTAGAAAATCAATAATGTATGTACACGATAGACATAATTGATAACATGCATAAAAAGTGCCCATATATCCGAATATCATAGAGTTAATGTAATATGTGCAAAATTTGAATGCATTTGTACCAGAATTAAATATACCAAGTGCAATTAATAATACACATATCAGAGTTTTATAATGCGTGTTCATCCCATAACCCATAATTAAGTATATTTATAAAATAAATAAAATAAACCCATGACAATTCATACTAAAATTATTTATAAATATACATGGGTATCCAGCTCACCTGTCTTGTGCAATTAACCCTCAGTGCAACGGTTATGAGTAAGGACTGATGTCCGAAACGCACCAACTGTACAGGAGAATGACAATTATGGGGATATACTTGTTGTAAAACTATTTTACCACCACAATAAACTACTGGCTTGCAACGTAAGTTAAGTGCTGGAGCCCTTTTTTTTTTTTTTATTATTTATCAATTTGCTGTATGATAATAAGATAAATAGATAAACTGATACATGTTTATTAAATAAATTAATTAATTGCTAATTAATTAATTAATTAATTAATTAAACATATAGAAATTCATAAATAATTAATATATCCAACTGATATAAAAATATAAAGAGAGTCCAGGTAAAAGACAACCAAGGGACAAAACGAGGATAAATCTGTGACAAATCTATGAAAAAATACCCATGTAGAGTGAATAATGCAAACAAAACATAAACATATAATAAGTGACTAGAAACCTATATCATAACTGTGTCTAATCTACCCTGTACCCTACCCTATTCTCATATGCACATAACTCAAATTAACAAAAACAAAAATCCCCCCCAAAAAATAAAAATAAAATAAAAAACAATATATCCCCATAATAAACCATCTCTCCTAATCCTTCCATAAAATATTCTATGATGTGCGAAAAAGTATATGTGTGCAACCCATCATAAATTAGATTAAACCTATAGTGAAAAAACTAACCCTAATATGACACTAAAAATATTACGTATAAAATACAGTGAAGTTAAGCTCCTCATTAAGGCCTTTGGGAGCTAAATAACCAAATTATAAATCCACCTGGATTCCGCTCTAAGCAGTTGCTGGATCGTATGTGTACCCCTAATATTGCAAAAGAACCGCTGTAATCCAAAAACTCTGAGTCCCCCACATTTACCTCCATGATAATCCAGAAAGTGTGCCGCAACCGAGGTCAAAGGTTTTTCTCCTCTTGCTCTATCACGTGTTGCCAAACTCACATTGGACAAATGCTTTTGAATTCTTTTTCATAGTTTTTTTGTTTCCTGTCCAACATATATCTTCTTACAAGGCCACACAATGGCATAGACCACATTGGTGGACCGACAATTAACATAATTCCTCAGACGCAAAGTTATGCCATCACTTTCCAAGATATCAGTATTAGCCATGAACTGGCAAACATTGCACTGGCCTCATGAATATGTGCTTTTTATTTAACACCTCTTCCAATATTTTGTGTAGGCCGCTCAAAATGACTGCGCACAAGTTTGTCTTTTAAAGATGGAGCCCGTCGTGCAACAATCTTCGGTTCGTGATCAATGTAAGGAATTAATCTTTTGTCTGAGGTAAGTAAAAACCAGTGAGTGCGAAGAATCTTATATAGACTTGTCCACTGATTGTTGTATAGATAGATGATAAGATGCATCTTTCCATCCCTCTTCTTGGGCTCAGGGACAAAAATTCATCCCGGTCCGAATTTTTTGCCATTTGATACGCTTCAGATATCACCTTCCTGGGGAAGCCCCTTTGTTTAAGGTGTGCGGTAAGATCCCGCGATGCCTCCCTAAAATCTGAGTCTGACGTACAATTACGGCGAAGTCTCAAGAATTGGCCCTTAGGAATACCATTTTGCACATGTGCAGGATGAAAACTCTCATAATGGAGTAGACTGTTTGTTGCAGTACTTTTACGATAAAGGGCAGTCACAATTTGTTGTCCAGAGATACGTACTTTAAGATCCAAGAAGTCAACTCCCGTTTTAGAGATCTTATGTGTCAAATGGATGTTGTTCTCATTTTGATTGAGAGAGTGAACAAACTGTTCACACACCTCCACAGGACCCTGCCAAATAAAAAGGATTTAATGGCACATGGAGAGATAAAAGGCGCTCATAGGGTGATATCGTCAAAGCTGGTTAGATAAGTTAAATGTGTGATGTTGCTCACCTATTCGGGTTGTGTCAATTGGACACAACCCCAGTGCAGGTGTACATTGAGGATGACCAGAATGCGATTGTTGGTGCAGCCTGGGCTTTGTCAGGGGCCTTGTGGCGGTGGCCATTCCACCAGTTTGGCTCGAAATAGAGTTGAGGAAAGCGTCAGAGCTAGCAGATCAGACGCAGGACTGCCAGGGGTGCAGTCAAACAATCAGATGATGTAGTTCAGGTTGACTTTATTAGTTAGACGACGCGTTTCGGGGTAACATACCCCTTTTTCAAGTCTTAAAATTTGTTTCGTTCTTACACCACGGTCTGGGGATTGTAGGGCCTTTGTTCGATCTTTGAGAACGGGTCAGCATGTGCTGACACGGCCGCTCAGTGTTCAAGCACGTGGGGAAGACGTGGGGAAGACGCCGACTCCTGTACAATGAAGTTTCAAAGGTGAAGGAAGATTTTCACACCCTTGGTAATGATATATGGGAGATTGCATCGACTGTCTCATTCTCTGCAGTTCTGCCTGTGCATAACCGTCAGCATGACAAGCAGTTGCGTATTAAGGAATTCAATGCATGGCTTGGTGAATGGTGTTTGAACCAGGGATTTGGCTTTGTGTCTCATGTTGGCTCTAGCTGGAATGGAAAAGAACTGTACAAGAAAGATGGTTTGCATCTTTCTCTCAAGGGAACGAATGTCCTCAGTGAACAGTTCAAAGTTTTTGCTAAGGAACATTTAAACTAGGAAAGGGGGGCACAAAAGAGACAATCCATCAGTTCGGCTGCCCCCCAAAAAAACAATGCCAGATGATGCCAGGAGCTGATAGGATAAGAAATGACAAGCTGAGAGTCCTGTCTACAAATGCTCGCAGTTTAGGGAATAAGATCAACGAACTTGAGTCTGTAATGGCATCTGAGAATATAGATTTAGTGGCTGTTACTGAGACATGGTTCAATGAGAGTAATGACTGGGACATAACAATACCTGGGTTCTCTCTATATAGGAAAGACAGAGAAGGCAAGAAAGGGGGTGGAGTGGCCCTATATGTGAAAAATAGCATAAAATCTAATCTAATAGAAGCCAGCGAAACCAATTTAGAGTCAGTTTGGGTTACGTTGCAGCTTGGTAATCATGAGGTAACTCGTGTAGGTGTCATATACAGACCACCAAGCCAAGTCAAAGAATTGAATGATCTACTAGTTGAGGAAATGGCTAAAATGACATTGAAAGGGGAAGTTGCCATTATGGGAGACTTTAATCTTCCTGATATAAACTGGAAAACCAAAATAGCTAGTTCTGCCAGGAGTACAGACATTCTAAATTCCCTACTGGGATTATCTCTACAGCAAGTAGTTGAGGAGCCAACCCGGAAGGAGGCCATTTTAGATTTGGTGTTCACAAATGGCAATTTGGTATCTGATATCACTGTAGGGGAAAGCTTCGGATCCAGTGATCACCAGTCAGTGAGGTTTACTATAAGTACAGTGACTGAGTCACTCCACACAAAAACAAAAGTTTTAGATTTTCGGAAAACAGACTGTTCTAAAATTAGATCAGTGGTATACGAGTCCCTATCAGTGGGAAATCAATTTCAATGGAGTCCAAGAGAAATGGGACTACTTAAAATTGGCACTACTGAAGGCAACAGAAAAGTGCATTAGGCTTGTCAGTAAAGGCAAAAAAAGGAAGAGACCACTGTGGTACTCAGCAGAAGTGGCCAAAATCATTAAAAACAAAAAGATGTAAGTATAAAAACACCCAAAACGAGGATGACCGGGAAATCTATACGATTAGGCAGAGAGAGGCCAAGCAAGTTATAAGAGCTTCTAAAGCTCAGGTAGAAGAGAAATTAGCTCAGTCAGTGAAAAAAGGTGATAAGTCATTTTTCAGATACATAAATGAAAAAAGGAAATTAAAAAAAGGAATTACCAAATTAAAAACAAAAGAAGGAAGGTATATGGAAGAGGATAAAGAACTAGCTGACTGCCTCAATGAATACTTCTGTTCAGTTTTTACAAAGGAAAATGAAGGAGAAGGACCTCAGTTAGGGAGGAAGACTAATGAATCCTTTGATGCATGTGTCTTTACAGAGGAAGAGGTTCTAAGTCAGCTGTCCAAAATTAATACAAATAAATCACAGGGGCCTGATGGGATACACCCAAAGCTATTAAAAGAGCTTAGAGGTGTACTAGCAAATCCATTAACAGATTTATTTAGCCAATCACTGGTAACAGGTGTCGTCCCAGAAGATTGGAAATTAGCAAACGTTGTGCCAATTCACAAGAAAGGTAGTAGAGAGGAATCGGGCAACTATAGGCCAGTAAGCCTGACATCAATAGTGGGGAAATTAATGGAAACCATACTCAAGGAGAGGATTGTGGAACATCTAAAAACCCATGGGTTGATTGATAAAAAACAGCATGGGTTTACTTCAGGGAAATCATGTCAAACTAATCTTATTGACTTTTTTGATTGGGTGACTAAAATAATAGATGGCGGAGGTGCAGTAGACATTGCTTATCTGGACTTTAGTAAGGCATTTGATACTGTCCCACATAGAAGGCTTATCAATAAACTGCAGTCTTTGAGCTTGAGCTCACATATTGTTGAATGGATTAGGCAGTGGCTGAAGGACAGAAAACAGAGGGTTGTAGTCAATGGAGTATATTCAGACCATGGTATTGTTACCAGTGGGGTACCTCAGGGATCTGTTCTGGGACCCATATTGTTTAATATCTTTATCAGCAAAATTGCAGAAGGCCTCAATGGTAAGGTGTGTCTTTTTTCTGATGACACAAAGATTTGTAACAGGGTTGATGTTCCTGGAGGGATACACCAAATGGAAAAGGATTTAGGAAAACTAGAGGAATGGTCAAAAATCTGGCAACTAAAATTTAATGTCGATAAGTGCAAGATAATGCACCTGGGGCGTAAAAATCCAAGAGCACAATATAAAATCAGTGATACAGTACTAACCTCAGTATCTGAGGAAAGGGATTTAGGGGTCATTATATCAGACGACCTAAAGGTGGGCAAACAATGTCATAGAACAGCAGGTAATGCCAGCAGAATGCTTGGGTGTATAGGGAGAGGCATTAACAGTAGAAAGAGGGAGGTGCTTGTGCCGCTCTACAGAGCACTAGTGAGACCTCATTTGGAGTATTCTGTGCAGTACTGGAGACCATATCTGCAGAAGGATATTGAAACTTTGGAGAGAGTTCAGAGAAGAGCTACTAAACTAGTACATGGATTGCAGGACAAAACTTACCAGGAAAGGTTAAAGGACCTTAACATGTATAGCTTGGAAGCAAACAGAGACAGAGGGGATATGATAGAAACTTTTAAATACATAAAGGGAATCATCACGGTAAAAGAGGAGAGAATATTTAAAAGAAGAAAAACTGCTACAACAGGACATAGTTTTAAATTAGAGGGGCAAAGGTTTAAAAGTAATATCAGGAAGAATTACTTTACTGAGAGAGTAGTGGACGCATGGAATAGCCTTCCTGCAGAAGTGGTAGCTGCAAATACAGTGAAGGAGTTTAAGCATGCATGGGATAGGCATAAGGCCATCCTTCATATAAGATAGGGCCTGGGGCTATTCATAGTATTCAGTATATTGGGCAGACTAGATGGGCCAAATGGTTCTTATCTGCCGACACATTCTATGTTTCTATGTTTCTATGTACCAGAGATCTGTCTGGAAAAGGCCCCTGTTATGGAATCCATCAGGAAGTATGTGACCGCTTTAATTCCATCAGTATGTGCAAAATTAGTGTAGAGCGATTCTACGTCACAGGTTACCAAGCTCACATCAGATGTTGGTATAATGTCTCTCAAAAACTCAATCAAATGAAGGGAGTCCCGAACATAAGATGTCAAACCTAAACAGAGGCCTGCTCACACAAACCCCCTATCCCCGCCACAATAGGTCTTCTAAGCGGGTCTTGGAGCTTGGAGGTTTTTGTGGACCTTGGGCAACATATAAAATGTTGGTACCAAATGTTGACTAACCTCCATAAAAGAAAACTCTTTTTTAGTGATGATACGCATGTCAAGTGCCGTTTTAAGGAGTTTATTTATTTATTTAATAAACATGTATCAATTTATCTATTTATCTTATTATCATACAGTAAATTGATGAATAATTTTTGTATGAATTGTCATTGGTTTATTTTATTTATTTAATAAATATACTTAATTATGGATGAACATGCATTATAATGTTAAAACTCTTATATGTGTATTATTAATTGCACTTGGGAAATTTAATTCTAGTACAAATGCATTCAAATTTTGCACATTTTACCTTCACCCTATGATATTCGGATATATGGGCACTTTTTTATGCATGTTATCAATTATGTCTATTGTGTACATACATTATTGATTTTCTAGGCTCAAGGTATTCTTCATATAAATGCGCTTTTGTATGCCATCCATTCATTTAAGTACGTGTAGTGGTATACCAGTATTTGCTCATTTATTGTTTCTATTTTTTTTCCATCCCTTCAATGCACAGGCGCCGTGTCCGGTCACCGGGGACACAGTGCAATTTCCGTTCTTTGGAATGCACCATGCCCCTGCTTCCGGCTCAGCACCATCTTGCGCATGCACACTGACAGTTCCGCCCCGCCGTCTTTTTCGATGGGGCGCCATGTTGAAGCGCATTTTGCCTGTACCGGTCACCATGGGGGTGGCACTATCACCGCGCTTCCACTTGCTACTTTCATCATTCTTTCAGGTGATTTACTTTATTGAATTATGTATACTATATAAACTTTTACTTAGTACACAGACCCTAGGCACCCCTGAGGAAGCCAGCATAGTCTGGCGATATACGTCGGGTTCTTTCTGTTCCCTGGTCTACCATGCTTATACTCTGATAAGTATTATGCCCTGTTGCGCAATTTTGTGTATTGCTTTTGGCTAAACAGTATTGTAGTGTCTGCACCTCGGTTTATTTTTTGCTTCATACTATACAGGATTTAAGACGGGGATTTTGTGTGACTATTTCAGTCCACACTGCAAATTTTTGCATTGTATACAATGGTTTTAATCTTTTTTTGTAGAGTCTTGTAGTTCTTTAATAAATGAATTGTGATTTTATTTAGCTGTGCGACTCAGTCTATACAGTATTTTTTTCCTTTGTTTTGTAATTGGCTTTTGGTCATATCGGTTGTCAGCATGCAATTGTGATTGTGTTTATTGGGTGTGCCCCTTATCTCTACATTATCTAACATTGTTTTGGGCATCCGCCAAGATTAAGTACGTTTTTATGCACACTCCCTTGAGCACCATTCAAGAGTTGTCCTATCAGGACAGGCAATTTTCAAATGTTCTATTAAAGTAGATTGATGTTCTGCAAATAGGGTACCTTCTTTTTCAGACTCAATGGGACAATGTACTGCATGATCACTTATTAATTTCAAGAAGGAAGTGAGATGTACAATATGATAAAATAGTGCGTTGGTGGTTTGTACATCCAAAATCACTATCCAGAAGCAGGGAGCTCATCCACCTATGTTGCCCTCAAAGTTATCTCCATGGTAGCCGGAAGAAGAGACAAGATAGGTTATTTGTAGATCACCTTGGCAGCAGCTTCATGTGGACAATTATCATAAGTAAATTTTAATAGTACTTATTTTGCACAGCTTCCAAAGTAAAGTATGACATATCGACTGTGATTTTGGATGGTAGGAACATGGAATATTTGTATAATAATCTGTGTGTAATGATATAAACTTTAATGTAAGTTTCCCTTCTCGTGAAAGAATTGCTATATTTTATTTATGATGTTTTTTTTCTTTGATGTACAGGTTACCTCAGGGGACATATCTAAATCACTCACAAAACTTATTACAATTTATAGCAAAAATATCAAAGGTACATTTTATGTTCTGCAATATTTGTTCTCATACCTGTCTATGTAAACATGAGAAATATGTTAAAATAAATTGATGTTCCTGGGGATTTTTGATAACAGATGTAAAAAAAAGCACATGACATTTAGGATTTACTAAAAAGACTGTTCATGCACCACTGGTAATAACGATACCAGACTCTAAACAAGATGCTGTTAAGTGTACCGTTCCTGAAAGTATACATCATCAGGAGGCTCCATGGCATTAATGGGCATCTTTCATAAAAGCTCATAGATCTATACATCTTCTTGGATAGCTCCGCTCTCAACACTATTTCGCAACATTTATATTCATTTCAGAATCTGCATACATGCGCTCATCGTATTCAAGAACATAAATATAAAGATGTTAGGGTGGAAGGTACGTACAGATTTATATGCACATTTACAGATTGCAAGAGCAGGGTTTGAATTTTCATGATTTTTTTTTTACCTTGTTAATGGTAATGTATCATAGCTAAATACTTTGGGGCATGGGAGCAAGCTACAGATTTATCAAAGGTGCATTTACCCCTTTCCCCCTTAAAGGGACACTAAACCCCCAAAAACATAGATACATTTATTCCAAAGTGCACACTCCAAACTGCTGCAATAAGCTGTTGAGGAGAGATCTTGTGGACAAAGTACTTTCAACTTCCCCAATTATCCTCCATCTTTGGCTATGCCATGTTTTGAACTTAGGATTTCCTGTACTGAATGCAGATGCTCTAACCAACAGGCTACACAGCCCACTGTCACTAACAGGAGTATTTTCTATGAGTAAATACCTGAATAATATTTTCACATGCTTTCCAATGTACTGTTATCTATAGATACATCTCTCTTTATATATAGAAATATATTGTATGGGTTTTTACGAGGATAAAAGCAGAATTACAATTTTATATTTTTCATTATTGCAAAAAAATAAAGGGCACAAAAAAAAAAAAAAAAAAAACACAACAATCACTGTCGGGTCTTGAACTGAGGCCTTCTGCATTGGATACAAATGCGGTAACCAGTAGGCTACACTACCCATTACTAGCTACAGGAGGATTTTCTGACTAAATACCTGAATAATAATTTCCCTGTGTATTCCAATCTACTGTTATCTACTGATACATCTATACTTATAACAGTACATTGTATGGATGTTTTTTAAGAGGATAAAAATAGAAGTATTGTATATTACTATACAAAGTAATATAATATTACTTTATAATATTTGTAATATTACTATTACTTGTAATAGAAGTAATAGAAGGTCTTGGTTCTTCTGTTTTAGATACAGATGTTCTAACCAGTAGGCTACACAGCCCACTGTTATTAACAGAACTATGTAAACACCTGCAGTAAGGCCTCTTTCACACTTGCGTTGTTAGGATCCGGCGTGCACTTCCGTCGCCGGAAATGCCCGCCAGATCCGTAACAACGCAAGTGACCTGAAAGCATTTGAAGACTGATCAGTCTTCAAAATGCTTTCAGTGTTACTATGGCAGCCAGGACGCTATTAAAGTCCTGGTTGCCATAGTAGTAGTGGGGAGCGGGGGAGCAGTATACTTACAGTCCGTGCGGCTCCCGGGGCGCTCCAGAATGACGTCAGAGTGATCACGTGATCCATGCGTGTGGGGTGCCCTGACGTCACTCTGGAGCGCCCCGGGAGCCGCACGGACTGTAAGTATACTGCTCCCCACTACACTTTACCATGGCAGCCAGGACTTTAGCGTCCTGGCTGCCATGGTAACAATTGAGAAAAAGCGATGCGCCGAAACAATGTTTAGCTTAAGGCCAGATCCGGATTAATGCCTTTCAATGGGCATTAATTCCGGATGCGGCCTTGCGGCAAGTGTTCAGGATTTTTGGCCGGAGGAAAAAAGCGCAGCATGCTGTGGTATTTTCTCCGGCCAAAAAACATTCCGGTCCTGAACTGAAGACATCCTGATGCATCCTGAACGGATTTCTCTCCATTCAGAATGCATGGGGATAAAACTGATCAGGATTTTTCCGGCATAGAGCCCCGACGACGGAACTCTATGCCGGAAAACAAAAACGCAAGTGTGAAAGAGCCCTAAATAATATTTTTCTTTGTAGTCCAAATTACTTTTATGTTAAGATACATCTCTCTCTCTCTCTCTCTCTCTCTCTATATATATATATATATATATATATATATATTAGAGGTGGGACGAATCCAAATTTTTTCGAATCCTAATCCCAAAAAGTTCTCGAATATATTGAATCTTTCGAATCTCGAATCCTACGAATCCTATGCATAAGAATTGTGTGAACGGTGTAAGAAACAAAGTGATCTAAACTCAATATTCTTTTGATATGAAAAATAAAGAGTCCTTACTTTTTTAACGAAGTATTCTTCAACACAAAAAGAAAGTAACCTTAAGGACAAATGAAATGAGAGGTATATGGTGGCTGCCATTACTTGAGCAATTCCAGTTGCCTGGCTGTCCAGCTGATCCTCTACCTCGAAAACATTAGCCATAGGCCCTGAATAAGCATGCAACAGATCAGGTTTTTACCTGCATGCTTGTTTCTGGTGTGATTCATACATACACTACTGGTGCCAAATAGACAAGCAGGGCTGCCAGGCAACTGGTATTGTTTAAAAAAGTAAAAACATGGCAGCATCCATATACCTCCCACTTCAGTTGTCCTTTAAATCACCTGATCTGAGGTGGATTTGGAGGCTGACTTGTTTTCTGAACAATACCAGTTGCCTGGCTGTCCAGCTGATCCTCTGCCTATGATGCTTCTGTGAGCAACTATACCAGGCTACCTAATACTGTGGGCTACTATACCTAGATACTTATCCTGGGGGCAACTATACCTGGCTACCTACAAATGGGGGTATCTATAACAGGCTACATATACTGGGGGCTACTATACCAGGCTACCTATACCAAAATTCAAGTAATATAGCTTACTAATGCACTTCAATTGCAAATGCACCTCTTCTGTGCAGGTCCTGTTCAACTACCAGGGTATATCTTATGTGTTTTGACTGAGAGGTTTATATTGCTGTGTTACTTATTAGAGGGGGTTCCATACTGAGGGACAGTATCTAGTCTACTAAGGGGGCATTATATTGAGGTGGCAGGCATGAGAAGAAGGGAGCAGTGACAGGGAGCAATACAAAATGTAGTGTTAAAGACTTATTTATTTATTTTTTTCATGTCACTTTCAGGCAGAGTGTGCCAATAGCACCCCATATAATGGCATCATCTCAACCAGCATCAAACATCTGGAACTATTTCAAAATATCACAGAAATGAAAATTGCAAAAATATCCAGAGGAAAAGACTCCCATACCACCTCAGCTATTTAGACATAGGCCCTGAGGAATCAGTCAGTTGGATTTTCTATTTTAATTTTTCTACTTTAGACTGAAGTTTTACAGGAATTTTAAAGATCATGTTTGCACCTGTGTGATTTAGAGATGCAGGAAAGATCAACAGGATAACAGGCAACCCGTATATAAACATGGCACACTCCGTATCCCGGCCGCAAGCTAAAACAATGCACCCTCCTCCATATCCCAATTTACTAAAGTTGTTCGTTCAAGGAAGATTTTTCTCCAGGAAAACCAGGAAAACCAGCATACAAACTCGTTCTGGGTCCAGTCTACTTTGTTTCCTATCAACTGTGATGCCTGATGTGCTGAATAGTCTTTATGAAATTACAGTGGAAGGTGGTATAATTAAGAACCTTTTGAAAGTGTTCTCAAATTCTGATATTTTTCGTTTTCCTTCCAGTACTTGAAAATATCAGAGGATGGTTGAATCAGTGGTTCTGCTAAGTAGGCATTTATTTCTTACTCCGGAGATAGAGAATGCTCGCTACTGCTGGAAGATGGTGCCATCAATTGAGAATAATAACTCCACATGCTATGACCTCCTTGTTGTTCAGTTTTGTGATGTTTGACTGTTATCTCCTCCTAGTCCTTGTGCTGATGAATGTCGAATCAGTGTCCTTGCCTGGCATACGTAGATCTGTAATCTCAATGGCCAGTGTGGATTTAGCTTCCTCAAGGTTTTCTCTATTGCTAAACACATCAGGGATCCAGTAAAGTACCATGGGCATAGATCTTTTCAGACTCAGCAGAGTGATAGCGCCGTTTCATCGATGCAAGCAAATCATTTCCGAATCCCTGTATGGAACCTACAGTGGATTTGAAGTTCTGCAAAGTACGAATTGTACTGATGACTAAAGGAATTATTTCAGAGATTGTCACTTGTCTTGGACTGGCCACAAAAGTAGCTCTATCAAACACATCAAGGATTCATATCACTTCTTCTATAATTGTCCACTGCCGAGCTCTAAGATCTACCTGAAAATTTAGGTCAGAAGCAGATAGTAAAACAGCTGGCTTTTGTTCCAGGAGATGAGCTAGCATGTGAAGCTGAGAGTTCCATCTAGTTAGTTTGTCTTGTATGAGACGATGAGGTTTCAGATTTAACTTGTCTTCAGCGGATTGTAAGGTTTTCATCGCTTTTGAAGAATGTTTGTA
Organism: Bufotes viridis; assembly: GCA_033119425.1. Classification (NCBI taxonomy): domain Eukaryota; kingdom Metazoa; phylum Chordata; class Amphibia; order Anura; family Bufonidae; genus Bufotes; species Bufotes viridis. The sequence continues at coordinate 384,830,658 of CM065589.1, read as the reverse complement.
ATGTGCTACAATGCTCCGGCAGGATGCCATAATTTCCTTAATTTCATTCTTGTTCAATAAACCATCTTTTAGAACTAATTGAAAGGTATGAGACAGGCAAGGCAAGTGGTGAAACGCACTGCGCTGTAAAGCTGCTACCACATTAGGACCATTGTGTCTCATGACATACACAACTTTTAGTGACAGAGACTATTCTGTCATAGTGCTGGTAATGAAAGCTTCTATGGCAGATGCTGTATGTGCAACCTCAGGAAAGGGAATACATTCCCAGCACAGGTGATGATGGTGAAAGTTGTCATCTATGAAGTGAACTGTCAAACTGAGATAATCATCATAAGATGTAGATGTCCACATGTCTGTTGTTACTCCAATAAAATTGGTTTTCACTAGAAGGTCCTGAACTTTTGTCTTTTCCTCTTCATACATTTCTGGAATTACCTTTTCTGAAATATGTTTCCTGCTTGGGATGACATATCTTGGCTCTAGGTGGTTTACCAACTTTCAGAAACCTTTATCCTCTACTATGGATAGTGGTTGGTTGTCTTGGCAGAGCATTTCAGTGACTAATCGTGTAACTGTGTTAGCTCTTTTGTCTCCTGGTTTAAAAATTAGCTTTTTGTCTAGAAAGGCTGGCATAGTCTATTGCTGAGAAGGTAGTGTTACTGATTTGCGTTTCACCGGGGTTGGTTTCAACGGACTTTCTGTAAACAATCACTCTGCTGATCCTGGACTAGGAGCTGGACTAGATGTTGATGCCAGACTGTGAACAAAAGCTACCTCTTCATCTAGGTCTTCGGATGATAAATCCTCACTGACAAACCGAGGGGTTGAGGGTGAAGCTGGAGGCAACAGTGGCGATGGTGAACATGTGCCTTTCAGTTCGTGAAATTTGTAGAAATGTATTGTTTTCAAATGTTTCCACATAGCTGAGGTGGTATGGAAGTCTTTTCCTCTGGATATTTTTGCCAGGCACAGGTTGCAATTTGCATAATTTTTATTCGGTGATATTTTGAAATAGTTCCAGATGTTTGATGCTGGTTGAGAGGATGCCATCATATGGGGTGCTATTTGCACACTCTGCCTGAAAGTGACATGAAAACAAAAAAATAGATGTCTTTGACCCTACATTTTGTATTGCTCCCTGTCACTGCTCCCTTCTTCCCATGCTTGCCACCTCAATATGATGCCCCCTTACTAGACTAGATACTGCCCCTCAGTATAGAACCCCCTCTAGTAAGTAACACAGCAATATAACCCTCCCAGTCAAAACACATAATATATACCATGGTAGTTGAACAGGACCTGCATAGAAGAGGTGCATTTGCAATTAATATGTAGTAGTAAGCTATATCACTTGAATTTTATTTTGCTATTGGTAGCCTAGTAAAGTTACCCCCAGTATAGGTAGCCTGGTAGGTATAGATGCCCCCATTTGTAGTTGCCCCCAGGATTAGTAGCATGGTATAGTAGCCCACAATATTAGGTAGCCTGGTATAGTTGCTCACAGTATTAGGTAGCCATGTATAGTTGCCCATAGTTTTAGGTAGACAGGAATTGGTGTTGTTAAAAGTACCTACCTGCACAACAAACAAGAAGGAGCAGCTGTGTTGCTCCAGGCAAGGTTGATGTCCTGCTTGGTGGCTCCAAACAAGGTCGGGTTGGGTCTCCACTGCAGGCAACAGCGGTACTGGAGCGGGACCTGCACAGAAGATGTCAATATGCAATTGAGAATAGTGCAGTTAGCAACCGCAAGCTTAGCTATATCACTTAAATTTTAGGATAGGTAGCCTGGTATAGTAGCCCCCAGTATATGTAGCCTGGTATAGATGCCCCCATGATAAGTAGCCAGGTATAGTTGCCTACAGTATTAGGTAGCCAGGTATAGATGACACAGTATAGGTTAGCCAATAGCCAGCTATAGTGCCTTAGTATAGGTTAGCCAGGTATAGTGCTCCAGTATAGGTTAGCCAGGTAATTACCTAGTATAGGTTAGCCAGGTATAGTACCCCAGTATCAGTTAGCCAGGTATAGTGCAACAGTATAGGTTAGCCAGGTATAGTGCAACAGTATAGGTTAGCCCAGGCTAGTGGCGTAAACACATTCCATGGGGCCCCAGTGCAAAACTGATCCATAGGGTCCCTTCCCCATCACCGTGCTCCCCAAACATGCCACCTTCCATCCCCCCACTGCAACTGCAACCCCTGTATGTACACGCCTGCTCCCATGTTCCATACAGTGCTCCCATGTGCCATTCCTTGCCCCCATGTGCCAAACAGTGCCCCATGTGCCATACAGTGCACTCATGTGCCGTACAGTGCCCCCATGTGCCGTACAGTTTCCCCATGTGCCATACAGTGCCCCCATGTGCCATTCTTTGCCCACTTGTGCCATTACTTGCCCCCATGTGCCATTCTTTGCCCACATGTGCCATTACTTGCCCCCATGTGCCATTCCTTGCCCCATGTGCCATTCCTTGCCCCATGTGCCATTCCTTGCCCCATGTGCCATACCGTACCCCCATGTACCATTCCTTGCCCCATGTGCCATACAGTGCCCACATGTACCATTCCTTGCGGGTGAAGACGCTGAACCTGCAGGCGGACACCGGGCCCCACTCCTCCACAGTGAAGTGCTCTCGCTCCAGGCTGTATGTACACTCCTGGCCCAGACCTATATAATTACCTCCGTGTGTGTGGATGGGGGGCTCAGTGAGGCTGAGGCAGGCTCCAGCAGCGCAGTCTGAGAAAGTCCGGGGCTTGCAGCGTCTCTTCTCTACGGTGGCGAGCGGCAAACTGCGAGTAGCGGCGTGCGCGCACAACGTCACTCAACGTCGCTCTAGGGAAGTGGAATGACGTGATGTCGCTACGTCGCAGGGTTGGCAGGATTCGTCAGATTCGAATTACGGAAATTACGTCGGGATTCGAGTCTACGAATGCAGCAAAATTCAAGGGATTTGTGGATTCGAGGGATTCGTCATCGCACCTCTAAAATATAAATAAATAAATATATATATATATATATATAACAAAAATAGGACTGCACTCCTGTAGATAATCCAAAATAGTGAAGAGACTTTATTCATCCATAAGTGGCACAAAGCGACGTTTCTGATCAAACATATGTCAGATATTTCTCGTAATAACATTTGTGACATATCCTAGATATTTGTGCCATATATGTTAAGATGGGACAACCGCTTTAAAGGAAGTTTTAATTGAAAGATAAGTACTTTTAGAGTATCTATATCTTGTAATAACTGGAATGGGTTGACTACAGTACCCAAAAAGATTATCAAAATTAGGGTTATTCACTTTAGAAAAGACGATTCAGGGGAATCTAATAACTATGTATAAATATATCAGTGGTCACAACAGAGATCTCTCCCATCATCTATTTATCCCCTGGACTGTGACTGTGATGAGGGGACATCCTCTGCATCTGGAGGAAAGAAGATTTGTACACAAACATAGAAGTGGATTCTTTACGGTAAGAGCAGTGAGACTATGGAACCTGAGGAGGTGGTGATGGTGAATTCACTAAAAGAGTTCAAGAGGGGCATGGATGTATTTCTGGAGTGTAATAATATTACAAGCTATAGCTACTAGAGAGGGGTCATTGATCCAGGGAGTTATTCTGATTGCCTGATTGGAGTTTAGAAGACATTTTTATCCCCTAAAGTTGAGAAAATTAGCTTCTACCTCACCAGCAATTTGTTCCTGTCACCGATCAGTATATACTTTGCCATCCTCCCCTTTTATGACCCAAGTATCCAGGAAAGAGATTCTCCGGAAATTTTGATGTACAGTGAACTGTAACTCTATCCAGATTGAATTCAGGTATATAGTGAATTCATAAGGGATCGAATGTCGTCCCGCCACACGCAAATAATTTTGTCGATGAATCAACGCCAAAATATACAATGTTATAAATACAATTGGTCAGGGTAAATAAACTCACTCTCAAAGTATGCCACATAGCAATTTGCGTACGGCGGTGCGACGTTCAATCCCATCACGGTCCCACGGTGCGGTTGGTAGAAGGAATCTTGGAACAGAAAATAGTTCTGCTCCAGTACTATTCTTAACTATTCTCAAGGCTGCAAAAAAAACATCCACACAGCATGATACTGCCACCACCATGTTTCACTGTGGGGATGGTGTTCTTTGGGTGATGTTTTTGGGTTTGCGTCACACATAGCGTTTTCTTTGTGGCCGAAAAGTTAAATTTTAGTCAGACCAGAGCACCTTCCTCCATACATTTTGGTAGTCTCCCACATGCCTTTTCTCAAATTCACAACTTGCCTTTTTGTTTTTTGATGAAAGTAATGACTTTTTTCTGGCCACTCTGCCATAAAGCCCAACTCTATGGAGTGTAAGGTTTATTATCGTCCTATGTACAGATACTCCAGTCTCTGCTGTGGAACTCTGCAGCTCCTCCAGGGTTACCTTAGGTCTCTGTGCTGCCTCTCTGATTAATGCCCTCCTTGCCCGGTCCGTGAGATTTGGTGGGCGGCTGTCTTCTGGCTGGTTTGCTGTTGTGACATGTTCTTTACTTTTGGTTATGATAGATTTGATGGTGCTCCTAGGGATCATCAAAGATTTGGATATTTTTTTTTTATAACCTAACCCTGACTTATACTTCTCAACAACATTGTCCCTTACTTGTTTGGAGAGTTCCTTGGTATTCATGGCAGTGTTTGATTAGTGATGCCTCTTTCTTCGGTGTTGCAGCCTCTGGGGCCTTTCAAAAAAGGTGTGTATATGTAATGACAGATCATGTGACACTTAGATTGCACACGGGTGGACATCATTTTACTAATGATGTGACTTCTAAAGGTAATTGGTTGCACCAGAGCTTTTTATGGGCTTCCTAACAAAAGGGATGAATACATGCGCACACATGACAATTTTCTGTTTTCTATTTCTAAACAATAGCTTTATTTATATATTATTCTCATTTCACTTCACCAACTTAGACTATTGTGTTTTGATTCATCACATAAAATTCAGATTAACAAAACATTGAACTTAAGGCTGTAATGTAACAACACCTGAAAAAAAGTCAAGGGGGTTGAATACTTTTGCAAGGTACTGTATCTATCTATCTATCTATCTATCTATCTATCTATCTATCTATCTATCTATTTCACCTTTGAATATCTGATTGCAGTTGAAGATTCTTTGGCTATGGTCCCCTTAGATATTATAAATTACTATTGATAATAATGTTCCAGGCCCTGTGATTAGTTTGAAAATCTGATTGAAATAATATTTCACACAACCTTGAACTAAGGGCCACAGGTCACCATTACAACCTCCAGTGTAGACACAAAGTGACCCATAGTACAATTATTGGTTTTATAACTGGAATAGTACGTTAACTGAAACCTGGATGAAAGTCTTTGCCTCGAAGAACAGTATTGGACATGAGAAAAACACTTAAGGGAATATTTATCAAAACTTATGCAAATAAAAACTTAGTTGTCCCTAGCAATCAGATTGATCCTTTTATTTTCTAAAGAAGCTCTGCAAAATGAAAAGTGAAATGTGATTAGTTTCTAGATGCAACTAAGTCAGTATCTCTTTGCACCAGTTTTTTTTTATCAATCTCCCCTTAGTCTAATGTCCTATTAATACACACAAAGCCTGTCCTAATCACACAGAAGGACAAGTTACTTCACAACACTGAGCTAAAGAGCTGCCTCATCCTTCAATCTGCTTGTCAGGGATTATGGCGCTTTATATAGCTGATAGGATCTTCAGCTTAATCTCTGTAGGAATGGAGGTGGTCATTTACTATCCAGAAATATGCCTATATTAGGTGTATTTCTAGTGCAGATTACAGCCACGGTTGGAAAACGTTCAGAAATTTCTGGACAGCCCGTAAAAATAAGCTAGAAAGCTGGCTTACATTTAAACTGACGCTGAATATGCCACAGTTATCTAGAGGCCAGTGCCTCTATATAATTTTTGTGATCCACCCCCAGCTATAGGGCTTATTAAGACCAGCATCTAAAATGCTGGTCTTTATAAATGACCCCCGAAGTTCATGAGGAGACAGCTGAAGTAGTGACTCTTCATGAACTCATTCCACTATGTGATTAGGGCAGGTTTTGTGTGTACCAATAGAATAGCAGCCATTTTATTTTTCCTAATGAATGCAATAAAGTAATATTTAAGTATTTTTAGTAATTTTATTCTATTAAGTCCCCCAGGAACCCTTTTAGCCTGTTTAAAAGGTTAAACATTGACTTTAGATAAGAACATTACATCTTGTGGTGTGAGGCTTTCTCAGGGGAATGCTATGTGTTGACTGGCCTATACTCTCTCTCTCTCTCTCTATTTCTATCTCTTTCAAGATATTTCTATCTCTTTCAAGAGATGTAAGTTTGTTAAAATCTGAATTTTTTGAAACTTCAGGACAAATTCCAAATCGATTCACTCATCTCTAATTGAACTGTATCCAATCTTTCTAAAAACTATTCTTGGTTATTACTAGTTGTAATTGAAATTATTAGGCATCAAATTTCACTTAACCACTTGACGACTGCCCATAGGATATAAACGTCCTACCGGCGGTTGTCTATCTCTGAATGGATGTTTTAAAACGTCCATTCAGAGATGGCAACTGCACGATAATCTTGCAGCTGCCGAGCTGGTTGCCTGCTGTCAGTGACAGCAGGGCAACCCAGAGAGAAGGCAGGGACAGTTCCCAGGTGTCCCTGCCTTCTAGATCGCTGTATACACAGCGCTCACCGAGCTATGGCTCTCTGTATATGGAGACACTAAAACATAATTTCTTTGGTTTCAAAAATGCTATTATTGTGTAAAACTTAAATAAATAAGAAACAGTATATATATTATGTATTGCCGCGTCCATAACAAATTGCTCTATAAAAATATCACATGACTTAACCCCTCAGATGAATGCTGTAAAAATAAATAAATAAAAGCTGTGCTAAAACAACCAATTTTTGGTCACCTTGCCCCATAAAGTGTAATAATCAATGATCAAAAATCATATGCACCCAAAAATTGTACCAATAAAAACATCAACTCTTCATGCAAAAAATGAGCCCAAGAACAAGACAATTGGCTGAAAAATAAAAAAATATGGCGTTCAGAAAATGGAGACACAAAAACATAATTAAAAAAAAAAATGTTTTCATATGTAAGGGATTGTTCACACATCAGTTTTTTGAATAGTTATTTGTAGTGTACGGGAGTTGTGATGCCCGACACTACAGAAGGGTCACTTGAGTGCTGTCGTTCCCCTCATTTAGGGGGAGGTTGGTATAAGTCATATTTATAAAATGCAATGTAATGTAATGCTATGTACTTCCCTGTTACTGTTATATTGCGATGTGCAGGTCTGCTAGGGATGTCATTCCGGCTCTAGGTCAGTAGAGGGAGCTAGGGAGCCCTAGTTTATATATCCAGGCTCAGTCAGGGAAAAAGGAGTCTAGTCCAGGCCTTGAGCCTGTCCAGTCTAGTCCAGGCCATGAGTCTGTGAAGGCAGTGCAGGCTTGGAGCCTGCAGACTAGGAGAGGGCATTACAGTCCCTGTAACCGGGTTCCAGATCCAAGGAAAAGGTTCCCCTCCTGAGTCCGTACCTACAAAGTGACAAATAAAGCAGGATCATTACTAACCAGCCTAAGGAAGCTGAGGAAAGGCAGAGCCAAGTCCAGGAAAGCAAGAGGTCCTACAGATACCAGAGGAGGTACTCAATTATCGTGTTCCCAAGGATATACGCCAGATATAGGGCATTGGGGCCTTGGAGGAAAGAGTTCATGTTCCAGGATCAGACAGGTAGAGAGTGCAAGCCGCCTGTACTGCAAGAGTCCTGTGTTTTACCCTCTGAGAATCACCTTACTATGTAAGAGACTGCCATATGTGAACCGTAACCTTTAACCTGCTAAACCAACTGTCTTCTAAGGAACTGCGCTTTCATCTATGTCCATGTATGATTACCAAAACTTCAGTAAAGTTCAAGTTCTGTTTTATTACAACGTGGTTCCTGAATTATTCCTACTATCAACAAACGGTGTGCCACCGTTAATTGGCACTGACGTCACAAACTCTACCTATAACTACCTGTCCTAGAAGAAGTACCACAGAGTCGGCCTGTCCCAGGTTAGTGGTCATAATTGCGCTACAACACCCAGGAACACTACCGAACCCTAACTTGAGTACGCTGCACCTCTCCATCAGTTATTGTCAGCCAAAACCAGGTGCGGGTCAAAAACACAGAACAGGAGCAGATCTTTTCATTATACCTTATGTCTAAGCAGCCTCCACTCCTGGTTTTGGCTCACAAAAACTGATGGAAATAACTGATCAAATAACTGACGTGTGAACAAGGCCTAAAACTGAAACAAACAAAAAAAGAATGTAGACATATTTGATATCATTTTGTCTGTAACAACCTGATCTATAAAAATAGTGCAGGATCTACCGTGTTAGATGAATGTTTTAAAAAATAAAAACATTGCCAAAACCTCCATTTTTTGTTACCTTGCCTCACAAAAAACATAATATAGAGCAATCAAAAAGCATATGTACCCCAAAATAAAACTGCCAGCTTATCCCCTAGTTTCCAAAATGGGTGAAATCTTTGGGAGTTTCTACCGTAAGGGTGCATTAAAGGGGCTTCAAATGGGACATGGCATCTAAAAACCAGTTCAACAAAATCTGCCTTCCAAAAACCATACGGCGCTCATTTTCTTCTGCGCCCTGCCGTGTGCCCTTACATCAGTTTACAACCACATGTTGGGTGGTTCTGTAAACCACAGAATCAGGGTAATAAATATTATGCTTTGTTTGGCTGTTAACCCTTGATGTGTAAAAAAATGGATCAAAATGGAAAATCTGCCTAAAAAGTGAAATTTAGAAATTTCATCTCCATTTTCCTTGAATTCTTGTGGAACACCTAAAGGGTTAACAATGTTAGTAAAATCAGTTTTGAGTACCCTGAGGGGTGTAGTTTCTACAATGGGGTCATTTATGGGGGGTTTCCACCAGGGGCATAGTTAGAAATGACTGGTCCCCATAGAAAAAATTTTTTTATGGGCCCCCTCCCGGCTCCCCCCCCCCACGGACCTCCAACCCCTTTCAAGAGCTCCCACCCAAACACCCCTTCAGGACCGCCTACCCCAACATTCCCACACCTCTCCCTAGATCCCCCTAAGTGTCATCCACAGATCCCCCCAAGTGTCATCCACAGATCCCCCCTAAGTATCATCCACAGATCCCCCCTAAGTGTCATCCACCGTTCCCCCCTAAGTGTCATCCACAGATCCCCCCTAAGTGTCATCCACAAATCCCCCTAAGTGTCATTCACAGATCCCCCTAAGTGTCATCCACAGTTGACCCCTAAGTGTCATCCACAGTTCCCCCCTAAGTGTCATCCACAGTTCCCCCCTAAGTGTCATCCACAGATTCCCCCTAAGTGTCATCCACAGATCCCCCTGTCATTCACAGATCCCCCTAAGTGTCATCCACAGATCCCCCCTAAGTGTCATCCACAGATACCCCCTAAGTGTCATCCACAGTTCCCCCCTAAGTGTCATCCACAGTTCCCCCCTAAGTGTCATCCACAGATCCCCCCTAAGTGTCATCCACAGATCCTCCTAAGTTTCATCCACAGATCTCCCCTAAGTGTCATCCAAAGATCCCCCTAAGTGTCATCCACAGATCCCCCCCTAAGTGTCTTACACAGATCTCCTCCCCGCACAGAGCCGCCTCCTTGCACTTCAAAGCCTTTGCCAGTGAGCCTGTGCAAGATTACGGCGCTTCACTTCAATTTCACAGAGGCAAGTGCAGTGAATATATTAGCTAGGAGGCGGCGCTGGGCAGGGAGGAGTGGTGCCGGCACCCCCAGCCGGTCCTAAATCCTCAGCAAGTGGCCCGGGACACCAGTGGTGTAGGGCCCCATAGCCATTGCTATGGCTGCTATGGCAATCCCTACACCACTGGTTTCCACTGTGTAAGCTCCACAAAGTGAATTCAGACGTGAACTGGTCCTTGAAAAGTGGGTTCCCATAGCTATTGCTATGGCTGCTATGGCAATCCCTACACCACTGGTTTCCACTGTGTAACCCCCACACAGTGAATTCAGACCTGAACTGGTCCTTAAAAAGTGGGTTTTGGAAATTTTCTTAAAAATTTTAAGAATTGCTTCTAAAATTTTAAGCCTAACATCTAATATCCTAAAAAAATAAAATGTCATTTACAAAATGAGGCCAACATAAAGTATACTTATGGGGAATGTTAACCGCTTCAGCCCCCCTAGCTTAAACACCCTTAATGACCAGGCCACTTTTTACAATTCTGCACTACACTACTTTCACCGTTTATTGCTCCGTCATGCAACTTACCACCCAAATGAATTTTACCTCCTTTTCTTCTCACTAATAGAGCTTTCATTTGGTGCTATTTCATTGCTGCTGACATTTTTACTTTTTTTGCTATTAATCAAAAATGACCGAAATTTTTGCAAAAAAATGACATTTTTCACTTTCTGTTGTAAATTTTTTTAAAAAAACTACATTTCTATATAAATTTTTCTCTAAATTTATTGTTCTACATGTCTTTGATAAAAAAAATCCAATAAGTGTATATTTATTGGTTTGGGTAAAAGTTATAGCGTTTACAAACTATGGTGCAAAAAAGTGAATTTCGGCATTTTGAAGCAGCTCTGACTTTCTGAGCGCCTGTCATGTTTCTTCAGGTGCTAGAATGTCAGGAAAGTATAAATACCCCCAAATCACACCATTTTAGATAGAAGACACCCCAAAGTATTCACGGAGGGGCTTGGTGAGTTCATGTATCATTTCATTTTTTTCACAAGTTAGCGGAAAATGACACTTTCTGAGAAAAAAAAAAAAAAAAAAGTTTCAATTTCTGATAACTTCTGGCAAAAAAAAAAAAATCTCAGACGGACTCACTATGCCCCTCAGTGAATACCTTGGGGTGTCTACTTTCCGAAATGGGGTCATTTGTGGGGTGTGTTTACTGTTCTGGCATTTTGGGCGGGGCTAAATTGTGAGCCGCCATGTAAAACCTAAAGGTACTCATTGGAATTTGGGCCCTTTGCGCACCCAGGCTGCAAAAAGTGTCACTCATGTGGTATCGCCGTACTCAGGAGAAGTGGGGCAATGTGTTTTGGGGTGTATTTTTACATACACCCATGTTGGAGTGAGAGAAATATCTCTGTAAATTGTCAACTTTGTATAAAATTTTTAAAAGTTGTCGTTTACAGAGATATTTTTCACACAAAGTAATGGGTATATATAAAAATACACCCCAAAACACATTGCCCTACTTCTCCTGAGTACGGCGATACCACATGTGTGCCACTTTTTGCAGCTTAGGTGCAAAGGCCCTAATTCCAATGAGTACCTTTAGGATTTCACAGGGCATTTTTACGCATTTGGATTCCAGACTTCTTCTCACGCTTTAGGGCCCCCTAAAATGCCAGGGCAGTAAAAATACCCCACATGTGACCCCATTTTGGAAAGAAGACACCCCAAGGTATTCTGTGAGGGTATGGTGAGTTCATGTAAAATTTTATTTTTTGTCACAAGTTAGTGGAATATGAGACTTTGTAAAAAAAAAAAAAAAAAAAACAATTTCCGCTGACTTGTGCCAAAAATAAAAATTCTGTGGACTCACCATGCCCCTCACAGAATACCTAGGGGTGTCTTCTTTCCAAAATGGGGTCACATGTGGGGTATTTATACTCACCTGGCATTTTAGGGGCCCCTAAAGTGTGAGAATCCAAATGCGTAAAAATGTCCTGTGAAATCCTAAAGGTACTCATTGGTTTTAGGGCCCCTTGCGCACCCAGGCTGCAAAAAGTGGCACTCATGTGGTATCGCCGTACTCAGGAGAAGTAGGGCAATGTGGTTTGGGGTGTATTTTTACATATACCCATGCTGCGTGTGAGAAATATCGCTGTAAACGACAACTTTTTAAATTTTTTTATTCAAAGTTGTCAATTTACAGAGATATTTCTCTCACCCAGTATGGGTATATGTAAAATACACCCCAAACACATTGCCCTACTTCTCCTGAGTACGCCCGATACCACATGTGTGACACTTTTGCAGCCAAGATGCAAAGGGCCTAAATTCAATGAGTACCTTTTAGGAGGGCATTTTACGCATTTTTCTTCTCACGCTTTAGGGGTCCCTAAAATGCCAGGACAGTATAAATACCCCACATGTGACCCCATTTTGGAAAGAAGACACCCCAAGGTATTCCATGAGGGGCATGGCGAGTTCATAGAAGATTTTTTTGGCACAAGTTAGTGGAAATTGATTTTTATTGTTTTTTCTCACAAAGTCTCCGTTTCCGCTAACTTTTGACAAAAGTTTAATTTTTCATGGACTCATTATGCCCCTCAGCGAATACCTTGGGGTGTCTTCTTTCCAAAATGGGGTCACATGTGGGGTATTTATACGGCCCTGGCATTTTAGGGGCCCTAAAGCGTGAGAAGAAAATGCGTAAAAATGCCCTCCTAAAAGGTACTCGTTGGAATTTGGGCCCTTTGCGCATCTTGGCTGCAAAAAGTGTCACTCATGTGGTATCGCCGTACTCAGGAGAAGTAGGGCAATGTGTTTTAGGGTGTATTTTTACATATACCCATGCTGGGTAAGAGAAATATCTCTGTAAATTGACAACTTTGAATAAAATTTTTAAAAAGTTGTCGTTTACAGCGATATTTCTCACACCAGCATGGGTATATATAAAATACACCCCAAAACACATTGCCCTACTTCTCCTGAGTACGGCGATACCACATGAGTGACACTTTTGCAGCCAAGATGCACAAAGAGGCCCTAAAACCAATGAGTACCTTTAGGATTTCACAGGGCATTTTTACGCATTTGGATTCTCACGCTTTAGGACCGCTAAAATGCCAGGGCAGTATAAATACCCCACAAGTGACCCCATTGTGGATAGAAGACACCCCAAGGTATTCTGTGAGGGGTATGGTGAGTTCACAGAAAAAAATTTGGAACAAGTTAGCGGAAATTGTTTTTTTTTGTTTTTTTACAGTCTCATATTCCACTAACTTGTGACAAAAATAATATTTTCCATGAACTCACCATACCCCTCACGGAATACCTTGGGGTGTCTTCTTTCTAAAATGGGGTCACATGTGGGGTTTTTGTACTGCCCTGGCATTTGAGGGTCTCCGCAATCATTACACGTATGGCCAGCATTAGGAGTTTCTGCGATTCTCCGTATATTGAGCATACGGGTAATGAGATTTTTTCCGTTCAGCCTCTGCGCTGAAAAAAAAAAATGAACGGCACAGATTTTTTCATTCGCATCGATCAATGTGGATGAAAAAATCTCTGCCAAATCAGTGACTGCGGTGCGGTGGGCTGGGCGCTAGCTACCTAACAAGTAGCTAGCTAACTGGCGGTAAAGGGGCCCTTATGCCCCATTCACACGTCCGAAATTCTGTTTGCGGAGCGGAGTTGCGGACCCATTCATTTCTATGGGGACAGACTTTGTCCCGCTCGGATCCGAATTACGGATCTGCGCTTCGAGTCTGCACTTCCGTTCTGCAAAAATATAGAACATGTCCTATTCTTGTCCGCAACTGCGGACAAGAAAAAGCATTTTCTATATAGTTCTGGCAATGTGCGGATCTGCAAAATGCGGAAAGCACATTGCCGGTGTCCGTGTTTTGAGGATCCGCGGATCGGATCCGCGGATCGGATCCGCGGATCGGATCCGCGGATCCGTGAATCCACGGATCCGCAAAACACATATGGACGTCTGAATGGAGCCTTACAAGGGGTGTGATCAATGACAGGGGGTGATCAGGGGTCTAGATGGGGTGATCAAGGGGTTAATAGGTGAGGGGGTGGGGGGTTAGTGTAGTGTTTGGTGCAACTTTACTGTGTTACCTGGTCCTCTGGTGAGTCGATCCCAGTAAATGGGACCACCAGAGGACCAGGTAGCAGCTATATCAGACGCTGTTCATAAAACAGCGTCTGATATAGCAGTTTGATGCGATTTTATTCGCATCTACAGCCTGCCAGCGATGATCCATCGCTGGCAGGCTGCTAGCCAGACTGCTGTGCGCGCTTCCCTGTGAGCACGCGCGCTGCAGCGCGTTCACAGGAAATCTCGGCTCTCACGAGATGACGCGCCGACGCGTCAACTCAGAGCTACAGGGCCGCCCGCAGGACGCATCCCTGCGTTAGGCGGTCCTGTAGCGGTTAATTAATGAATATTTTATGAGGTATCACTTTCTATTTTAAAAGCAGAGAAACAGAAATTTTGAAAATTGCGAATTTTTAATTTTTTTTCTAAATTTGGGATTTTTTCATAAATAAAGGTGAAATATATTGACTCAAATTTATGACTATCATAATGTACAATGTGTCACGAGAAAACAGTCTGAAAATGGCTTGGATAAGTAAAAGTGTTCCAATGCTATTACCACATAAAGTGACAAAGTGTCAGATTTTCAAAATTAGGCCTTGTCAGGAGGGGGCAAATGGCTCGGTCTAGAAGTGGTTAAAGGAAAAAGCATTTATCGCTAGCAACTAGTGATGACCGAGCACCAAAGTGTTCGGGTACTCAGTCCGAACACATAGCGATATTCGTGCACTCGGCCGAGCACCCGAGTATAATGGAAGTCAATGGGAGACAACCACGCACCCTCTGCTCGGATGAGGGGAGGGTGCCTGGTCCATTGGAAAAGGTCAGAAAGTGACAGAAACACCACCAAAATGGATCTGGAACAGCATGGGGACCATGTCTGGGTGCATCTTGGACTCCAATGTCGCTGCTGGGAACCATATTGTCCCAGTTGTCGGCCACTTTTACATAACGACAAAATCACGCCCCCCCCCCCCCCGCCCAAAAAAAAGAAGAATACATTTTTAGAGGTAAAATTGTTCGGAAACATTCTTTCCTGTATATTCAATAGTATATACAGTGCAAATGCTGCCAAAAATTACAAGGAAAAAGCACTCTGATACAGCCTGTATATCAAATAAAGGAGGGCCTCATATACATGATGCTACAATTGTTTAAGTACACTGCTGCACTCATAAAGCCTATGCACTAAGTGAGAGGGCTTGCAAAAATTTCAGCAATCGGCACTCCAATACACCATTTATTACACAAAAAATATCATTGATAGCCTACTGGTGACCCTCAAAAACATTTGGAGCAAGGGCGTTCTGGTTACCCTCTAAAACATTATAGTTGAGGGCCTGAAGGTGAGTGAACCCCATAAAACATTGCAGTGATTGCCTACAGGTAAGCAGACTGTAAAAAACATTAGAGGTGAGGGCCTGAAGGTGCGCGAACCCCATAAAACATTGGAGTAATGGCCCATAGGTGAGCAGACCGTATAAAACATTGGAGGTGAGGGACTGAAGGTTATTCCTCTATGCGTCAATCTTGGTGTAGTGATGACTGTGCTTGTGCGCACGTTTGGGAGATTGCAGGCGATGGCGGTTTTTCAAAGCCTATGGTCGTGCTGAGGTAGTTCAGTGACAGTTAAGTGACCCAGAAAACAATGATTCTGCAGTGTGGGCCCATTGTTGGCCTAGTAGGCTTTAATAATCACCTTAAATGATCACAAAGAAAATTAATGTTTTTCTATGAAAAATTATCCAGCCTATCGCACACTACAGTCAGTGGAAGTGGGCCTGACACACACTGGCAGCAGGCAGGCAACTAAAATTAGATTAAAGTCTAAAAATGAAATGCCTTTTTTTTATGCAAAGTCCTTTGCCACACGGTATGGGTGGTGGGCACTGGCAGTGGGCACACTACAGTCAGTGGAAGTGGGCCTGACACACACTGGCAGGCAACTAACCTTAGATTAAAGGGTAAAAATGAAATGCCTTATTTATCGGCAAGCTACTGTGCCACCCGGTATGAGTGGTGGGCACTGGCAGTGGGCACACTACAGTCAGTGGAAGTGGGCCTGACACACACTGGCAGCAGGCAGGCAACTGAAATTAGATTAAAGTGTAAAAATTAAATGCCTTTTTTTTATGCAAAGTCCTGTGCCACACGGTGGGCACTGGCAGTGGGCACACTACAGTCTGTGGGCCTGCAGCCTCTCACACACGGGCAGGCCAGGCAACTGCAATATATATATGGAGAAAAAAATAATAAGAGCAGACTAATGTAGCAGCCCTAATAAGGGCTTTTTGGGGTGCTGTGATGCTGTCCTTACAGCAGATGAGTCTGTGGACACAGAACACTGGCCTAGCTAACGGTTTCCCTATGAATTCATCAGCAGCACAGCAGCAGCTTCACTCTCCATGCTCTCACTAACAAACTGCAGTTTCAGACTGAATCTAAAATGGCTGCAGTTTTTATAGGAGGTGGGAAGGTGTGGGAGGCAGGGTGCTGATTGGCTGGAATGTGTCTGCTGACTTTGAGGTACAGCGTCAAAGTTTGGTCAATGATGATGTATAGGGGGCGGACCGAACATTGCATATGTTCGCCCGCCGCGGCGAACGCGAACAAAGAACTGTTCGCCAGTGAATAGTTAGGGACATCACTATCGGTGAGCTTGAAGCCGCAAGCGCTGCTGCCGCGTTGACAGACCGGCCAAAGCTGTGGTCGACTTGTGGAAATAAGCACACAAACGGCGAACCATCACTAGTAGCTCCTGCAAATTGGGGTAGGTTTTGATAAACCACTGAACCACTAAGTTTAAGACGTCGGCTAGGCATTGAATGTGTGTCAGGTTGCCAAGCTCCAAAGCCGCCACCAAGTTACGGCCATTGTCAGACACAACCATGCCTGTTTGTAGGTTGGGTGGCGAGAGCCAATGCTCGATCTGGTCCCTTATACCCTGCCACAGCTCTGCAGCGGTGTGCTGTTTGTCCCATAAACAGATCTGCTTCAGCACGGCCTGTTGACGCTTACCCACAGCAGTGCTACACTGCTTCTAGCTAGCAACTGATGGCTGACTGCTTTTGGAGGTGGAAGTGGAGGAGGAGGCGGCGGAGGAGGAGAAGTGGGGGTTGGAGCCAGTAACATAGCTGCTGGCGGAGACCCTGATGGACATAGGGCCCACATTCGTGGGTAGAACCTGTGCCATCCCAGGGTACGACTCACTCCCGGCATCCACAACATTCACCCAGTGTGTGGTCAGGGAAATGTAGCGCCCCTGGAAAACCAGCACTTGTCCATGTGTCCTTAGTGAGGTGGACCTTCCCAGTAAATGCATTGGTCAGAGCATAGGTGATGTTCTGGGAAAAATAGTGGTGGCTGGGGACTGTGTACCCGAGGGACAGTCGCCGACATGAGGTTGCAGAATGCCTCAGTGTCCACAAGCCTAAATGGCAACATTTCAAGGGCCAGTAATTTTGAAAGTTGTGCATTTAGTGCTATGGTCTCAGGGTGGGTGGGTGGATATTTGCGCTTGGTTTCAAATGCCTGTGTTATCGACATTTGGACGCTGCGCTGGGACAGGGAAGTGGATGTTGTTGCTGACGGTTCATGCGAAGGTCCAGGTGCAGGACGAGGGTCATCCGGGCCTGCGCCTTTGACAGGGGATTGGCCAGCAGTGCGTAACACAGAGGAAGTGGAGGCAGTGGTGGGACCCTCAGATGCAGAGTGTGGACCCAGGCGTTCGGCCCACTTATTAGGGTGCTTGGATGCCATGTGGCGGATCATGCTGGTGGTGGTGAGGTTGCTAGTGTTCACGCCCCGGCTCATTTTGGTACGGCACAGGTTGCAAACTACCACTCTTTTGTCGTCTGCGCTTCCCTCAAAAAAGCGCCATATTGCGCAACACCTACCACTTTGGCAAGGTAGATTTACGCATGGGGGTGCTCGGTGTAATGGATGCTGGCCTTTTTGGTGTGGGCCGACGTCTCCCTTTTGCAATCCCATTGCCTCTTCCAGACTGTTGCGGTGCTATGGATCCCTCCCCCTCTGTACTACTGTCCTCACTCGGCTTTTCACCTTCCCATGTTGGGTCAGTGACCTTATTGTCCACCACCTCCTCTTCCACTTTCTCACTCTGCTTATCCTCCTGACTTGACCTAACCACAGCCTGAGTGATTGGCAACTGTGTCTCATCATCATCCACCTCATGAACGAATGATTGCCGTTCACCACCGTAATCTTCTTGAGACTGTGGAGGCTCAAGAGGTTGGGAATCAGGGCACAATATCTCAGGTACCTCTTCTTCAAGTGTGCTTGTTGAGTGAGGCAAACCAAGTACTGGCGATGAAAAGAGGTCATGTGAATATCCCAGCGTGGGATCACTTGTTTGCCCCGACACGACATGGTGAGAGGAAGGAGGATCAGAGTGAGGATTCGGTTGACCAGACACTTGGCTACAGAGACTGGACTTCGTTGAAGAGATGGTGGTGCTTCACCAAAGCATTATCTTGTGAAATCCAACCGACCACCTGTTTGCACTGGTCCGACAGTGTTGTCCTGCACCGCCCAGCTAAGTTGGACATGAAGCTGGGTAAGGTGGATTTTGCTGTGCACTGGCAGAAGGCACAGTTTCATTGCGCCCAGCGCCACAGCCTCTGCTTGCACCATCAGCATCACGCCCAGAGCCCCGGCCTCTGCTTGCACAATTAGCATCACACCCAGGGCCACGGCCTCTGCTTTCACAATCAGCATCACGCCCAGGGTCATGGCCTCTGCTTGCACCATCAGCATCAAGCCCACTTCCCCCTCCCTTTGTGCTCGCCTTCTTCATATTAATGGTTTTGTCTGTAGATGTGGCACAGATTGTTTTACTGTCCGCTAAAGACACCGTTTTCTGATGCAGGACAGTACTGGAAACAGAAAAATACAGATTTTTGGCACTACACTAGCCCAGAGATAAAGAAATTTTGACAATACACACTCTATTGGCTTCCAGTAAGTTACTGGATACAGAAAAATAAAGAGTTTTGGCACTGCACTAGGCCACAGATAATGAAATTTGTACAATACACACTGTATTGGCTTGCTATAACATACTGGATACAGAAAAATAAATATTTTCTGCACTACACTAGGCCAAAGATAATGACATTTTTACACTACACACTGTATTGGCTTGCTGAAATTTATTGGATATAGATAAATACAAATTTTCAGCACCACACCAGGCCACAGATAATGACATTTTTACAATACACACTGTATTGGCTTGCTGTAATGTACTGGATACAGAAAAATAAATATTTTTGGCACTATACTAGGCCATAGATAATGACATTTTTACACTATACACTGTACTGGCTTGCGGTAATGTACTGGAGACAGAAAAATACAAATTTTCGGCACTACACTAGGACAAAGATAATGACATTTTTACAATACACACTGTATTGGCTTGCTGTAATGCACTAGATGCAGAAAAATATAAATTTTCGGCACAACACTAGGCCACAAATAATGACATTTTTATAATAAACACTTTATTGTCTTTCTTAAATGTACTAAATACAGAAAAATAAAGATTTTCAGAGGTACACTTGCCCAGAGATAATGTAATTTTTAGACTACACACTGTATTGGCTTCCAGTAAGGTACTGGATACAGGAAAATTCAGATTGTCGGCACTGCTTTAGACTAGAGGTAATATAATTTTGACAATACACACTCTATTGGCTTCCAGTAAAGTACTGGATACAGAAAAATAGAGATTTTTGGCACTACACTAGGCCAGAGATGATGTAATTTTTACAATACACACTGTATTGGCTTGCTTTAATGAACTGGATACAGAAAAATAAAGATTTTCGGCACTACACTAGCCCAGAGGTTATGTAATTTTTACAATACACACTGTATTGGCTTCCAGTAAGGTACTGGATACAGAAAAACAAAGATTTTCGGCACTACACTAGCCCAGAGATAATGTAATTTTTACAATACACACTGTATTGGCTTCCAGTAAGGTACTGGATACAGGAAAATTCTGATTTTCGGCACCACACTAGCCTAGATATAATGTAATTTTGACAATACACACTGTATTCGGATGTAGTTCTATTTTGGATACAAATTTGTCCCAAATAAAATGTATTCTCTGCGGTAATACTGTATATACAGTTGTGGCCTAAACACACACACAGATGTGCCAAAAACAAGTTAACTATGGCCAAAATATAAATCACTATCTGCTGGAGTAATTAATATAACGGTTTCGGATTGAATGCACATACAGATGTGGCACAAGTTAGGTTAATTACCCCAGAACAAATAATTTTTCTTATGGTGCAGTGTATATCTCAGTAGCAGGCACACTGTAGTGAATAAACCCCATTTTATAATATCTGTCCAACACACTGCTTAATGATGTTGTATTGAAGATGTCAATAATCTAAAAGACAGAAAGATTTCAGAAGTCAAAAAAGCGATTTTCAAGCCCTGCACTATCTGCACTATCTGGACCTCAGCTCCTATATGAAATGGTATCACGGGTTCGGCCAGCCAATCAGTGTAAGGATTACAGCTAACAGCTCGATCTGAACCAATACTCGGCTGAGCATTCTCGCTCATCACTACTAGCAACCATTCAGATTCCTACTCTCATTTTTCAAAAAAGCAACTTGATTGGTTGCTTTGAACATCTCTTCCGAATTCCTGTTATTATCCTTCATTGTCTCTCGTGTTTATTCTTCTGCATTAACATGAAAATAAAAAGCTAGAACACTATCACCTCCAGCACTGGGAACTAGCACCACATAAGCTGGTGGCTTTTGTGTTATAGGTAGACGAGTGTAACCAGTGAACATCAAACATTGAAAGATCATAGGCCAATTCAATTCTCCAGATTTTCTTTTTGCCTTGAGATCCAAAATGCATCTATTTTTTTAATTAGTGATGGACTTAATTCCCCACTTTCTACTTGTTTCATTTATGATTCTTTTATGGGATACTTTGTGATTGTAGATAATTTGAATGTTTTTCTGTAATGAGTTTACCAGTAAATCTAAGTAGATTGGACGTTTTCACTTCAAATTAAAATCTTGAATTACAAAAGTAATAACTATTAGTTATTTCTATTTGCTAATTTGCAGACAACATTCCCAAGTTGTGGCTCATATCTTGGCAGCCATGGATTGTTATGTTGATATTTACATTTCAAACAACATCAAATTAGTCTCTGGTCCAAAACTTGTCTTCTGCATGTTCATTTGTTTTGGAAGTAAACGTAGTATGCATCTTTTGATTAAGTTTCTTGTTTTGCTTCAGGCTCTTGCCATCATTTTCAAGTATACACTCAGGACTTTCTTTGCACCAATACTTTGTTTCATTAAAATTTGCAGATTGCTTTTTGCTTTATTTCCCTTAGCACTTTGACTTCTGTCCATAGCTATATATCTTCTGTAGGTAATTGACACAGGTTTTAGTGAGGGGTCCTGGCCTTCCGTTAGATCCAACTCTGCAATTTCTTTAATTGGAGTGTAAGAAAAATATATTTTGCGTCCTTGCAAAAATGCTTTTTTGTAAATCTATGTCTTTCTATATTATTTGTGTTTGTGTACCTTGCATTTAATGTACAGTGAAATATGCAACTTCTGAGGGCACAGCCAGCAAAATCATGTAATGAAAGTAACTTTTACGGTTTTCATGGTTCCCTGGACATTGAAAGTTTTCTTCTTCCTCTTTAACAAGTTTTGTAATGGTTGTTAACATTGTGCTAGGTCACAATGCCAGTTGCAAGGTATTTGTCATGTTGAATATTTGCAGATTCAAAAGGTCTAGGTGTGAAAGCAAACCTTAGTTGTTTTCTCTAATTTGACATTTTGTCTATTTTATTGGCACAATATAGATATTATCTTGGAGTCAAAATACTAGTTTATTCTTTCATGGTAAAGAAAGTGTAATATTCCATTAAGGTTAAAAACTTGACCAAGGCCCATAACCATCTTTGTCACACCTAGTGATGAGCGAAACAAGCTTCAGATGCTACATTCAAAGACGTTCGTTCACTTCGTTCAAAACTTCAGATTAATACTGTATGGAGATCCGTCTGTCGTTAGTTATTTGCGAAGTCGCGCATGACTTTGTTGAATAACTTCGTTAGTTGATGTTTAAAGGGGAAAACCACTTAAAAACTTGAAGCCGTACCAGTCGAAATCAAAACCAAGTTTGGTTTCAAGTTTTAAAGTGGTTTTCCACTTTAAAAATAAAATACTGAAGTTATTAAATGAAGTACTACAGTATTAATCTGAGGTTTTGAACAAAGCAACTTCGGATGTAGCCTCCGAAGCTTGCTTCGCTCATTACTAGTCACAACATAAATTGAAGCTTCTGTGCCCAACTTGTAACTTGAGGCAGGGGTGTGGCTACCACAGAGGAAGCCATAGCGGCTGCTATGGGGCCCATAGTGTCAGGGAGTCTGGCCTGGCATACAAGGAGGAGACAAAAGAGTGGAGAAGGTGCAGCATTATTTAGGGTGTATGCAGCATAATCCTGCACAATAAGCTTCTTCCTAGAACTGTCAGATCAGATTGGAGATTAGGGGGAGGACTCACAGGATGCCACTCTACCATGGAAGCAGCAGGTCAGGACCCAGGAGCTTTCTGTAGAGTCCTGTCTGTACTATGTCTCCCGTCCTTTACATGATTTCTGTGACTTGTTATCAGCTGCATTCTTATTTGTGCTCCTGAACCCTTCCATGGCTGTCCTGAGATAGGGCAGGAATCACTATTACATAAAACTGCCTGAAGGACATGGAAGTTTATTTATTTATTTGTTTAATTAGAAGTTATTAGGTTAATAGAAGGTTAGTATTGTACGAGTGAATAGCAATACATTGTGTGTACTGTACTATATGTAAGTATAAATGTGTTTGTGTTTATAATGCATGCGGGTATAAATGTGTATTTTTGTATTTACTTATGTGTTTGTATATAAATGTATGCATGCATGTATATATGTGTGTGTATTTATATGTGTGAACATATACCGTAAGTGGAGGTATAGTGTACCGTAAGTGGGAGGTGCCATATTCGAATTCGCGATATTTCGCGAATATTCGCTTGAATATTCGTCATATATTCGTCGAAATCGAATATTCGTCATTATTCTATGTATTGCGAATGTTATTTGAATTTATATTCGCATCGCGAATTAAACTTAGAGCTGAGTTCCTAATGGTTGTAACTTGTATTGCTAGAATTGACGAAGATAACGAATATCACGAATATAGCACTATATTCTCAATCTTCGTTATATTCTAGCAATACAACCATTAGGAACTCAGGTCTAAGTTGAATTCGCAATGTGATTAATATAACCTGCATTAATCGCATTGCGAATCCAACTTCCTAATGGTTGTATTGCTAGAATATAACAAAGATTGAGAATATAGCGCTATATTCTCAATCTTCGTTATATTCTAGCAATACAGCCAATGGGAACTCAGATCTAAGTTGTAATTGCACTGAGATTAATACAGGTTATATTCATCGCATTGCGATTACAACTTAGATCTGAGTTCCTAATGGTTGTATTGCTAAAATATAACGAAGATGACGAATATCATGAATTTCCGAATATAGCACTATATTCTCAATCTTCGTTATATTCTAGCAACAACTATTAGGAACCCAGCCCTAAGTTTCATTCGTGAAGCGAACATATACTCGCATTGCGAATTGATCTTAGAGCGAAGTTCCTAATGGTTGTATTGCTAGAATATAACGAAGTTGACGAATATCACAAATTCACGAATATAGGACTATATTCTCAATCTTCATTATATTCTAGCAATACAGCCATTAGGAACTCAGGTCTAAGTTGAATTCGCAATGTGATTAATATAACCTGCATTAATCGCATTGCGAATCCAACTTCCTAATGGTTGTATTGCTAGAATATAACAAAGATTGAGAATATAGTGCTATATTCTCAATCTTCGTTATATTCTAGCAATACAACCAATGGGAACTCAGATCTAAGTTGTAATTGCACTGAGATTAATACAGGTTATATTCATCGCATTGCGATTACAACTTAGATCTGAGTTCCTAATGGTTGTATTGCTAAAATATAACGAAGATGACGAATATCATGAATTTCCGAATATAGCACTATATTCTCAATCTTCGTTATATTCTAGCAACAACTATTAGGAACCCAGCCCTAAGTTTCATTCGTGAAGCGAACATATACTCGCATTGCGAATTGATCTTAGAGCTAATTTCCTAATGGTTGTATTGCGAGGATATAACGAAGATGACGAATATCACTAATTTACGAATATAGCACTATATTCTCAATCTTCGTTATATTCTAGCAACAACCATTAGCAACTCAGCTCTAAGTTTCATTCTCAAGGCGAACATATACTCGCATTGTGAATTGATCTTAGAGCTAAGCTTCTAATGGTTGTATTGCTAGAATATAACGAAGATGACGAATATCACAAATTCACGAATATAGCACTATATTCTCAATCTTCATTATATTCTAGCAATACAGCCATTAGGAACTCAACTCTAAGTTGATTTCGCAATGCGAGTATATGTTCGCATTGCGAATTCAACTTAAAGCTGGGTTCCTAATGGTTGTATTGCTAGAATATAACGAATATCGCAACGCGAATAATTCAGGTTAATGTATATTAATCGCATTGCGATTACAACTTAGTCAAATTTGTGAGATTGTGATTCTCACATCCGACAGTACATTTTAGCATGGAGGCGTTCCCATTGGGATGAGGACGCTCCATGCACACAGGAAGTCGGCAGAAGCGGCAACAGGCATTATCTGGAGCGGTCAGGGAGCCAGGAATCCTCCGGACAGGTAAGAACAGCTTTTGGGAAGTGGGAAGACAACCAGAGAGCAATAAAGATTAACAACAAAAAAGAAACAAAAAAAACGAATATTCGAAATTACTAATATTTAGCGCTATATTCGCAATATTTGCGAATCATCGAAGTTGCGATATTCACAATAAGAATTCGCTATTCGAATATTCGCGCTCAACACTAGTGGATATATTTGTTTTCTG
This sequence comes from Bufotes viridis, assembly GCA_033119425.1. NCBI lineage: Eukaryota > Metazoa > Chordata > Amphibia > Anura > Bufonidae > Bufotes > Bufotes viridis. Next base: position 384,805,677 of record CM065589.1, on the reverse strand, counting down.
TATGTCTATAGCACTGTAATTGCAATAAGTAAGATAACATGTATTATGGCTTATTAAAAGAGATGAGCAAAGTTTTTAAAATTGTGATTTGTCTACTTTGTCGAACTGTATCAAGAAATTTGATTCGTTATGATCGCACCGCTCACCATCATTTAACCTCTCAGATGCATTTAACGCTGATCAAGGCATCTGAGACTCACATTCAGGTGCTCAGGGTTTAAAACAGGCTTAAAACAAAAATAATTATACTCTCCTCATCCACTTGATCGTTGATAGGCTGTCCATTCCCGTCTTGATTGAAGAAAAAACGCCAACGGATCTGCTGCGAGCATGAAGACATCACCAAGTGATCGCGCTAGCCGTGCGTGATGACATCATCACACTCACTGCAGGTCTTTAGGCAGGTTTTCTTCAATCAAGATGGGAGCAAACAGCTTCTCCATGATCAAGTAGATGAGGTGAGAAGAGATGAGCAAATCAAGCTTCAGATCCAAGATCCAAAGTTGATTCGCTCAAAATTTTGCTTTAATGCTGTACGGAGAACCTTCTCTGTACAGCATTAAAATGTATGGGCTCTGGCGAGGGAAAATCTTTATCACTGAATACTTTACGAATACTGTATGGATCTCTATACAGTATTTAAATTAAGTTTTGACCAAGGTGACTTCAGATCTAGGATTTTGCTCATCAATAGAGGTGAGTATAATTTTTTTTACTTTTAGCCACTATTTTAGGAAAAATGGATTCACTACCCCTAAGCACGAGGAAATTCGGCTTTGTGGTGAATCAAAATTTTCCTGAAATTCGGATTAAAGTCCACTTCAAATACTTCAATTTGTTCAACACTATTTATTAATAGGGATGAGCGAACCCGAACTGTATAGTTCGGGTTCGTACCAAATTTTGGGGTGTTTGTGACACGGACCCGAACCCGAACATTTACGTAGAAGTTCGGGTTCATTGTTCGGCGATTTCTATGGCGCATTTTGAAAGCCTGCAAAGCAGCCAATCAACAAGCGTCCTACTACTTGCCCCAAGAGGCCATCACAGCCATGCCTACTATTGGCATGGCTGTAATTGGCCAAGTGCAGCATGTGACTCAGCCTCTATTTAAGCTGGAGTCACGTCGCGTCACACGTCACTCTGCTCTGATTAGTGTAGGGATAGGATGCAGCTGCTGTTAGGGTGAGATTAGGCAGGGATTACCTCAGCAAAAACACTTAATGAAGCGAACGATTTACAGCTGTGAATCATTCAACTTTTGCTAGTTAATTGCTCACTGTTTTCAGGCTGCCCAGAGCGTTTTTTTGTCACTTTATTCTGGGGTGATCGGCGGCCATTTTGTGTTTTGTGGTGCGCCAGCACAAGCTGCCACCAAGTCCATTAATCCATCAATAGTTTTTTTTGCTATATCCTACATCAGGGGCTTGGCTGTGCTTATTGTCACCCCTAGAAACTCAGGATTGAATTTTCTATATTTTATTGAAAGGTGAAATTCACTTAAAAAAATAGCAATCCCTTAAATATGGTGTTCCAGCTGTGGCTAGCCAAGTGTAATACTGTCTGGCAAAGAATATATATTTTTTTTCTGGGGTGAAATTCAATTTCCAAAATAGCAATACCCTAAATCAGTGGTTTCTGCTATGGCAGGACAAGTTTTATAGTGTCTGTCAAAGGATAGCTTTTGTTCTGGGGTGAAATTCAATTACCAAAATAGCAATACCGTAAATCTGGTGTTCCAGCTGTGACTGGACAAGTTTCATAGTGTCCGGCAAAGGATATATTATTTTCTGGGGTGAAATTCAGTTGCAAAAATAGAAAAACAGTAAATCTGGTGTTCTAGCTTTGGCTGGACAAGTAGTTTAATAGTATCCGTCAAAAGATATATTTTGTTCTGGGTTGAAATTCAATTACCAAAATTGCAATACCCAAAATCTGGTGTTCCAGCTGTTGCAGGCCAAGTGTAAATCTGTCTGTAAATGGGTATATTACACTCAGCGTGCATCTCCAAGTGTATTTCTTTTCGTAAAAGGGTATATTACACAAAGTGTTAATTTACAATTGCTGAAAGCATAATCCTTTAAATTTGCACGCACTATTGTGCAACTCATAGTGTATTTCTGTCCGCAAAAGGGTATATTACACTCAAGGTGTAAATACAAGTGCTGATAGGGTCATCCTCAATAACTTCACACGCTAACGTGCATCTCCAAGTGTATTTCTTTCCGTTAAAGGATATATTACACAAAGTGTTAAAATACAACTGCTGAAAGCATAATCTTATATATTTTTTTTCACGCTACTGTGCATCTCCAAGTGTAAATTTGTCCTTAAAAGGATACCTTTCACCCAGGGCCTAAATACTAGGCCTGCAATTGATATTCCCCTAAATATGTAGTTACTGCTGTGCTTGGATTAGTGTAATACGGTACATAAATAGATAGCCAGATAGTGTTAGGTGCCTTGAAAAAAAGGCCTGAATTTAAATTCAATACTTTGGGGCAAATAATTTTTTTCTTATTGTGGTGAACGGTAACAATGAGGAAAACATCTAGTAAGGGCCCATCACTGGTACGTGGCTGGGGGGAAATGGAGGACGATGACGATATGCCTCCCACAGAGGACAGCTTGTCCTTACCTCTGGGCAGCCTGGCACATATGAGCGACTAGATGCTGAAGTGCCTGCGCAACGACAGCAGAGTTGCCCACATTTTAACATGTGCGGACTACTGGGTTGCCACCCTGCTGTATCCCCGGTACAAAGACAAGGTGCCCACCTTACTTCCTGCACTGGAGCGTGATAGGAAGATGTGCGAGCACAAGAGCACGTTGGTAGACGCGCTACTGAAAGCATTCCCAAATGTCACAGGGGAACAAGTGGAAGTCCAAGGCGAAGGCAGAGGAGGAGCAAGAGGTCGCCAACGCAGCTGTGTTTTCAAGGCACCTAACACTATTTTTATGAACGTCAGCTTGTCCACGTCGGCTGTGGACAGGCGGCTGCGTTTATCTGTAATGACGCCCCCTGCCGTGCTGAATACACGTTTAGACAAAACGCTGGCCACTGGGCAGGCCAGCACCTCCAAGGCATAAAAGGCTAGCTCTGGCCACGTGGATAATTTGGAGACCCAGAAGTTGAATGGGGCCGATCCATCAGTTAGTACGTGGAGGGGTGTGCACGTACTGTTCCAACATGTTAGTGAAATGCTGCCTCCTGCTAACACGTTCCGTATCAGGTGGTGGTGCAGTTAGCTGTGACGTGGTGACAAAACTTTTCCACATCTCTGCCATGCTAACCCTGCCCTCAGAGGAGCTGGCCGTGACACATGGATCCCACAGGACCTGTCCATCCCTTGTGCAGATTAGAAATTTATAACTACGTCCCCTTAACCATATATTCTTTGACTCCAGGGCACTTCTTCATTCATTCCTCTTTTTTTAATTTTACCATTATATTGCGGGGCAACCCAAAGTTGAATGAACCTCTCCTCCGTCTGGGTGCCAGGTGCCTAAATATTGTAAAGTGGCCTGTTTCAATGGTGGGTGACATGAAGCCTGATTCTCTGCTCTGGGATCTCTCTCCTCTGTCTGGGTGCTGGGGCCTGAATAAGTAAAAGTGGCTTTTCCATTGGTGGGTGACATGAAGCGTGATTCTCTGCTATGCCACCTCTCTCTTCCATCTGGGTGCTGGGTAGATATGAGCGAGCTTTAAAAAAAATTCCGTTGTTCGGCGTTCGGGTTGTGGTAAGTCGAGCATCCCGTTATGGATTCCACTATAGCGGCATATGGAATCCAGAAGGGGCGGCTGCCACCAACCCGAACTGTTGAACAGCCGAAGGACCTGGGGTGACGTCACCGTCATGTGATCAGTGCAGGGGGCGTGGCTCAGCACTGGATTTGATCCCGTGCTGAGCGACGCCCTGCACTGATCACATGACAGTGACGTCACCCCAGGTCCTTTGGCTGTTCAACAGTTCGGGTTGGTGGCAGCCGCCCTTATGGATTCCATATGCCGCTATAGTGGAATCCATAACGGGATGCGCGACTTACCACAACCCGAATGTCGAACACCGAACTTTTTTTTAAAGTTCGCACATCTCTAGTGCTGGGGCCTAAATAACTGAAAGTGGCCTTTTACATTTGTGGGTGACATGAAGCCTGATTCCCTGCTATGGGACCTTTCTCCTCTGTCTGGGTGCTGGGGCAAAAACTAGTAAAAGTGGACTTCTCCATTGGTGGGTGACATGAAGCCTGATTCTCTACTATGGGACCTCTCTCCAATTGATATTGGTTAATTTTTATTTATTTTATTTTAATTCATTTCCCTATCCACATTTGTTTGCACAGGATTTACCTACATTTTGCTGCTTTTTGCAGCCCTCTAGCCTTTTCCTGGGCTATTTTACAGCCTTTTTGGTGCCCAAAAGTTCGGGTCCCCATTGACTTCAATGGGGTTCGGGTTCAGGGGAAAATTCGGGTCGAGTTCGGATCCCGATTCAGAACATTTTCAGAAGGTTCGGCCGAACTTCTCGAACCCGAACATCGAGGTGTTCGCTCAACTCTATTTATTAACATAACACTGGACTGGCCCTTATAGGAAACCTGTCATGTTGAACATGGTGTCTGAACTGAGGGCAGAATGTTATTGAGCAGAAGGAGCTGAGCAGATTGATATATAGGTTTATGGAAAAACATTCAGGATAACTTGTTATTTATATATTTAAATTCCTGCTCGTTCTGGGCATAGAAGTCAATGATGTGGTACTATCAGTTTTTAACAGCCTTCCCTCTATGGCTGTGTATACAGAGATAGCTGTCAATCACTGATAGAACCACATCCTTGACTTCAAAGCCCAGAATGAGCAGGAATTTAAATGAATGAAATACAAGTTTTACTGAATCATTTCCCATAAAACTATATATCAATCCACTCAGCTCCTTTGGCTCTACAACACAATTTCTGTAGCTTACATTGCATTTTCATTGTGGCAGGTTCCCTTTAGAGGCTCTGTTCACATCACGTTTAAGGCCTCTATTTAGCCCAAATATACTATGATGTTTGAGTTAAATGAATGCCTTCTATGGTTGCCATTGGATGATATTGCCATGGGATGATACCACTTGGAAATGGGTTTTTTACAGTACAAATTAATTTATGAAGTTATTATGCAAAGTCTCGTGAGACTTCGCAAAGTAATAACTTTGGCTCTTCAGAGTTAATACATTATAATACTGTATGGAGCTCCTGCTCCGTACAGTATTGGAACGAAGCATTATGCGAATCGACTTCAGCTGTTTCATCCGAAGTCGATTCGCTAATCCCTAGTCCCAACGTGAGAAAAACATATGTATATTTTTTACTGGACACTGATATTCGACACCTTATGTGTTTTTTTGGTATATGTTATATATTTTAAAACAATAAATAAAAGGAGTATAAAAAGTTAGCATAACTGAAGGGAATGTAATAGAATGAAATGAAACATTACTCAGCTGTTCCATGCCCCGCTGCTATGCCCCTACCAGTGTTGTCCTACAGTGATAATGTCATGTATATTCACATAACCTCTGTAGCCAATATCTGGCCTCAGCAGTAACCTGGACATGTTGTACAGCATTTCATCACTGCATCAAAATAAACAAATATTGGTGTGGACCTCTGGAGCATGGTATAGTAGCTGCAAGGAATTTACCAAATGAGTAACAGTCAATTTTTTTTCTTCTATTACATTCTATACTGTTATACTACTTTTTTAGCTTTTTTAGTTAGGCCTCATGCACACATTTGAAGCTGCCTTTGGAGATCATTAGTCTCTAGGGTTAATTTGCTTCAAAACTTGTTAGACATTTTTCATGATATAGAAATTGGGCCCCAAGAATAATTTCCTTTTGTGGGTACAAGAAACCCCAGTCTGACAGTGCATATACACCATAATATTGTCGAAGAAGTACAAAACTATTGTGATGTTGTATTTATGTAGAAACACCCTCTGCTACAAAGAAAAAAAGGTGGTGGGTATTTACAGTAAGTAAAATAAATAATAGAATACTGTATGTTGACTAAGGGTGCATTCACATCACTGTTTAGCATTCTGTTCTTCTGATCCGTCAGAAGAAGAGAGAAAGAAAAAAAAGAAACAGGAACCTGGAAAAAAAACGAATCCTGTTACATCAGTTGTCATCCGTTTTTGTGCCATTTCCATCTGAGATCCGTTTTTTAGACGGGAAAAAAAGTCCTGCATGCAGTAATTTTGTTTCCGTCTAAAAACGGATCTCATACGGAAATGGCTCAAACGGATGACAACTGATGCAACAGGATCCGTTTTTTTTTTTTACTTGATCCTGAAAAAAATGGATCCTATGCAATCCTTTGCATAAGGGTACTTTCACACTTGCGTTGCTGGATTCCAGCAGGCAGTTCCGTCGCCGAAACTGCCTGCTGGATCCGGTAATCTGTATGCAAACGGATACCATTTGTAAACGGATCAGGATGCGGATCAGTCTTACAAATACATTGCAATGCCGGATCCGTCTCTCCGGTTGTCATCCAGAAAAACGGATCCAGTATTTATCTGTTTCACATTTTTAAAGGTCTGCACATGCGCAGACCGGAAGACCCGATCAGTCAATGCGGTAATTTTAATGCTGGATCCGGCACAAATACATTTCAATGGAAATTAATGCTGGATCCGGAATTTCGGCAAGTGTTCCGGAATTTAGGACAGAGAAAATACCTCAGCATGCTGCGGTATTTTCTCCGGCCAAAAGACATAAGACTCAACAACTCAGCGTTACATTGATTTGGTGGTGCAACTAGTGGTACAACCAATTCTCCAAAGTGTACCAAGAGCCATTTTTCAACAGAACAATTTTAGGCCACATGTTGCTCATGCTACTGTCAGCAGCCTGTGTGACCTTAATTTGCTACCATAGCCTGCAGTGTCTCTGGACTTACCTCAGATTAAGCACATCTTGGAAGTCATTGGTCAGCAATTGAAAAGGTAGCTGTCAGCAGCAGATCTTAATGATTTGCGTGCCCAAGTGTGTTCAGCGTGGCAGATCATTCCTCAGCCAACCATTAATAAACTCATGAATAGCATACCAAGGTGTGTAAGTGCACATCCTTGACTTCAAAGCCCAGAATGAGCAGGAATTTAAATGAATGAAATGCAAGTTTTACTGAATCATTTCCCATAAAACTATATATCAATCCACTCAGCTCCTTTTGGCTCTACAACACAATTTCTGTAGCTTACATTGCATTTTCATTGTGGCAGGTTCCCTTTAGAGGCTCTGTTCACATCACGTTTAAGGCCTCTATTTAGCCCAAATATACTATCATGTTTGAGTTAAATGAATGCCTTCTATGGTTGCCATTGGATGATATTGCCATGGGATGATACCACTTGGAAATGGGTTTTTTACAGTACAAATTAATTTATGAAGTTATTACGCAAAGTCTCGTGAGACTTCGCAAAGTAATAACTTTGGCTCTTCGGAGTTAATACATTATAATACTGTATGGAGCTCCTGCTCCGTACAGTATTGGAACGAAGCATTATGCGAATCGACTTCAGCTGTTTCATCCGAAGTCGATTCGCTAATCCCTAGTCCCAACGTGAGAAAAACATATGTATATTTTTTACTGGACACTGATATTCCACACCTTATGTGTTTTTTTGGTATATGTTATATATTTTAAAACAATAAATAAAAGGAGTATAAAAAGTTAGCATAACTGAAGGGAATGTAATAGAATGAAATGAAACATTACTCAGCTGTTCCATGCCCCGCTGCTATGCCCCTACCAGTGTTGTCCTACAGTGATAATGTCATGTATATTCACATAACCTCTGTAGCCAATATCTGGCCTCAGCAGTAACCTGGACATGTTGTACAGCATTTCATCACTGCATCAAAATAAACAAATATTGGTGTGGACCTCTGGAGCATGGTGTAGTAGCTGCAAGTAATTTACCAAATGAGTAACAGTCAATTTTTTTTCTTCTATTACATTCCATACTGTTATGCTACTTTTTTATCTTTTTTTAGTTAGGCCTCATGCACACATTTGAAGCTGCCTTTGGAGATTATTAGTCTCTAGGGTTAATTTGCTTCAAAACTTGTTAGACTTTTTTTCATGATATAGAAATTGGGCCCCAAGAATAATTTCCTTTTGTGGGTACAAGAAACCCCAGTCTGACAGTGCATATACACCATAATATTGTCGAAGAAGTACAAAACTTTTGTGATGTTGTATTTATGTAGAAACACCCTCTGCTACAAAGAAAAAAAGGTGGTGGGTATTTACAGTAAGTAAAATAAATAATAGAATACTGTATGTTGACTAAGGGTGCATTCACATCACTGTTTAGCATTCTGTTCTTCTGATCCGTCAGAAGAAGCGAGAAAGAAAAAAAAGAAACAGGAACCTGGAAAAAAAACGAATCCTGTTACATCAGTTGTCATCCGTTTTTGTGCCATTTCCGTCTGAGATCCGTTTTTTTAGACGGGAAAAAAAGTCCTGCATGCAGTAATTTTGTTTCCGTCTAAAAACGGATCTCATATGGAAATGGCTCAAACGGATGACAACTGATGCAACAGGATACGTTTTCTTTTTTTTACTTGATCCTGAAAAAAATGGATCCTATGCAATCCTTTGCATAAGGGTACTTTCACACTTGCGTTGCTGGATTCCAGCAGGCAGTTCCGTCGCCGAAACTGCCTGCTGGATCCGGTAATCTGTATGCAAATGGAAACCATTTGTAAACGGATCAGGATGCGGATCAGTCTTACAAATACATTGCAATGCCGGATCCGTCTCTCCAGTTGTCATCCAGAAAAACGGATCCAGTATTTATCTGTTTCACATTTTTAAAGGTCTGCACATGCGCAGACCGGAAGACCCGATCCGTCAATGCGGTAATTTTAATGCTGGATCCGGCACAAATACATTTCAATGGAAATTAATGCTGGATCCAGCATTTCGGCAAGTGTTCCGGAATTTAGGACAGAGAAAATACCTCAGCATGCTGCGGTATTTTCTCCGGCCAAAAAACGTAAGAGGGACTGAACTGATGCATCCTGATGCATCCTGAACAGAATGCTCTCCATTCAGAATACATTAGGATTAAACTGATCAGTTTTTTTCCGGTATTGAGCCCCTAGGTCGGAACTCAATACCAAAAAAGAAAAACGCTAGTGTGAAAGTACCCTAACTGATGCAACAGGATCCGAATTTTTACAGGATCCTTTTTTTTCTTCTCTCTCTCTTCTTTTGACGGATCAGAAGAACAGAAAACTAAACGGTGATGTGAATGCACCCTTTGCAAATTTGCTGACCTTTACATTTTGTATTGCTTTATTTTTTTTGATCAACACAATCCCATATATATATATATATATATATATATATATTATTATTTATTTTATTTTTTTCTAAATTGTTTTATATTAACATATACACTCCTCAAATTGAATTTTGAAATGGCAACACCAAGAAGGACAAGTCATATGGTTATGCTCCACTCTGAGGCATGTGAGGGCATAAAAGGCAGATTGAAACCAGAGTTTTTCAGCCACATGAAACCTTGAAAATTAGATCAAGTCATGAGGTATTATTGTATGATGCCTTGTTTTTCAACATACCAGTTATTGCCACCTGTTGCAAACTGAGAGGGACAGAATCCTTGAAAGTTGGTTTATCTCTCTGACAGATTTCTACACGCCTGTGCCTAGATGTCAGCACTGTCCACCTTTCCATATCTGGGTGATTGGAGAACAGCAACAAACTGGAAAGACAGCAAGAGGTCAACAGAGGCAAACCTCTGCAAGGACAGATCATCTGATTAAAAGAATGGCACATAGAGATCCATTTTGTGCTGCAACTGAAATTGTACATCACATCCCAAGCCTAGGGCAGCACACAGTGTCTAAACAAACCATCAGAAGGTGTTTGCACAGCATTGGGCTATGAGTAAGACATCCAGCTGCAGGTGTTCCATTTTCTTCATGCCATCTTGTACATCAAGTTGGAAATGCAGACTGTAATGGAGGTCTGTCCTCTTTAGAAATAAGTCATGCTTGTAGTCAGAGATTAGTCTGGAAACCACGTTGGCAATGCCATGAACAGGTCTTCACAAGGGTACGTCGCACCTGTCCTACTATGGCATAATGGTGTAGGGTGGCATAATGTACGATAGCCAGATCCCTTTAGTATTAATTTCAGGTACAACAACAACTCAGCGTTACATTGATTTGGTCGTGCAACTAGTGGTACAACCAATTCTCCAAAGTGTACCAAGAGCCATTTTTCAACAGAACAATTTTAGGCCACATGTTGCTCATGCTACTGTCAGCAGCCTGTGTGACCTTAATTTGCTACCATAGCCTGCAGTGTCTCTGGACTTACCTCAGATTAAGCACATCTTGGAAGTCATTGGTCAGCAATTGAAAAGGTAGCTGTCAGCAGCAGATCTTAATGATTTGCGTGCCCAAGTGTGTTCAGCGTGGCAGATCATTCCTCAGCCAACCATTAATAAACTCATGAATAGCATACCAAGGTGTGTAAGTGCATATATTTATACATATAGATACTGAATAAATCAAGATGTTTTGAATATTCTGTTTCCATTCTTTATCATTTACATATCAATAACATTATTAGAGATGAGCGAATATTTCAAAAATTAGATTCGCCGGTTTGCCAAATTTTTGAGAAAATATTAGTTTCGTTCCAAATTTATTCGCTGTGTATCATGTTAAAAACAGCTATTTTCTGGCTTCAGAGAGTTTTTATAGTGGTGTAAAACACTGTGCCTTGCAGTAACACGCATAGGGAGTCTGCTGTGGTAGAGAAATAATACAGTGAGTCAGTATGACCTGCAGATGAAAGGTATCGCTCTGAGAATCACTGCGCACTTCACTTATTTGGGCAGTTACGGGGCCAAAACTGACCAAATAACTCAAGTATGAAGAAGAAGCGCACTCCATTTACACCGTCGTCAGCTGATTCCACATAGATGTCTACAGAACCAGTTCAATTAAATGCTTATACAAGTAGAGCCCCCCAACAGAGTGGAGATGGTGTCAGCAGTAAGTTTGTGTTGATGTCACTGATTATTTTGTCCTTCCTCTGATCCATCAGAACAATAACCCCCAAAAAACAGATCCTGTCTGTTGAGCATCCACCTTCACTCGGTCAGCATTTGGTCAGTAATCCATCAGTATTGCTAATGCCAAAAAAAAAAATAGGAGTGGATCCAAAACAGAGAAGATACATGAATGAGAAAACCACAGAGTGGCCCAATGACAGAGTCTGGAGGAGGCGGCAGCATCAGGAGCATTCCAAAGAGTGGCACAATGACAATGTGGAGCTGGCGGAAGCATCAGGAGGCCACAGAGCGGCACATTGATAGAGTGTGGAGGTGGCGGCAGCATCAGAAGGACACAGAGTGGCACAATGACAGAGTGTGGTGGAGGTGGTAGCAGCATCAGGAGGCCACAGAGTTGCACAATGACAGAGTGTGGAGGGGGCGGCAGCAGCATCAGGAGGAGCCCACAGGGTGGCACAATGACAGTGTGCAGGTGGCAGCAGCAGCATTAGGAGACCACAGAGTGGCAAGTTGACATAGTGTGGAGGTGTCAGCAGCATCAGGAGACCAAAGACTGACCTGGTGACAGAGTGGGGAGGTGGGTGGCAATACCAGTACCAGCTGAAGATGGTGGGTGAAATAAGGAGCACTTGGCATCAGATGTGTCGCATCAGGCAGGTGGCAGCATCAGAATAGTAGCTGAGGCAGGTAGCCAGAAGAAACTAGTTTGTCAAGGAGTTGGTGTGGCACCATGGATGATCTAATCTGATGCATCAGCCATTGGTGGGTGGAAATCCTGGCTGATTCACTCCAGATTCAGCTTGACAAAGGTCAGTCTCTCCACATTTTGGGTCGACAGGCGAGTTCTTCTTGGGGTAACTATGGCCCCCACCGCACTAAACACCTCTGATGCCATGCTACTGGGCTATATTTTTCCTTTTTCAACTTATACATGGCACAGAAGTCTGTAGAACATATAACTGCACAGCTGAAAGGCTTTAGAATATAGAACTGCACCGCTGAACAACAAATATATTTTTCTTTTTTCCACTTATGCACGACACAAAAGGATTTAGAATATATAACTGCACCACTGATCGGCAAATATATTCTTCTTTTTTCCACTTATACATGACAAAAAAGGCTTTAGAATATAGAACTGCACCGCTGAACAACAAATATATTTTTCTTTTTTCCACTTATACACATCACAAAAAGCTTTAGAATAAATAACTGCACCACTGATCGTCAAATATATATATTTTTTTCGACTTATACACAACACAAAAGGCTTTAGAATATAAAACTGCACCGCTGAATATATATATATTTTTCCACTAATACACTCCACAAAAGGCTTTACAAACATATTACTGCACCGCTAAACGGTAAATATATTTTTCTTTTGCCAATAATACACAAAAAAAATGGCTGTAATTTTTGCACTTCACCACACAACAGCTAATAAGCCCTTTTTTCCCCACTAATACAAGCCAGAAAATGCTTTGGTACATTTAACTGCACCACATAAGGGCAAATAAGACAAAGAAATATTTCTTGTAATAAACCCTGTTATTGGTTGTATCAAACAGAACTTGCACCCCAATAACAAAAATGGTTTGCCGGAATTACAGAGCTGTATAATGGCAATTTGGGTCCCCGGTCAGTGCAGCAAGGTGTAATAGGATTGTTCCTATTACCTAGGCTGTAACCTCCCCTACTGAACCCTGTTCAACATAAATGCTGCTAAATCATTCCTCCCTATCCTTTCCTTACACCTTTATTAAGCTTTCCTTGAACTTGTAAATCATTTTTTTAGCACAATAAAAAAATTTCTAACACTGTCCCTAGTGCCAGCTGACTTCTTTCCCTGCGCTAAGTAAACTAGTAAATGGCAGAATCGTTCATTGCTGAGGCTCTTTATAGAGCTGTGACATCACAGGGCTTGCTGGCTGCTGATTGGCTGCATGCATGGCATTATGGGTGATCCCGCCTTCCCAGAGTTCCTTGCTCCATCTCATCACGCATGCAGCAGCCATTTTAGGAAAAAAGCAATCCGTTACCATGAATCACGAGGAAATTCGAATTCAGTGCGAATCAAATTTTTCCTGAAATTTGGATCTAATTCCACTTTGTCAGTTTTATTTCGCTCATCTCTAAAATTAACATTCGTGATCCTGTGAATTCCATAATTCCAAAACATTTTCTTCTTGGTGTTGCAATTACCGGAGTATATATAAGGTTTCATTTTAAAAAGCCTACCAATTAGCAACTGTCAGATTCATTGTGAATAAACAAAGTGGTATTTTTGTATGCTTTTAGATTTCAGAGAGGGTGTGAGCGAAAGAATATCTTCAGAATGCATATGCTTTGCCAGTATACAGAGTCATCATTTCATTTCCATACGTTCATGTGACACAAACCACTGAGTCACAGTAAGTGTATGATTAGTTCTACTTCGTGAAAGCCGACTCACAATTAATTTTCACATCACGGTAAACTGTGAAATCATACATATGACAAAATTAGTACCTCTGATGAAGCGTATTAACATGAAGCTTTTTATAGATGTGTTGTTATGACAGCCTTTACTCCTAATATAATTACTTACAGATGATGTGCAAGTAAAAAAATATTAAATCAAATTCCCTTATAAGGATTTTGTGAGTTAATACCCTGAGACTTTAAAAATAATACCTCCTTCCCTCCCTACAGCATCAATTTAAATCAAGTCCCACTACATGGAAATAGAACAGCTATGATAATCCCACTTTCTTTCCATCCGGTGCAATGTAATATGGCCCTATAATATAGAGGTACATGAGGACACAATTGTGTAAACAAAGTAAATAACTAAAAAAGTGTCCAAGACAACTAAACATGAGCAAATCTATCGTACACTAACCACATTCAGTATAAATATATTAAAAAAAATATAGTTGCCAGCAAATCCAAAACTTTGGGGATATGTCCCACACAAATTATTCTGGCATCTGCTATTTAACCCCTTCTATCCCCAGCCAGTTTTCACCCTCCTGCCCAGGCCATTTTTTGCAAATCTGATGTGTCACTTTATGTGGTAATAACTTTGGAACACTTTTATTTATCCAAGCCATTCTGAGATTGTTTTCTCATGACTAGAGTTGACTGAACACCTAAAAGTTCGGGTTCGTCGGGCTTGGCCGAACTTTACCGCAAAGTTCGAGTTCGGGACCCGAACTTGACCTGAACTTAACCCAGAACCCCATTGAAGTCAATGGGGACCCAAACTTTTGAGCAATAAAATGGCTCTAAAAAAGTCCTGGAAAGGGCCAGAGGGCTGGAAATTGAAGCAAAATTGGGGTACGAGTAGGACAAGTGCTTGGATAGCAAAATAACTTAAAATAACATAAAATACATAAAAATTAAAAATAAACGTTCTAAACCTGAGCACAAGTGATTGACAGTGGCACCTGCCACCCCCCAAACAGAGGATGTGGAGGTAACGCCACCACATCTTTCACCGTCACCAAGCATCTCCACACTATCCCTTGGGAGCGTTAAGCTGTCCATCACCCAATTAGAAAAATAAATGCTGGTCCTTTGAAATGCTGTCATTCTGTCTGGTGGAGATAGATGAAGACTTTTAAAAAACTTATGGCGGTGGCTGTCCCACAGTACGTGGTTCACAGCCGCCACTACTTTTCCAGGCGAGCCATCCCTTCCCTGCACAACCAAGTGGCGGACAAAATCAGTTATGCACTGCGCAACGCCATCTGTGGCAAGGTCCACAAAACCACCAATATGTGGACCGGTAACCATGGTAAGGGAAGTAATATCTCCCTAACAGCACACTGGGTAAATGTAGTGGTGGCTGGACCAGAGGCAGATAGAAGTTTGGCGCATGTCCTTCCGCCCCCGAGGATTGCAGGGCATTTCTATTTGCATCCTGTTGCCTCCTCCTCCTAATCTGCTTCCTCCTCCTCTACCACCTCCTTATCCTTTCAGCGTAACACCTTCACCACCAACATCAGCACAGCCAGGGGGATAGGACAGCAGGCTGTTCTGAAACTCATCTGTTTGGGGGACAAACCCCACACCATGCAGAAGCTGTGGACAAGCATGGAACAATAGACCGATGAGTGATTGGTGTCACTGAGACTCAAGCCCGGCCTGGTGGTGTGCGATAATGGGCAAAATCTCGTATCACCTCTGGGCCTAGCCGGTTTGACACACATCCCTTGCCTGGCGCATGTGCTGAATTTGGTGGTGCAGAAATTCCTGAACACCTGTGAAAATCAATTCAGTTAATCCAGCTCTTAGATTCTGGTGGGACAAATTAGCTTTTATTGGTGCTCAAGGACCACTGCGGCCTGAGCCGCAGATGTGACAAGCAAATAATTTTAATAAAATTGTCGGTTAGATTGTTGGGTAACATTTAAACGGTTATCAGGACTTTTTATTGTAAATCATAACAAAAACTACACAAGGAACATTTCAAAAATTTCACTCAAACCACTCACTAATGCCTATTCACAAACTATTTACAAATTTACTTATAAACATATTTAAATAACTATAGTCAGATAAACAAAATAAACAAACAAAACTATATACATGCCTTACCATTAACTTATAAGTCCAGTCATATACAAGTGGCTCGGAGGGTGGGTTCCTGTACCAACATAGGCCAGGTAAACAATTGTCCAGCCAAGGCACAGTTCTGGAGGAGGAGGAGAAGAAACCATGTTCACAGCAGGATGGCACCCAATGTAGCTCACGGCCATCACTTGAGCGTGGCTGGGGGGATACAGAGGAAACACATAATACACCTCCCACAGAGGACAGCTTGTCGTTGCCTCTGGGCAGCCTGGAAAACATGAGCAACTAGATGCTGCAGTGCCTGTGCAATGGCTGTCAAGTGGCCTACATTCAAACTTGTGCAGATTACTGGGTGGCAACCCTACTGGATCCCATTACAAGGACAACGTGCCGTCCTTAATTTCGTCACTGAAGCGTGATCGGAAGAAGCCAACGCTGGTAGACGCGCTGCTGGTGGCATTCACTCCTGACACCGGGGGCTCAGTGGAAGCACAAGGCTAAAGCAGAGGGGGAGGAGGAAGAAGTCGCCAATGCAGCTGGGTCACCGACCGCACCTCAGAAGGCAGGGTTAACATGGCCGAAATGTGGAAAAGCTTTGTCACCATGCCACAACAACCAGCACCACAAGCAGATATGGAACGTTTTAGCAAGAGGCAGCATTTCAGCAAAATTGTGGAATAGTATCTGTGCACACTCCTGCACGTACTGACTGATGGGCCTGCCCAGGGTCGTAGGTACAGGGGAAGTAGGGAAAGCGGCTGCTTTGGGGCCCTGACCAAGAAGGGGCCCATCATGGAGGAGGAGGACTAAAATACTTTGTCAGGACCCCCTCAACAGTATTTTATAATGAAATTATATACAGTGGCAGTATAGACAGTGTAGAAAACGTATGGAACAGCTGCCTCATCTGAGAGAGCGATCTTTAGTGCCACAGGAATGGGGGCAGCATGAAAGGAAGGGGTTGCGAAAACATTACTGGGGGAGGGGGGCCCCATTCAAAAATTTGCTGTTGGGCCCAGTCATTTCTAGCTACGCCACTGGGTCTGCCGCATTCAACTTTTGGGTCTCCAAATTGGGGACATGGCCTCAGCTTCATCTTTACGCCTTGAAGGTGCTGGCCTGCCTTGCAGCAGGTGTATTGTCTGAACGTGTGTTTAGCACGGCTGGGAGCGTTATCACAGACAAGCGCAGCCGCCTGTCCACAGCCAATGTGGACAAGCTCACATTCATTAAAAAGAACTAGGCATGGATCCCACAGGACTTGTTCGTACCTTATGCAGAATAGATATGTATACAGGCCTCACCCAACCATTGTTATACTACAGCGTATTTACTGTTTGTTTTCTTTTTTATATTTCCCAATGTTTTGGGGTCTACCCCAATTTATTTAAAAAAAAGAAAACAAAACATATTGTTGTTAGCGACTACCTTTGGCTTCACAGCCAAAACAGGCTTTATGTCAGGCAACAATGTAACCGCCAATTGTAATGAACTGAGTTCCCTGTCTGTAATGCAGTGCAGGGGTACTTTGAAAGAAAGAAGGGGTACACATCAGCATCTATTTGCCCAGCTAAAATATTATTTTAAAAGTGTATAGAAGCCACAAGGGGCCCCCACGCTGCAGATTTATCATGAAGATTTTACAGCATATAACTACAGCACCCAACAATGTAAACGCCGCCAAATTTACAGAATATATTTCCCAGTCAGGTATGCTGTGCAGGGGGACTTTGAAAGAAAGAAGGGGTACAGATCACCAATCAACAATCTGATGGCCACCTAATTTACTGAATATATTTCCAAGTCAGGTATGCAGTGCAGGGGTACTTTATGGCCCAAGAATGTAACAGATGATTTTTTGAAAGTTACCTCACTGTCACCTATGCAGAGCAGTGGTTTGTATACGGCAAAACTGGCAAAACGTCAACCCCCAGTGTAATAAATGATTTTTTGAAATTTACCGCCCAGTCACTTATGCAGAGCAGGGGTTTGTATATGGCAAAACTTACAAAACATCACCCACCAATGTAATAGATGATTTTTTGCAATTTATCGCCCTGTCACCTTTGCAGAGCAGGGGTTTGTATACGACAAAACTGGCAAAAAAAACTGTTTAGGTTTATTGCCCAAAGTACACCGCAGTTTTCACCGCAAAATTTGAAAACATTTTTTTTTCAGCATTGTATGCAAACGTGCTCGGTGGTACGACAGTACAGGTTTAATCCCCCAACTACAGAAATGCACTATGTCACCCCAAAATTATTAAACAGATAATGTAGGGGGACTTGACCTGCCAGAAAAAAGACATTTTTCCTCCACTGAGCTACCAAAAAATAATTAGACTGGTGTCCCTGGCTGGCTGGCACACATGCAGGTCACATGCAGTTCCAAGGACACTGCAGTTGCTAAAATGGCCGCCGACCCCCACCTCGGTAACAGATGGATTAAAAATTATTTTGCAGTATCACTGGGCTCAGGGCTGGGTACAAATATACAGCATAGCACCCTCAATAATTGCTGTAGTTTGAAGAGTTAACACCACCAAGATCAACAGATTTCTTCCCTAATCTCTCCCTCACAGAAGCGGCAGTATCCTATCCCTACACTGAGAAGAGCAGAGTGACGTGCGGTGCTACATGACTCCAGCTTAAATAGAGGATGGGTCACATGCTGCACTTGCCATATAGTAGGCATGCCAATAGTAGGCATGCCTGTGATGGCTTTTTAGGGCAAAGTAGTGAAACGCTTGTTGATTGGCTGCCCTGCAGCCTTTCAAAAAGTGAGAAGAAATTGCCGAACAACAAACCCGAACTTTTACGGAAATTTTCGGGTTCGGGTCCGGATGCGAAAAACCATAACGTTCAATACATACCCGTACTTTACAGCTTGGGTTCACTCAACCCTACTCATGACACATTGTACTTCATAACAATCATAAATTTGAGTCAATATATTTCCCCTTTATTTAGGAAAAAATTCCAAATTTACCAAAAATTTTGAAAAATTACCAATTTTCTCTGCATTTTTCAAAAATGCATTTCTCTGCTTTTGAAACAGAAAGTGATAACTCATAAAATATTTATAACTTAACATTCCCCATATGTCCACTTTACGCTGGCATCATTTTGTAAATGTCATTTTAGTTTTTTAGGATGTCACGTTCAGTTCTGAAGTCACTTTGTGGGGCCTATATAGTAGAAACCCCCCATAAATGAACCCCTGATGCACCCCTACAGTACAAACTCCCAAAAGTGACCTCATTTTGGAAACTACGGGATAAGTTGGGAGTTTTGTGGGTACTATTTTGGGGACCATATGATTTTTAGTCACTCTATTTTACGTTTTTGGTGAGTAAAGGTAACAAAAAAATGTCTGTTTTGGCACAGTTTTTATTTTTTGTTTTTTACAGTGTTCATCTGGCAGGTTAGATCATGTGCTATTTTTATAGAGCAGGTTGTTACGAACGCGCCAATACCAAATATGTCTACTTTGTTTTTCTGCTTGTTTCAGTTTTACATAATAAAGCATTTTTAAAAAAATTATGTTTTTGTGTTTCCATTTTCCGAACGCCATATTATTTTTTTTTTTCCGACCAATCGTCTTGTGAAGGGGCTTGTTTTTTGCAGGAAGAATTGACGTTTTTATTGGTACCATTTTTGGGTACATATGATTTTTTTGTTCATTCAATATTGCACTTTATCGGGCAAGGAGACCCAAAAATTGGTTGTTTTGGCACAGTTTTTACTTATTTATTTTTACAGTGTTCATCTGAGGGGTTAGGTCCTGTGATATTTTTATAGAGCAGGTTGTTATGGACGTGGAAATACCTAATATGTACCGTATATTTTTTTTTATTTATTTAAGTTTTGCACAATAATAGCATTTTTTTTGGGTAGGCTCTCATTTTTTGTGGGATGAGGTGACAGTTTGATATTTACTATTTTAGGGGGCATATGCCTTTTTAATTGCTGGGTGTTGCACTTTATGTGATGTCAGGTGACAAAAATGGCTTTTTATATACGGAAGCGGCAATTATTAATATGTCTATTTTTTTTTATTTCTTTCACTTTAATACAATAATAGCATTTTTGAAACAAAAACAAATGATGTTTCAGTGTCTCCACATTCTGAGAGCTATAGTTTTTTTACATTTTTGGGCGATTGTCTTATTTAGGGAATCATTATTTGAGGGATGAGGTGACGGTTTTATTGGTAACATTTTGGGGGGCATATGCCTTTTTGATTGCTTGGAGTTGCACTTTTTGTGATGTAAGGTGTCAAAAATAGCTTTTTTTGACACAGCTTTTATTTTATTTTTTTACTGTATTTATCGGACGGAGTGGATCATGTGATATATTTATAGAGGCAGTACTTATAGATGCGACAATATCTAATTTTCTTTTTTTTCTTTTTAATTATAAAATCTGGGGAAAGGGGCATTTTTTTTTCTTTTTTTAATTGAAACTTTTTTTTTTTAATAAAAACACCTTTGTTTACTTTTTTTTTTTAACTTAATTTCTGTCCCACTCTGGTACTTCAACTTTTGGGGGTCTGATCCCCTCTGCAATGCATTACAATACATCTGTATTGTAATGCATTGCCTGTTAGTGTATTAAAAACATAACCATAGCAAAGGCAGGTGCACTCTGCGACAATACTAAACCCTCACACAGATGTTAAAATTGAGAGGTTAGTTCGACACATCCTACTAGGAGGAAATGTCTTAAGCTCGGACACCACGTCAAGGTCTCTCAAGTAGCCCGAGACCCTACCACTCAACCTACCTGTGCCGTATGGGCGATACCAGGGGCCATTGGGCATTACGGGAGCGTAAGGCCTGACTCACAAACAGCTCACTAGTGACCTCCAGCATGTAACCATGCTTGCAATGGGAGGTGGGAGGTGCCTGTGAGCCCCACCCGAGACCGGCTGATATGGCCCAGAGCCTCCCAGGTGCACCTGAATCTAGCCTGCATATGAAAAGCAGGCACATTTAAATTGGAGTATATACACCTCCAAACATATAAACCATTAGAAAACGGGGTGTGGTGTTTAACAAGCAGGATATGCTCAACCCATATGCAGTTGTGCATGTATATAGGGGAGCACATCCTGCACTTGTAGTCCGTTGCTAGGGGCAATCAACAGCAAAAAATTCAAACAATGGAAGATGCCAGCAACGGACTACAAGTACCATAATAACCATCCTACATACGAAAACGATAATGTGGATGTGGAGAACAATCAAAAACATAACCATAGCAAAGGCAGGTGCACTCTGCGGCAATACTAAACCCTCACACAGATAGAAATTGAGAGGTTAAAATTGAGAGGTTAGTTCGACACATCCTACTAGGAGGACATGTCTTAAGTAGAGATGAGCGAACACCTGGAAGTTCGGCCGAACTTCCCGAAAATGTTCGGGTTCGGGATCCGAACTCGACCCGAACTTTATCCCGAACCCGAACCCCATTGAAGTCAATGGGGACCCGAAATTTAAGGCACTAAAAAGGCTGTAAAATAGTCCAGGAACGGGCTAGAGGGCTGCCAAAGGCAGCAAAATGTAGGTAAATCCCTGCAAACAAATGTGGAAAGGAAAATGAATTAAAATAAAATAAAATAAATAAAATTTAACCAATATCAATTGGAGAGAGGTCCCACTGCAAGGAATCATGCGTCATATCACCCACCACCGGAGAAGGCCACTTTCAGTTATTTCGGCCCCAGCACCCAGACAGAGGAGAGAGGTCCCACTGCAAGGAATCATGCGTCATATCACCCACCACCGGAGAAGGCCACTTTCAGTTATTTCGGCCCCAGCACCCAGACAGAGGAGAGAGGTCCCACTGCAAGGAATCATGCGTCATATCACCCACCAGCAGAGAAGGCCACTTTCAGTTATTTCGGCTCAGCACCCAGACAGAGGAGAGAAGTCCCACAGCAAGGAATCATGCGTCATATCAACCACCACCGGAAAAGGCCACTTTCAGTTATTTTGGCCCAGCACCCAGACAGAGGAGAGAGGTCCCACAGCAAGGAATCATGCGTCATATCAACCACCACCGGAGAAGGCCACTATCAGTTATTTCGGCCCAGCACCCAGACAGAGGAGAGAGGTCCCACAGCAAGGAATCATGCGTCATATCACCCACCACCGGAGAAGGCCACTTTCAGTTATTTCGGCCCAGCACCCAGACAGAGGAGAGAGGTTCCACAGCAAGGAATCATGCGTCATATCAACCACCACCGGAAAAGGCCACTTTCAGTTATTTTGGCCCAGCACCCAGACAAAGGAGAGAGGTCCCACTGCAAGGAATCATGCGTCATATCAACCACCACCGGAGAAGGCCACTTTCAGTTATTTTGGCCCAGCACCCAGACAGAGGAGAGAGGTCCCACAGCAAGGAATCATGCGTCATATCAACCACCACCGGAGAAGGTCACTCTCAGTTATTTCGGCCCAGCACCCAAACAGAGGAGAGAGGTCCCACAGCAAGGAATCATGAGTCATATCAACCACCACCGGAGAAGGCCACTCTCAGTTATTTCGGCCCAGCAACCAGACAGAGGAGAGAGGTCCCACAGCAAGGAATCATGCGTCATATCAACCACCACCGGAATAGGCCACTCTCAGTTATTTCAGCCCAGCACCCAGACAGAGGAGAGAGGTCCCACAGCAAGGAATCATGCGTCATATCAACCACCACCGGAGAAGGTCACTCTCAGTTATTTCGGCCCAGCACCCAAACAGAGGAGAGAGGTCCCACAGCAAGGAATCATGCGTCATATCAACCACCACCGGAATAGGCCACTCTCAGTTATTTCAGCCCAGCACCCAGACAGAGGAGAGAGGTCCCACAGCAAGGAATCATGCGTCATATCAACCACCACCGGAGAAGGCCACTCTCAGTTATTTCGGCCCAGCACCTAAACAGAGGAGAGAGGTCCCACAGCAAGGAATCATGCGTCATATCAACCACCACCGGAGAAGGCCACTCTCAGTTATTTCGGCCCAGCACCCAGACAGAGGAGAGAGGTCCCACAGCAAGGAATCATGCGTCATATCAACCACCACCGGAGAAGGCTACTCTCAGTTATTTCGGCCCCACCACCCAGACAGAGGAGAGGTTCATTCAACTTTGGGTTGAAACGCAAGATCATGTAAAGTTAAAATAAATGAGGATTCAATAAAGAAGTGCCCCGGAGTACAAGAATACATGGTTGAGGGGGAGGTAGTTATAAATGTCTATTCTGCACAATGGAGGCACAGGTCCTGTGGGATCCATGCCTGGTTCATTTTTATGAACGTCAGCTTGTCCACGTTGGCTGTGGACAGGCGGCTGGGTTTGTCAGTAATGACGCCCCCAACCGTGCTGAATACACGTTCAGACAAAACGCTTGCCGCCGGGCAGGCCAGCACCTCCAAGGCATAAAATGCTAACTCAGGCCACGTGGACAATTTGGAGACCCAGAAGTTGAATGGAGCCGAACCATCAGTCAGTACGTGGAGGGGTGTGCAGACGTACTGTTCAACCATGTTAGTGAAATGCTGCCTCCTGCTAACACGTTCCGTATCAGGTGGTGGTGCAGTTAGCTGTGGCGTGGAGACAAAACTTTTCCACATTTCTGCCATGCTAACCCTGCCCTCAGAGGAGCTGGCCGTGACACAGCTGCGTTGGCGACCTCTTGCTCCTCCTCTGCCTTCGCCTTGGGCTTCCACCTGTTCCCCTGTGACATTTGGGAATGCTCTCAGGAGCGCCTCTATCAGCGTGCGCTTGTACTCGCGCATCTTCCTATCGCACTCTAGTGCAGGAAGTAAGGTGGGCACATTGTCTTTGTACCGGGGATCCAGCAGGATGGCAACCCAGTAGTCCGCACACGTTAAAATGTGGGCAACTCTGCTGTCGTTGCGCAGGCACTGCAGCATGTAGTCGCTCATGTGTGCCAGGCTCCCCAGAGGTAAGGAAAAGCTGTCCTCTGTGGGAGGCGTATAGTCATCGTCCTCTGTATCCCCCCAGCCACGCACCAGTGATGGGCCTGAGCTGTGTCGGGTGCCACCCCGCTGTGAACCTGCTTCATCCTCATCCTCCTCCACCTCCTCCTCATCCTCCTCGTCCTCCAGTAGTGGGCCCTGGCTGGCCACATTTGTACCTGGCCTCTGCTGTTGCAAAAAACCTCCCTCTGAGCCACTTCTAACAGACTGGCCTGAAATTGCTAAAAATGACCCCTCATCCTCCTCCTCCTCCTCCTGGGCCACCTCCTCTTCCATCATCGCCCTAAGCGTTTTCTTAAGAAGACATAGAAGTGGTATTGTAATGCTGATAATGGTGTATTCGCCACTGGCCATGTTGGTGGAGTACTCGAAACAGCTCAACAGGGCACACAGGTCTCCCATGGAGGCCCAATCATTGGTGGTGAAGTGGTGCTGTTCCGCAGTGCGACTGACACGTGCGTGCTGCAGCTAAATCTCCACTATGGCCTGCTGCTGCTCGCACAGTCTCTCCAGCATGTGCAAGGTGGAGTTCCACCTGGTGGGCACGTTGCATATGAAGCGGTGAGCGGGAAGGCCGAAATTCCGCTGTAGCGCAGACAGGCGAGCATCGGCAGGATGTGAATGCCGGAAGCGCGCACAGACAGCCCCTACTTTATGCAGCACTTCTGACATGTCGGGGTAGTTGTGAATGAACTTCTGCACCACCAAATTCAGCACATGCGCCAGGCAAGGGATGTGCGTCAAACCGGCTAGTCCCAGAGCTGCGATGAGATTTCGGCCATTATCGCACACTGCTTGGCCGGGCTTGAGGCCCACTGGCAGAAACCACTCGTCGGTCTGTTGTTCAATACCCCCCCACAACTCCTGCGCGGTGTGGGGCCTGTCCCCCAAACATATGAGTTTCAGAATGGCCTGCTGACGTTCACCCCGGGCTGTGCTGACGTTGGTGGTGAAGGTATGTGGCTGACTGGATGAGCTGGTGGAAGCAGAGGAGGAGGAAGCCGAGTAGGAGGAGGAGGCTACAGGAGGCAAAGAATGATGCCCTGTGATCCTTGGCGACGGAAGGACGTGCGCCAAGGAACTCTCCGCCTGGGGCCCAGCCGCCACTACATTTACCCAGTGTGCAGTTAGGGAGATATAACGTCCCTGGCCGTGCTTACTGGTCCACGTATCTGTGGTTAGGTGGACCTTGCCACAAATGGCGTTGCGCAGTGCACACTTGATTTTATCGGACACTTGCATGTGCAGGGAAGGCACGGCTGTCTTGGAGAAGTAGTGGCGGCTGGGAACCACATACTGGGGACAGCCATGGCCATCAGCTGTTTGAAGCTGTCTGTGTCCACCAGCCGGAATGATAGCATTTCAAAGGCCAGTAGTTTAGAAATGCTTGCATTCAGGCCAAGGGCTCGAGGGTGACTAGGTGGGAATTTGCGCTTCCTCTCAAAGGTTTGAGAGATGGAGAGCTGAACGCTGCTGTGTGAAATAGTGGAGACGCTAGGTGACGGTGGCGGTGGTGGTGGTGGTGTCGGTGGCACATCCTCTGTTTGCTGCTCGGCAGCTGGCAACATTCCTCTCGAGGCGGAAGCCGAGGCAGCAGCAGTAGAGGGAGCAGAGGGAGCCTGAGCGGTTCCTTGTTTTTAAGGTGTGTACTCCACTGCAGTTCATGCTTTGCATGTATCATGCAGGTGTTGCTCAGGTTAAGAACGTTAATGCCTCGCCTCAGGGTCTGATGGCACAGCGTGCAAATCACTCTGGTCTTGTCGTCAGCACATTGTTTGATGAAGTGCCATGCCAGGGAACTCCTTGAAGATGCCTTTGGGGTGCTGGGTCCCTGTTGGCGCTGGCCAATAGCAGGTGAACTCTCTGGACGGCGGCTGTTCTGCTTTTGCCCCCTGCTCCCTCTTTGGCTTCGCTGTTGTCTCGGTCTCACCACTGCCTCTTCCTCTGAACTATTTAAGTCAGCGGCACGACCTTCAGTCCATGTGGGGTCTAAGACCTCATCTTCCTCTGCATCGTCTTCCACCCAGTCTTCCTCCCTGACCTCCTCCTGTTCAGTCTGCACACTGCAATAAGACGCGGCAGTGGGCACCAGTGTTTCGTCATCATCAGAGACTCGGTCACTCTGCTGTGGTGGTATTCCCATGTCCTCATCATCTGGATACATAAGTGGTTATGCGTCAGTGCATGGAATGTCTTCCTTCGCTGGGGAAGGGCTAGGTGGACGCCCCTGGGAAACCGTGCGAGCAGAGTCTTCAAACAGAATAAGAGACTGCTGCATAACTTGAGGCTCAGACAGTTTCCCTGATATGCATGGGGGTGATGTGACAGACTGATGAGCTTGGTTTTCAGGTGCCACCTGTGCGCTTTCCACAGAAGACTGGGCGGAAGACAATGTGGTGAACGTGCTGGAAGCACTGTCGGCCACCCAATCGACTAATGCCTGTACCTGCTCAGGCCTTACCATCCTCATAACGGCATTGGGCCCCACCAAATATCGCTGTAAATTCTGCCGGCTTCTTGAGGGAGTTGGTTCACTACTTTGTGCGCCTGAGGACGAAAGGCCACGTCCTCTGCCAGCAACAGAGGCTCCATGGACACCACCACTACTGCGTCCTCGTCCCTTAATAGAATGTTTCCTCATTGTTGCGATTCAACTCGCACCACAATAAAATATATTATTTTTTAGCCCCAAAATTACCACATTGGAAGATATAATTCCTTTTTCCAGTATTAATTACAAGAAAACTGCTGCAAATTGGACACCAGAATTTTTAAAATGCTAGTTTGTGTACATAAATTCCCACACTGGAAGATATAATTCCTTTTTCCGGTATTAATTACAAGAAAACTGCTGCAAATTGGACACCAGAATTTTTAATATGCTAGTTTTGCTACATAGATTCCACACGGGGAGATAATATTCCTTTTTACAGGAGTAAAAACGTGCGGCCTACTGTTTCTGGTGTAACTAACACCAGATTGATTAAATTGGCCTTTTTTTCACCAAAATTACAACACTGGACAATGTAATGCCTTTTTCAGGTATTAATTACAAGAAGACTGCTGCTAATTGGACACCAGAATTTTTAAAATGCTAGTTTGTGTACATAAATTCCCACACTGGATGATATAATTCCTTTTTCTGGTATTAATTACAAGAAAACTGCGGCAAATTGGACACCAGAATTTTTAAAATGCTAGTTTTGGTACATAGATTACCACACGGGGAGATATAATTCATTTTTTACAGGAGTAAAAACGTGCGGCCTACTGTTTCTGGTGTAACTAACACCAGATTGATTAAATTGGCCTTTTTTTCACCAAAATTACAAAACTGGACAATGTAATGCCTTTTTCAGGTATTAATTACAAGAAGACTGCTGCTAATTGGACACCATAATTTTTAAAATGCTAGTTTGTGTACATAAATTCCCACACTGGAAGATATACCGTATTTTTCGCCCTATAAGACGCACCGGCCTATAAGACGCACCTGGGTTTTTGAGGAGAAAAATAAGAAAAAAAATATTTTTAACCAAAAGGTGTGCTTTTGAAGTAATGGTGGTCTGTGCATGACAGTATTATGGGGGGGATCTGTGGATGGCACTGTTATGTGGGGAGATGTGGATGGCACTGTGATGGGGGATCTGTGGATAGCACTGTGATGGGAGGGATCTGTGGATAGCACTGTGATGGGGGATCTGTGGATAGCACTGTGATGGGGGATCTGTGGATAGCACTGTGATGGGGGCATTTATGAATGACACTGTAATGGATTGGATCTGTGGATGACACATATATAGCATCTTATGCTATATGTGTCATCCACAGATCACCCAATACAGTGTCATCCACAGAGTGCCCCCTTTTCTAAACATCTGGCCCATGGCTGCTTAGGGGCGGAGCCTGGCAACACATGGCGGGCGGCCCGCCGCTAACAGCGTGACTGCTTGTATAACATTTAAAATCTTTAATTATGTACCCTTATTTCCTAAAAGCCTAGGACAGTAGCGCTCTGCTAACCTGCTATAACGATCCTCTAGCAGGCAGAGCGGTGCGGCGGCAGGCTGGTGTGTAACGTCCTCACTGGCGTCATCTGCCTGCTCCTTTCACTTTATGAATGAAGCAGGAGGAGCAGGCAGATGGCGTCAGTGAGGACGTTACACACCAGCCTGCCGCACCGCCTGCCTGCTAGAGGATCGTTATAGCAGGTTAGCAGAGCGCTACTGTCCTGGGCTTTAGGAAATAAGGGACATAATTAAAGATTTTAAATGTTATACAAGCAGTCACGCTGTGAGCGGCAGCCGCCCGCCATGTGCCAGGCTCCGCCCCCTCCTCCTTCCATGCTGATACATCGCAGGCTGTGCGATGTATCGGCTTCAGCTATAGGAAAATGGTAGTATTCGCCATA
This sequence comes from Bufotes viridis, assembly GCA_033119425.1. Classification (NCBI taxonomy): domain Eukaryota; kingdom Metazoa; phylum Chordata; class Amphibia; order Anura; family Bufonidae; genus Bufotes; species Bufotes viridis. The sequence goes on along the minus strand of CM065589.1, from coordinate 384,777,602 downwards.
TAAGACGCACTGCCATTTTCCCCCCACTTTTGGGGGTAAAAAAGTGCGTCTTATATGGCGAAAAATACGGTAATTCCTTTTTCCGGTATTAATTACAAGAAAACTGCTGCAAATTGTACACCAGAATTTTTAATATGCTAGTTTTTGTACATAGATTACCACACGGGGAGATATAATTCCTTTTTACAGGAGTAAAAACGTGCGGCCTACTGTTTCTGGTGTAACTAACACCAGATTGATTAAATTGGACATTTTTTCACCAAAATTACAACACTGGACAATGTAATGCCTTTTCCAGGTATTAATTACAAGAAGACTGCTGCTAATTGGACACCAAAATTTTTAAAATGCTAGTTTGTGTACATAAATTCCCACACTGGAAGATATAATTCCTTTTTCCGGTATTAATTACAAGAAAACTGCTGCAAATTGGACACCAGAATTTTTAATATGCTAGTTTTGGTACATAGTTCCCACACGGGGAGATATGATTCCTTTTTACAGGAGTAAAAACGTGCGGCCTACTGTTTCTGGTGTAACTAACACCAGATTGATTAAATTGGCCTTTTGTTCACCAAAATTAAAACACTGGACAATGTAATGCCTTTTTGCGGTATTAATTACAAGAAGACTGCTGCAAATTGGACACCAGAATTTTTAAAATGCTAGTTTGTGTACATAAATTCCCACACTGGAAGATATAATTACTTTTTCCGGTATTAATTACAAGAAAACTGCTGCAAATTGGACACCAGAATTTTTAATATGCTAGTTTTGGTACATAGATTACCACACGGGGAGATATAATTCCTTTTTACAGGAGTAAAAACGTGAGGCCTACTGTTTCTGGTCTAACAAACACCAGATTGATTAAATTGGCCTTTTTTTCACCAAAATTACAACACTGGACAATGTAATGCCTTTTTGCGGTATTAATTCCTTTTTACAGGAGTAAAAACGTGAGGCCTACTGTTTCTGGTGTAACTAACACCAGATTGATTAAATTGGCCTTTTTTTCACCAAAATTACAACACTGGACAATGTAATGCCTTTTTGCAGTATTAATTACTTTGTACAGGAGTAAAAACGTGAGGCCTACTGTTTCTGGTCTAACTAACACCAGATTGATTAAATTGGCCTTTTTTTCACCAAAATTACAACACTGGACAATGTAATGCCTTTTTGCGGTATTAATTACAAAAAGACTGCTGTTAATTGGACACCAGAATTTTTAAAATGCTAGTTTGTGTACATAAATTTCCACACTGGAAGATATAATTCGTTTTTCCGGTATTAATTACAAGAAAACTGCTGCAAATTGGACACCAGAATTTTTAAAATGCTAGTTTTGGTACATAGATTACCACACGGGGAGATATAATTCCTTTTTACAGGCGTAAAAATGTGAGGCCTACTGTTTCTGGTCTAACTAACACCAGATTGATCAAATTGGCCTTTTTTCACCAAAATTACAACACTGGACAATGTAATGCCTTTTTCAGGTATTAATTACTAGAAGATTGCTGCTAATTGGACACCAGAATTTTTAAAATGCTAGTTTGTGTACATAAATTCCCACACTGGATGATATAATTCCTTTTTCTGGTATTAATTACAAGAAAACTGCTGCAAATTGGACACCAGAATTTTTAAAATGCTAGTTTTGGTACATAGATTACCACACGGGTAGATATAATTCCTTTTTACAGGAGTAAAAACGTGCGGCCTACTGTTTCTGGTGTAACTAACACCAGATTGATTAAATTGGCCTTTTTTTTTACCAAAATTACAACACTGGACAATGTAATGCCTTATTCAGGAAAAAATTACAAGAAGACTGCTGCTAATTGGACACCATAATTTTTAAAATTCTAGTTTGTGTACATAAATTCCCACACTGGAAGATATAATTCCTTTTTCCGGTATTAATTACAAGAAAACTGCTGCAAATTGGACACCAGAATTTTTAATATGCTAGTTTTGGTACATAGATTCCCACATGGGGAGATATAATTTCTTTTTACAGGAGTAAAAACGTGTGGCCTACTGTTTCTGGTGTAACTAACACCAGATTGATTAAATTGGCCATTTTTTCAACAAAATTACAACACTGGACAATGTAATGCCTTTTCCAGGTATTAATTACAAGAAGACTGCTGCTAATTGAACACCAGAATTTTTAAAATGCTAGTTTGTGTACATAAATTCCCACACTGGAAGATATAATTCCTTTTTCCGGTATTAATTACAAGAAAACTGCTGCAAATTGGACACCAGAATTTTTAATATGCTAGTTTTGGTACATAGATTACCACACGGGGAGATATAATTCCTTTTTACAGGAGTAAAAACGTGAGGCCTACTGTTTCTGGTCTAACAAACACCAGATTGATTAAATTGGCCTTTTTTTCACCAAAATTACAACACTGGACAATGTAATGCCTTTTGCGGTATTCATTCCTTTTACAGGAGTAAAAACGTGAGGCCTACTGTTTCTGGTCTAACAAATACCAGATTGATTAAATTGGCCTTTTTTTCACCAAAATTACAACACTGGACAATGTAATGCCTTTTTGCGGTATTAATTCCTTTTTACAGGAGTAAAAACGTGAGGCCTACTGTTTCTGGTCTAACAAATACCAGATTGATTAAATTGGCCTTTTTTTCACCAAAATTACAACACTGGACAATGTAATGCCTTTTTGCGGTATTAATTACAAGAAGACTGCTGCTAATTGGACACCAAAATTTTTAAAATGCTAGTTTGTGTACATAAATTCCCACACTGGAAGATATAATTCCTTTTTCCGGTAATAATTACAAGAAAACTGCTGCAAATTGGACACCAGAATTTTTAAAATGCTAGTTTTGGTACATAGATTACCACACAGGGAGATATAATTCCTTTTTACAGGAGTAAAAACGTGAGGCCTACAGTTTCTGGTCTAACAAACACCAGATTGATTAAATTGGACTTTTTTTCACCAAAATTACAACACTGGACAATGTAATGCCTTTTTGCGGTATTAATTACAAGAAGACTGCTGCAAATTGGACACCAGAATTTTTAAAATGCTAGTTTGTGTACATAAATTCCCACACTGGAAGATATAATTCCTTTTTCCGGTATTAATTACGAGAAAACTGCTGCAAATTGGACACCAGAATTTTTAATATGCTAGTTTTGGTACATAGATTCCCACACGGGGAGATATAATTCCTTTTTACAGGAGTAAAAACGTGAGGCCTACTGTTTCTGGTCTAACTAACACCAGATTGATCAAATTGGCCTTTTTTTCACCAAAATTACAACACTGGACGATATAATGCCTTTTTGCGGTATTAATTACAAGAGGACTGCTGGTATTTCAGAACACCGGAATTTTTTAAATGCTAGTTTTGCTAGATAAATTTCCCACACTGGGAGAAATATTGCCTAAGCCTTTTATTACAGTATTAATTACAACAGGAGTGCTTCTTCTGGTCTAACACCAGAATAATTTTATTATTACGGTGAAAGCTTTTTCTAATTTATATTTCTGGCACATAAAAAAAAAAAATATTTCTGGCTGACAGTATTCGACTTGGCTGTAGTGGCACTGGCTAGCCTAGCTGGAACAGCACATTCATGGGATTTGCTATCCAAGTGGGTTACTTTCAGTTTCACCACTGATATATTAAATATCTTTGCAGTTAGTATGGGTGACACAAGCACAGCCAAACCCCTGATGTAGTATATCTATGAAAAAATCGACTATTACATGAGATTAATGGACGTTGTGGGAGCTTTTGCTGTAGCACCACAAGTCCCAAAATGGCCGCCGCCTATCAGCCCAGTAACATGTGCCAGAAAACGGTCTGCCCAGGCAGAAAAAAAATAGACTTTGACTGAGCAGCTGAATCGCTGTTGTTCTGATTCACAGGTGTAGATTTTTCACTTCTTTGGAGCTTTGGTTTAGACTCTGTGGCAGCTTGTGCTGGCGCACCACAAGTCCCAAAATGGCCACCGCCGGTCAGCCCAGTTACATGTGCCAGTAAAAATCGCTCTGGCCAGTCTCAACAAAATTGTGACTTTCAGTGAACAGCTCAGCTGAGTTGTTCTGATGCACAGGTGTAGAAAGGAAGATTATTCAATCGCTTCTTTATCCCTGCCTGTCTCGCCCTCACAGAAGCTGCATCCTCTCCCTACACTAGTCAGAGCAGTGTGACGTGCGGCGCTACGTGACTCCAGCTTAAATAGAGGCTGGGTCACATGCTGCACTTGGCCAATCACAGCCATGCCATTAGTAGGCATGGCTGTGATGGGCTCTTAGGGCAAGAAGTAAAACGCTAGCTGATTGGCTGCTGTGCAAAACGCTTTTACTTATCCAGGCCATTCTGAGGACCTGTGATGATGTCACAGCATCACATGGCCCAATCACATGCTCCATCACCATAGTGATGGAGCATGTGATTGGGCCATGTGACCATGTGACATCATCACAGGTCCTCAGAATGGCCTGGATAAGTAAAAGCGTTTTAAAGTTATCACCACATAAATTGGCCCAGCCCTTAAGGTGAAATAGGGCCGTGTCCTTAAGGGGTTAATGCAAGCTGATAATGGGTTGCATTAACCCCTTAAGGACCCGGCCCTATTTCACCTTAAGGGCCGGGCCTTGGCAGCAGTTTCCTGACACTGGTTTCCATTTAGCTTTCCATTGTTCTGATCCATCGGAAGAAGAGAGAGAGAAAAAAACAGGATCCAGTAAAACAACAGGATCGTGTTTTTTTTTTCTCTCTCTCTTCTTCTGACAGATCAGAAGAGCGGAAAGCTAAACGGTGATGTGAACTGAGCCTTAGTTTGATGTTCACTAAAATTCCTAAATCCTTTTCCATGTCAGTGTTACACAGTGTTTTACCATTTAGTATGTATAGGTAACTTGCATTATTCCTTCCCATGTGCATAACCTTACATTAATCAGTGCTAAACCTCATCTGCCACTTCTCTGCCCAAGCCTCCAAACTATCCAGATCCATCTGTAGCAGTATACTGTCCCCTTCCGTGTTAATTACTTTACACAGTTTAGTGTCATCTGCAAAAAATAATATTTTACTGTGAAAACCTTCTACAAGATCATTAATAAATATATTGGGGAGAATATAATACTGACCCCTGTGGTACCCCACTATTGACAGTGACCCAAGTAACCATCCTCTGTTTTCTATCACTGAGCCAGTTACCTGTACTTACACACATACAGACATTTTCCCCCAGTCCAAGCATTCTCATTTTATATACTAACCTTTTATTTGGCACCGTATCCTTCAAAGGTGGACAACACAACTATGCATTGGTTGTAAGCCCCATACCAAACCAAGAAAAAGAAATTCCACATAAATGGGCCTCATATCTAAAAAATGTATAGTTTATTGAAAAAGCACTAGGTCACAAGCATTCAAATTCATTGTATACAATAATATACTCATGTGTGGACTAGAAATCTGCCCAACACATATATCTACACACTACACATATCTGGTATAAATACAAAATTATTGCCAAAATAGGATACAAAAAACATAAATATCCTTAAAAAATGTATATCCACTGAATACTAATCTATGTCGAAAATTCTGGTGTGCAGGAGGAAAAACATCCCAGCAAATGAACCTATACATTCCATATATTAGAAGGTGCCATCAAGATAAAGTGCAAAATACATGAAAATGACATCAAATAATATGCATATCCCAGATACTTATCTATTGCTGAATTAGGTGAGCATAGAGTACAGGAAGGAGAGTATCCCAGCACTCTGTGGTGTTTAATAGGTGTGCCCCCATTCTTTTTGTTTGCAGCTTGGTTGTAAGCCCGTGCAGGTAGACTTCTCTCCCTCTCTGTACTAGGCTGTCACTGTTAGTTCATGCTTATTGCACTTGTTTTTTGTTCAAAGTTATGTGAACCTTTTTGATATATGCAATGCCATGGAATTAATGCTGCTTTAAAATAAGTAATAATAATTACAACTTGTATAAATGACCCAAAAATGGATTAAAATGGAAAATTTGCAAAAAAATTGCTGTTTTGGGACCGTTTTTATTTTTTGTTATTTACATCATTGAACAGACAGGTTAGATTGTGTGCTATTTCTATAGAGCAGGTTGTTACGGACGCGACAATACCAAATATGACTACTTTTTGGGGGGTTTTGTTTCAGTTTTACATAATAAAGCATTTTTGAAAAAAAAATTTTTAGTGTCTCCATATTCTGAAAGCCATAGTTTTTTTTATTTTTTTGGGCAACTGTCTTATGTAGGGGCTCATTTTTTGCGGGATAAGATGGCGGTTTGATTGGCACTATCTTGGGGTGCATATGACATTTTGGTCGCTTGCTATTACACTTTTTGTGATGTAAGGTGACAAAAATGGCTTTTGTCACCATATTTTTTTTTTTTTTTTTTTGCTGTGTTCAGATGAGGCGTTTGGTCATGTGTTATTTTTATAAAGCAGGTTGTGACGGACGTGGCAATACATAATATGTATACTTTTTAATTATTTTTATAAGTTTTACACATTAATATCATTTTTTAAAACAAAAAAAAAATCATGTTTTAGTGTCTCCATAGTTTGAGAGCCATATTTTGTTTTTTGGGGGCGATTGTCCTATGCAGGGGCTCATTTTTTGCGGGATGAGGTGACGGTTAGATTGGCACTATTTGGGGGGTCATTTGACTTTTTGATCGCTTTTTGACAAAGTTTGTATTTAATTTTTTTTACAGTTTTTACTTGAGGGGTTAGGTCAGGTGATATTTTTATAGAGCAGATTCTTACGGACGTGGAGATACCCAATATGTCTACTTTTTAGTTTTTTTTGTACATTTAACACTAAAAAGCATTTTTAAAACAAAAAAAATCATGTTTTAGTCTGAGAGGCATAGTTTTTTTATTTTTTGGCCAATTGTTTTAGGTAGGGGCTCATTTTTTGCGGGATGAGATGGTGGTTTGATTGGTACTATTTTGGGAGGCATACACCTTTTACACATTTAGGCCTCTTTCACACGGGCGTCATGTTTGACGCCCGGATAAGAGGCGGGTGCATTGCGGGAATATGCGCGTTTTTCCCGCGCGGGTGCAAACGTTTGTAACGCGTTTTGCACGCACGTGAGAAAAAACGCCATGTTTGGTACCCAACCCGAAGCCGGACTTCATCACTGAAGTCCGGTTTTGGGTCTTCTGGAGAATTCTTTATTTCCCCTTATAACATGGTTATAAGGGGAAATAATCGCATTCTTAATAAAGAATGCATTGTTAAATGAAGTGGAGGGGGTTAAAAATAATAAAAGTTAACTTACCTTAGCCACTTGATCGCGTAGTCGCGATCTGTCCTCTCTTTCCCTGCAGCATCTAAGATCTACAGGACCTGTGATGATGTCACATCACATGGTCCAATCCATCTTACCATGGTGATGGACCATGTGATTGGACCATGTGATGTGACGTCATCACAGGTCCTTTAGATCTTAGATGCTGCAGGGAAAGAGAGGAGAGATCGCGACTACGCGATCAAGTGGCTAAGGTAAGTTAACTTTTATTATTTTTACCCCTCCACTTCATTTAACAATGCATTCTTTATTAAGAATGCTATTATTTCCCTTATAACCATGTTATAAGGAAAATAATAGAGATTGGGTCCCGTTGCTAAGCAACAATGCGGGAAAATCGCAACGCATCCGCACTTGCTTGCGGATGCTTGCGATTTTCCCGCAGCCCCATTCACTTCTATGAGGCCTGCGTTGCGTGAAAAGCGCAGAATATAGAACATGCTGTGATTTTCACGCAACGCAGAAGTGATGCGTGAAAATCACCGCTCATGTGCACAGCCCCATAGAAATGAATGGGTCCGGATTCAGTGCGGGTGCAATGCGTCCTCCTCACGCATTGCACCCGCGCGGAAAACTCGCCCGTGCAAAAGGGGCCTTACACCTCCCGCCGCCCGCAACCACCCCCCCTGCACCCCCGCAGCCAAAAAATGATTGGGGGCTGCAGGGGGGGTTACAAATGAACACTTTGGGTGCATTAACTTTCTGATCCCCGCGGTCACAGACCGCGGGGATCAGAGATCTTACAAAGCACTTCAAGGTCTGAATTGACCTGCGGTTTGCAGCGATTGCCGATATGGGGGGGGTCACAGGACCCCCCTGGGCATTGTAACAAGGTACCTGCTGAATGATTTCAGCAGGTACCTTGTTCCAATCACTGCCGGCTGAGCAGCAGTGATCGGAACTACTCATGACGTACCTGTACGTCATGGGTCTTTAAGGACTCGGAAACCATGACGTACATGTACGCTATGCGTCCTTAAGGGGTTAAAAACGTGGCCTGCTTGCAGAGGCGAGGCGCCGGCTTGGATTTGCCACCGGAGGAAGGAACGTGGAAGGGCGCGAATTTCCAGAGTCCTAAAGACAGCAGCAGCAAACCCACAGGAGACCTCCGATCACTTTCACAAACATATCCAGCAAATGAAGGTCCCCCTAGCACCAAAGAGAGCATAGAGGAGCCGCTAAAGGGATCACAAAGCTGTGTCCGAGGCCTGCTGGGAGCAATGGTGCGCCAACTAAAACCTATAAACAACTGAAATCCTGAACCTAGATAAAGAACCCCTGAACACCTCCCTACCAAGAGGATCCAGCCCTGCAAGAAAGAGACCCTGAGTCCTGCTACAAAACTGTAGGCAACAGTCTTATCTTTTTTTAAACATAATTTTGGCGCCAAAACGCCATATTGTACCAGCAACATAGAGGGCTATAACAAAAGGCGCCTGCAGTCCTGACATTTAGACTCTTCACGCTGCCAAACTAATATATTCATCAATATGCTATTTAATGCTTGGTTAAAGCAATAACTGTACCCAACGCTCTAGGACAGTGGTGGCGAACCTATGGCATGGGTGCCAGAGGTGGCACTCAGTGCCCTCTTTGTGGGCACTCGCGCCCTGGAAAAAGTCTATGGTGTACCAATATGCCTTAGACTTTTCCTGCCATTCATCAGCGCAAGGCGCACTATGAACAGGACGGGCAGTGCATTGAATGTAGGCAGGATATTATAGCTAAGTGATAAAGTACATGGAAGATTTACTATATTGGACTGTAGTATTCAGGTTATATTGCAGTGTTGTCACTTTGCCATAAATAAGTGGGTTTTGGGTTGCAGTTTGGGCACTCGGTCTGTAAAAGGTTCACCATCACTGCTCTAGGAGATAAAAAGGGGAAAGCCTAAACAAGTACCTGATACGCTAGCTAGCAACGCCAGAACACCAAAACCAGAACACCTAGGTGTAATAAACTAACCATTGTGATAAGTAATCATAATGTACACTGTGCATATGTTAAGTTTGTAGCTTACAGCTGTGTATTAAGTTACTTTTATTGGTTTCCATTTTTACTTGTACTTTGTATCTACATTTTCCGGAGAAACACAAGATTTGCTTGGTTCAATACTCACTTGGATAAGACCCCGACTTAAATCGGTGAAACTCATTCTTAAGGTAATCTCACCATGTTATGTACAATTTTGAACATTACTGTGACGCTCAACTTTGAGCATCAGGTTACACAAAATGTTAAATACTGTTCGTATATTTTAGTTTCATAACCTTGAATCACACATTTTACCTAGTATTACAGGTAATAAGTCTTGCATTACATTGCGCAACCTGGTAAACCTTTTTATTTCAAGGGAGGTTATATCACTAATCCCCCCTCCTAGCCTCCCTTTTCTTAGCTACTTGTCAACCTCGCGCCTACAGGCACGCTCTAGCCTGATAGGATCTAATAGCTCTCACACTTTACACCCTCAGTCAGCTGTACATAAGCTCTATTTAGAGACGTACAGCTATTTTTTGTTAAAAGTTAACAGTTTTCACCCCATAGTTGTGTTTAATACACTGTCACGAAAACAGTCATAATAAATTAGGTGTCATTTTAGTTGGATGAAAATGCAAGAAATAAGAATCACTATGTACAATATAAATGGTTTAAATATACCGAAAAAGAGAACTCATGTAATGAAATATCTGAAGAAGAACAAAATCAGAATTGCACTACTACAAGAAACTCACTTTAAGAAAAATTATACCCCAATTATTAAAGCGGCACCATACTTCCAGTGGTTCAACGCTTACACCCCTCTCAGAAGATATAGAGGAGTCTCAGTAGTAATGCATAATTCCTTAGGATTTAAGGTTAAAGACATACAGGAAGACCCGGAAGGTAGATACATTATGGTAAACGGTTGGGTCGGTGAGACTATGCTCTCAATTTTTAATGTATATGTCCCGAATCGTGGTCAAGTTACCTTTATGAAGCATCTTCTTAAATAGGTTGACAAATTCACTGAAGGAACCATTATATTGGGAGGAGAATTTAACATTGCATTTGAGCCCACTATAGATACCACTAGAAGTAAGACAGCAACACCATGCACCACAATAAGACGTATTAGACAGATGCTCCAAGACAGACAGCTGGTTGATGCTTGGCGGTACTCACATCCAAGCGACAGAGATTATTCTTTCTTTTCGGCTCTACTTAACCAATATACCCAAATAGATTGTATTTTCATACAGCAGAGGAATCTGAGTATGATTGACAAAGCAAAATATGATTCATTCATACTCTCAGATCACACACCTCTCCTTATGCAATTGGAATTAGCTAAAGGACCAAAAACTACTTGCAATTGGAGACTGAATGAGTCCCTGTTTACTCAGGATTGTGACTCCAAGAAGGTGGAAGAACAGATTAAGCTTTTCTTTCAGGAAAACAACACTGAGGGAATAAGTTTGGCGACATTATGGGAGACACACAAGGCGGTATTGAGGGACTACTTCATGTGCCTTAGGGCTCAAAATAAGAGCGAAAAGGAACACAAAGGCCTCTTTCACACGAGTGTGTCTGGATTAGGTCCGGATGCGTTGCAGATGCTTTCAGTGAAAACTGTGCGATTTCACAGGCAAATCCGTTCAGTTTTGCCTGCGATTGCGTTCAGTTTTTTCCGCGCATGTGCAATGCGTTTTGATGCGTTTTTCACACGCGTGATAAAAAACTGAAGGTTTACAAACAACTTCTCCTAGCAACCATCAGTGAAAAACGCAACGCACCCGCACTTGCTTGCGGATGCAATGCATTTTTCACGCAGCCCCATTCACATCTATGGAGCTATGGCTGCGTGAAAAACGCAGAATATAGACCATGCTGAGATTTTCACGCAACGCACAAGTGATGAGTGGAAAAAAAAACGCTCATGTACACAGACCCATTGAAATGAATGCGTCAGGATTCAGTGCGGGTGCAATGTGTTCATATCACGCATTGCACCCGCGCAGAAAACTCGCCCATGTGAAAGGGGCCAAAATAAATGAACTAACTCAAAGGATTAGAAATTTGGCAATTTCACATAAGCAAACATGTGCAAGGGACCTTGAAAAAGAGCTGATCCTGCATAGATCTGCCCTACATGAGCTCCTCGATAAAGATTATGAAAAATACCTTTTTATGCAGAAATACAAACAATATCTGAACGCAAACAAATGAGGGAAGGAGCTAGCTAAACTTGTCAATAAACAAAGATATAAAACCTATATCCATAAAATTAAAACAAAGGAAGGGTTAATGGAAAGAGAATCTGAGAAAATTGCAGAAATGTTTAGATTATTCTATGAAAACTTATATAATATAAAAAAACACACTAAAGACCCTGATCCTTCAGATACTGAGATTGAGGAAAGACTAGGAAAGATAACCTTACCCCGTCTTAACTCAGAACAGATTAATACATTGTCTTTACCTTTTACCTCAGAAGAAGTATCAGAAACTATAAAGATACTCCCTGCAGGAAAATGCCCAGGCCCTGATGGATTTAGTATCAGATATTATAAAAAATGTGTTCCGGTACTAGTTCCACTACAGACTAAATATTTTAACTCGATCAGCCCAACCTGTCCATTTAGGAAAGAAACTTTGAAAGCAAATATCTTCATAATTCCAAAAGAAGAGAGAGATCACACACAATGTTCCAACTATCGTCCCATCTCCCTTTTAAACAGTGATTTAAAAATCTATGCAAAGGTTATTGCAACCAGACTTTAAAAGATACTTCCCTCGATTATAAACCCCGAACAGGTGGGCTTTACCCCTGGAAGGTAAGCTAAGGACAATATTCTAAAAACATTAAATGCTATTGAATACTACAAGACCAAAGGCTTGAAATTAGTACTGATTTCGACAGACGCTGCAAAAGCGTCTGACAGACTAGACTGGAGATTTTTGTTAGCTGTACTGTGTAAATTTGGTATCCCAAGATTTTTAACTACAAAAATACAGGCCTTGTATACGTGTCCATCAGCATCGGTCTCAGTAGACAATATATTTTCAACACCATTTGACATCCAAAAAGGCACCAGACAGGGGTGCCCGCTCTCGCCCTTATTGTTTGTTATGTCATTGGAACTATTCCTAGCAAAAGTGAGACAAAACCCCAATATTTCAGGACTACAAACAGCAAAATTACCCCATAAAACAGCAGCATACGCTGATGACATATTATTTTTTTATCACAACCCCCTTTGCTCCATACCAGAATTGGTCAAAGAATTTGAAGAATATGGGAAACTTTCCAACTTCCTAATAAATTTGACAAAATCTATAATATTTAACATAAATATCCCAGAACCTTTATGGACTAAAATTAAATCTCTAAGCCAGCTGAAACCTTTTACCACCGCCTTTAAATACTTAGGGATAAATATCTCTACCTCTCATTCGGGTCTATACAATCTCAATTTCCATCCGTTAATCACCAAAAAACAGGCAGAACTTGAGGAATGGAGTGAGTTGTATATCTCATGGTTTGGGAGAATCAATATACTAAAGATGATGATCCTCCCAAAAATCTTATGCATTCTGCAGGCTATCTCAATACAGATTCCTAAAGATTTCTTTAAACTGTTGAAAAATAACATACTCACCTTCATATGGAACAAAGGACACAATAGGATTGCCTTAGACACATTGTTTAGATCACAAAATTGGGGCGGGCTAGGCCTTCCTAATTTTGAGGTGTACTGGGAGGCAACGCATCTGGTAAGAGTAGCAGAATCGACAGTAGAACCCATAAGGAAGCATTGGGTGGACTTGGAAAAAAACTTCAATGCAACACTGCTTGAGTATACAATATGGAAAACTAAAATGAACAAATATACATACACAGGTATCACTAATCCCTACTCTAGTGTTTCACTTAAACTTTGGTTCTGAATATTTAAAGCTAAAAACTTTCAAAACTCAGATGTTAGAGAACTTCCTCTCTACGTCCTTATCCCTAGGAAACACGAATCATTAAGGGATAAAATTAAAAATGATTCAATTTTTAACCATATCAAACTGAAAGACATTCTAGTCGACAAGGATCTCCCTACTTACCCCAATTGCATGAACAGCACCAATACTCCCAGATTACTGAAACTGAATATAACAATTTAAGGGATATTATACAAGTATTAGCCATGCCTACTTCTACTCCTGTGACACAAAATACCGTACCCTATACTGTACTTGATAAGCAACCACTAGAACATGGAGTATCCAAGATTTATTCAGAACTCTGCAGTAGTAATCAACTCTCTTCCTACATTAGCAGATGGGAGAAAGAGCTGAACAAAACTTTCAACGAATCTGAGAAGTCAGCTATCATGACCGCCTGTCTTCCCAGGGTAACTTCCATGAAACTACAAGAAAACCACTACAAGGTATTAATAAGGTGGTACAGAACTCCTGTTATGCTCAACAGAATTTACCCGGACACTCCCTCAATATATTGGAGATGCAACAGATTGGAGGGTTCCTATACCCATATTTGGGTAGACTGTGAAGCGATAGCACCTTTGTGGTCTAAATTTTTTCAGATTGTTTCGAAAATATTCATGACTGAGGTTAAAGCCAACAATGAGCTAATTCTATTGGGCATACATAAAAAACAAAACATATTGGTAAAAAAGAGACTCTTCCCTTTTCTCATAGGGGCATTGAAAGCCGCAATTCCCAGATACTGGCGCTCTGCTGAAATACCCAGTGTAAGGGAATGGCTCACTGACGTTGAGCAAATAAATAGAATGGAACAGATTAAATGGGCCACCTTAGGTAGCCACAAAACTTACCTAAAAATTTGGGGCAAATGGAATGATTATATTGATACAGACCATATCTCACAATACCTGGACTGAATCTCTTTAATTTGACTCTATAGTTGTGATACACGTTGAAACTATTTCTCGGTATGCAACCTTACATTGAAACACAAAAATACAATTCCATCTACTGTGATAGTGTTATAACCAAATATGTTCTAACTAATCCCAGTTCTTTCCTTTCCCACTCCTTTTCTTTTTCCTTTTTCTCTCCCACCCCTTTCCTTGAACTCTATACCTATAGTAAGCGACCTACTCATTATGGGAAGATCCAGAACAAACAGATAACCATTCTGATACAATAATATCTTTACTGTGATTCACGTACAATATCAGACTGGTAGGTGATACTATCTCATCCTTTAAAGTTCTGAATCTTTGAAATAGTGTGCATCCTGTCTCCAAAGAAGCTCCGAATAGAGAGTTCTTATACTCAAGCTGAAGAGTAGTCCTCACAATTAAAGTCAACACGACAGTCTCATTCACTACACATATGTTGACTCGCACTCTAAACATTACTTGTCTATATTATATGTATATGACTAAATTTAGAAAATGTCTGTACTTATGATTTTGTTATATCCAAGACACTGGATTTATTTTAGTTCATTTACTCAGGAAATAGCATATAGCTTGATAATTTTTCTGTTCATCAATTGTCATTTTTCTGCATTATTAAGCTATTAAATACAAGAATTGTAGTAGATATTGTATATCTACTACTATTATATTCAGATCCACCTAATCTGTATTAATGCCAATGATCTGTTCTATTACCATTGATTCCTTTAATTTACCTTTATTTTTAGTTATTCTCATTTTTTCTGCTAAATAAAATATTTAGCAAATATTCTAATAAAACTGAAATTTACAAGAAATATAGCACATTCCATTGTAAAGTATTTTCTATAGTATGTTTTGTTCTATTCATGTTTTTCTCACCAAAGAAGTATAACTAGGTGAATACATATCTATAAATTAACAATCATTTTATTAGTAAAAACTTTGGAATTTGCAGTTCCTTGAATAGTTTTACTGTTCTATATTTTTGCCCTATATTTTTAGAAATATGCCTAGATAACAAAATGTTCAGTACAGAAACAAAAATGTACAGCTATTAAACAGAAACATGTTTCCTGCTGAGAGACAATATTGGTGCTCCTGTGGTGAAAAGTCCTCTAGTCCACTGTGAAGTACTTGTTTAAACCACAGCCATGCATTTAGGTTACCTCTGACTGTTCTCTCATCCTTATCTTTAGGGAGAAAGTGTACATTTAGATCATCCTTCACGGCAATTACATTTGCAATTACAAATTCTATGTTCTTGATCAGTTTCACAAGCCAAGTATGTGCCAAAGTTCACAGTTTAGCATTCTTCAGCACGTAATCTTAACAATTTAAGCCATTCATAATCTGATTCAGACACAGCAAGACTACAAGACTCAGCTTTGAAATGTTAGTGTGTTTCAGGTAAAAGTTATATGCATATGTTATCCAGTCCTGTAATGTCCTTCAGAAGATTTGGTTGCTGTATAATAACAGCCAGACAATTTTTGGTTGTGTTCATTGGTTCCTAGTTGCCACATTATTTAATGTCACAAGGCCAATGGACCAAAACATTGACCATGTCAACATAATAATTTGGATAGAATAAAATATCTTTCATTCTACTAAATTCTGAGTGCCGTGGTACCTTGTGATATTGTTCCGGAAAATTACCCTACCATTGAGCATTTGTGCACTTTTATTCTTTGGGGTGCCAACCATCTAACCATCTGTTTAATGAACAGAATTTTACATAAAATATATTCATATAAGGTTGTTACTAGTGTTGAGCAAGCATGTTCGGCCGAA
Organism: Bufotes viridis; assembly: GCA_033119425.1. Taxonomy (NCBI): domain Eukaryota; kingdom Metazoa; phylum Chordata; class Amphibia; order Anura; family Bufonidae; genus Bufotes; species Bufotes viridis. Next base: position 384,761,526 of record CM065589.1, on the reverse strand, counting down.
CTGGCGTTCAACTCGAGCATCGCGATGCTCGGCACATTAGCTGCAGCTACATTACCTGTGCTACATCTCCTGTATAACGTTTGTGCATCCCAAATAGCTGTGTCATTCCCTGTCATATTTTATTACCTGCTGGTGACAGTGACATTACCTGCTCTACATCTCCTGTATAACGTTTGCGCATCATAAATATCAGTGACATAAAGTAAATTTTTTCTACGCTCGTGACAGCAACATTACCTGCACTACTTATCCTGTATAACCTTTGCACATCATAAATATCAGCGACATTCAGTTTAATTTTTTCGCCACTGGTGACAGAGACATTACCTGCGCTACATCTCCTGTATAACGTGAGGCTTTTCTCACAGAGGCTTCACAGAGGCTTTCCGCAGAAAGATGGTGGTGGCCGTCCCTCGTTACTCAGTCACCAGCTGACACTATTTTTCCCAGTGTGCCGTCCCCGCTAGAGATGAGCGAACACCTGGATGTTCGGGTTCGAGAAGTTCGGCCGAACTTCCCGAAAATGTTCGTGTTCGGTATCCGAACTCGACCCAAACTTTATCCCGAACCCTTTGAAGTCAATAGGGACCTGAACTTTTAGGCACTAAAAAGGCTGTAAAATAGTCCAGGAACGGGCTAGAGGGCTGCCAAAGGCTGTACTTATGATTTTGTTATATCCAAGACACTGGATTTATTTTAGTTCATTTACTCAGGAAATAGCATATAGCTTGATAATTTTTCTGTTCATCAATTGTCATTTTTCTGCATTATTAAGCTATTAAATACAAGAATTGTAGTAGATATTGTATATCTACTACTATTATATTCAGATCCACCTAATCTGTATTAATGCCAATGATCTGTTCTATTACCATTGATTCCTTTAATTTACCTTTATTTTTAGTTATTCTCATTTTTTCTGCTAAATAAAATATTTAGCAAATATTCTAATAAAACTGAAATTTACAAGAAATATAGCACATTCCATTGTAAAGTATTTTCTATAGTATGTTTTGTTCTATTCATGTTTTTCTCACCAAAGAAGTATAACTAGGTGAATACATATCTATAAATTAACAATCATTTTATTAGTAAAAACTTTGGAATTTGCAGTTCCTTGAATAGTTTTACTGTTCTATATTTTTGCCCTATATTTTTAGAAATATGCCTAGATAACAAAATGTTCAGTACAGAAACAAAAATGTACAGCTATTAAACAGAAACATGTTTCCTGCTGAGAGACAATATTGGTGCTCCTGTGGTGAAAAGTCCTCTAGTCCACTGTGAAGTACTTGTTTAAACCACAGCCATGCATTTAGGTTACCTCTGACTGTTCTCTCATCCTTATCTTTAGGGAGAAAGTGTACATTTAGATCATCCTTCACGGCAATTACATTTGCAATTACAAATTCTATGTTCTTGATCAGTTTCACAAGCCAAGTATGTGCCAAAGTTCACAGTTTAGCATTCTTCAGCACGTAATCTTAACAATTTAAGCCATTCATAATCTGATTCAGACACAGCAAGACTACAAGACTCAGCTTTGAAATGTTAGTGTGTTTCAGGTAAAAGTTATATGCATATGTTATCCAGTCCTGTAATGTCCTTCAGAAGATTTGGTTGCTGTATAATAACAGCCAGACAATTTTTGGTTGTGTTCATTGGTTCCTAGTTGCCACATTATTTAATGTCACAAGGCCAATGGACCAAAACATTGACCATGTCAACATAATAATTTGGATAGAATAAAATATCTTTCATTCTACTAAATTCTGAGTGCCGTGGTACCTTGTGATATTGTTCCGGAAAATTACCCTACCATTGAGCATTTGTGCACTTTTATTCTTTGGGGTGCCAACCATCTAACCATCTGTTTAATGAACAGAATTTTACATAAAATATATTCATATAAGGTTGTTACTAGTGTTGAGCAAGCATGTTCGGCCGAACTGGCGTTCAACTCGAGCATCGCGATGCTCGGCACATTAGCTGCAGCTACATTACCTGTGCTACATCTCCTGTATAACGTTTGTGCATCCCAAATAGCTGTGTCATTCCCTGTCATATTTTATTACCTGCTGGTGACAGTGACATTACCTGCTCTACATCTCCTGTATAACGTTTGCGCATCATAAATATCAGTGACATAAAGTAAATTTTTTCTACGCTCGTGACAGCAACATTACCTGCACTACTTATCCTGTATAACCTTTGCACATCATAAATATCAGCGACATTCAGTTTAATTTTTTCGCCACTGGTGACAGAGACATTACCTGCGCTACATCTCCTGTATAACGTGAGGCTTTTCTCACAGAGGCTTCACAGAGGCTTTCCGCAGAAAGATGGTGGTGGCCGTCCCTCGTTACTCAGTCACCAGCTGACACTATTTTTCCCAGTGTGCCGTCCCCGCTAGAGATGAGCGAACACCTGGATGTTCGGGTTCGAGAAGTTCGGCCGAACTTCCCGAAAATGTTCGTGTTCGGTATCCGAACTCGACCCAAACTTTATCCCGAACCCCTTTGAAGTCAATAGGGACCTGAACTTTTAGGCACTAAAAAGGCTGTAAAATAGTCCAGGAACGGGCTAGAGGGCTGCCAAAGGCAGCAAAATGTAGGTAATCCCCTGCAAACAAATGTGGATAGGGAAATGAATTAAAATAAAATAAAATAAATAGAATTTAACCTATATCATTTGAAGAGAGGTCCCACTGCAAGGAATCATGCGTCATATCACTCAACACTGGAGAAGGACACTTTAAGTTATTTCGGCCCCAGCACCCAGACAGAGGAGAGAGGTCCCACAACAAGGAATCATGCGTCATATCACCCACCACTGGAGAAGGCCAATTTCAGTTATTTCGGCCCCAGCACCCAGACAGAGGAGAGAGGTCCCACAGCAAGGAATCATGCGTCATATCAACCACCACCGGAGAAGGCCACTCTCAGTTATTTAGGCCCAGCACCCAGACAGAGGAGAGAGGTCCCACAGCAAGGAATAAGGCGTCATATCACCCACCACTGGAGAAGGCCACTTTCAGTTATTTAGGCCCAGCACCCAGACAGAGGAGAGAGGTCCCACAGCAAGGAATAAGGCGTCATATCACCCACCACTGGAGAAGGCCGCTTTCAGTTATTTCGGCCCAGCACCCAGACCGAGCATACAGGTCCCACAGCAAGGAATAAGGCGTTATATCACCAACCACTGGAGAAGGCCACTTTTAGTTATTTCGGCACAGCACCCAGACCGAGGATATAGGTCCCACAGCAAGGAATCATGCGTCATATCACCCAACACTCAAGAAGGCCACTTTCAGTTATTTCGGCCAGCACCCAGACCGAGGAGAGAGGTCCCACAGCAAGGAATCATGCGTCATATCACCCACCACTGGAGAAGGCCACTTTTTGTTATTTCGGCCCCAGCACCCAGACAGAGGAGAGAGGTCCCACAGCAAGGAATCATGCATCATATCACCCACCACTGGAGAAGGCCACTTTCAGTTATTTAGGCCCCAGCACCCAGTCAGAGGAGAGAGGTCCTACAGCAAGGAATCATGCGTCATATCAACCAACACCGGAGAAGGCCACTCTCAGTAATTTCGGCCCAGCACCCAGACAGAGGAGAGAGGTTCCACAGCAAGGAATCATGCGTCATATCAACCACCAACGGAGAAGGCCACTCTCAGTTATTTCGGCCCAGCACCCAGACAGAGGAGAGAGATCCCATAACAAGGAATAAGGCGTCATATCACCCACCACTGGAGAAGGCCACTTTCAGTTATTTTGGCCAGCACCCAGAACGAGGAGAGATGTCCCACAGCAAGGAATCATGCGTCATATCACCCACCACTGGAGAAGGCCACTTTCAGTTATTTCGGCCCAGCACCCAGAACGAGGATACAGGTCCCACAGCAAGGAATCATGCGTCATATCACCCACCACTGAAGAAGGCCACTTTCAGTTATTTCGGCCCAGCACCCAGACTGAGAATACAGGTTCCACAGCAAGGAATCATGCGTCATATCACCCACCACTGGAGAAGGCCACTTTCAGTTATTTCGGCCAGCACCCAGACCGAGGAGAGAGGTCCCACAGCAAGGAATCATGCGTCATATCAACCACCACCGGAGAAGGCCACTCTCAGTTATTTCGGCCCAGCACCCAGACAGAGGAGAGAGGTCCCACAGCAAGGAATCATGCGACATATCAACCACCACCGGAGAAGGCTACTCTCAGTTATTTCGGCCCCACCACCCAGACAGAGGAGAGGTTCATTCAACTTTGGGTTGCACCACAAGATCATTTTAAAGTTAAAAAAATGAGGATTCAATAAAGAAGTGCCCCGGAGTACAAGAATACATGGTTGAGGGGGAGGCACTTATAAATGTCTAATCTGCACAAGGGAAACAGAGGTCCTGTGGGATCCATACCTGGTTCATTTTTATGAACGTCAGCTTGTCCATGTTGGCTGTGGACAGGCGGCTGCGTTTGTCAGTAATGAAGCCCCCTGCCGTGCAGAAACTACTCGTCGGTCTGTTGTTCAATACCCCGCCACAACTCCTGCGCGATGTGGGGCCTGTCCCCCAAACATATGAGTTTCAGAATGGCCTGCTGACGTTTACCCCGGGGTGTGCTGAAGTTGGTGGTGAAGGTGTGTGGCTGACTGGATGAGCTGGTGGAAGCAGAGGAGGAGGAAGCCGAGTAGGAGGAGGAGGCTACAGGAGGCAAAGAATGATGCCCTGCGATCCTTGGCGGCGGAAGGACGTGCGCCAAGGAACTCTCCGCCTGCGGCCCAGCCGCCACTATATTTACCCAGTGTGCAGTTAGGGAGATATAGCGTCCCTGGCCGTTCTTACTGGTCCATGTATCTGTGGTTAGGTGGACCTTGCCACAGATGGCGTTGCGCAGTGCACACTTGATTTTATCAGATACTTGGTTGTGCAAGGAAGGCACGACTTGGAGAAGTAGTGGCGGCTGGAAACAACATACTGTGGGACAGCCATGGACATCAGCTGTTTGAAGCTGTCTGTGTCCACCAGCCTGAATGACAGCATTTCAAAGGCCAGTAGTTTAGAAATGCTGGCTTTCAGGCCCAGGGCTCGAGGGTGGCTAGGTGGGAATTTACACTTTCTCTCCAAGGTTTGTGAGATGGAGAGCTGAACGCTGCCGTGTGACATGGGGGAGATGCTTGGTGACGCAGGTGGTGTTGTCGGTGGCACATCCTCTGTTTGGTGGGCGGCAGGTGCCAACATTCCTCCCGAGGCGGAGGAAGAGGCCGAGGCAGCAGCAGAAGAGGGACAGGGGGAGCCCGAGTGAGTTCCTTGCTTTTAAGGTGTTTACTCCACTGCAGTTCATGCTTTGCATGTAGATGCCTGGTCATGCAGGTTGTGCTAAGGTTCAGAACGTTAATGCCTCGCTTCAGGATCTGACGGCACAGCGTGCAAACCACTCGGATCTTGTCGTCAGCACATTGTTTAAAGAAGTGCCATGCCAGGGAACTCCTTGAAGCTGCCTTTGGGGTGCTCGGTCCCTGGTGGCGGTGGCCAGTAGCAGGCGAACTCTCTTGGCGGCGGCTGGTCTGCTTTTGCCCCCTGCTCCCTCTTTTGCTACGCTGTTGGCTCGGTCTCACCACTGCCTCTTCCTATGAACTATGAAAGTCAGTGGCACGACCTTCATTCCATGTGGGGTCTAGGACCTCATCGTCCCCTGCATCGTCTTCCACACAGTCTTCCTCCCTGACCTCCTGTTCGGTCTGCACACTGCAGAAAGACGCAGCAGTTGGCACCTGTGTTTCGTCATCATCAGAGACGTGCGGACTCTGATGAGGTGGTATTCCCATGTCCTCATCATCAGGAAACATCAGTGGTTGTGCATCAGTGCATTCTATGTCTTCCACCACTGGATAAGGGCTAGGTGGATTTCCTTGGGAAACCCTGCCAGCAGAGTCTTAAAACAGCATAAGAGACTTCTGCATAACTTGAGGCTCTGACAGTTTCCCTGATATGCATGGGGGTGATGTGACAGACTGATGGGCTTGGTTTTCAGGTGCCACCTGTGCGCTTTCAGCAGAAGACTGGGTGGGAGATAATGTTGTGAACATGCTGGATACACTGTCGGCCACCTAATTGACTAGCGCCTGTACCTGCTCAGGCCTTACCATCCTTAGAACGGCATTGGGCCCCACCAAATATCGCTGTAAATTCTGGCGGGTACTGGAACCTGAGGTAGTTGGTTCACTAGGACGTGTAGCTGTGGCAGAATGGCCACGTTCTCTCCCAGCACCAGAGGGTACACTAACACCACAACGACCGCGTCCCTTACTAGATGTTTTCCTCATTGTTACCGTTCACCAAGCACCACAATAAGGAAAAAAATATTTGTCCCAATGTATTGATTTCAAATTCAGGCCTTTTTTTACAGGCACCTAACACTATCTGCCAATTTGTTTATGTAGCATATTACACTAATCCAGGCACAGCAGTAACCACCGATTTAAGGGAATATCTCTTTTAGGGCTAGAATTTAGGCCCGGGATGAAAGGTATCCTTTTATGGACAGATTTACAATTGGCCTGCAACAGCTGGGACACCAGATTCAGGGTATTGCTATTTTGGCAAATTAATTTCACCCCAGAACAAAATATATGTTTTGGTGGACACCATGAAATCTGGCCTGCAACAGCTGGGACACCAGATTCAGGGTATTGCTATTTTGGCAAGTGAATTACACCCCAGAACAAAATATATGTTTTGGCGGACACTATTATATTTTGCCAGCCACAGCTGAAACCACTGATTTATGGTATTGCTATTTTGGCAATTGAATTTCACCCCAGAACAAAATATATCTTTTGGCGGAAACTATGAAACCTGGCCTGCAACAGCTGGGACACCAGATTCAGGGTATTGCTATTTTGGTGGATTAATTTCACCCCAGAACAAAATATATGTTTTGGTGGACACTATGAAACCTGGCCTGCAACAGCTGGGACACCAGATTCAGGGTATTGCTATTTTGGCAAGTGAATTAAACCCCAGAACAAAATATATGTTTTGGCGGACACTATTATATTTTGCCAGCCACAGCTGAAACCACTGATTTATGGTATTGCTATTTTGGCAATTGAATTTCACCCCAGAACAAAATATATGTTTTGGCGGACACTTTGAAAACTGGCCTGCAACAGCTGGGATGCCAGATTCAGGGTATTGCTATTTTTGCAAATTAATTTCACCAAAGAACAAAATATATGTTTCGGCGGACACTATGAAACCTGGCCTACAACAGCTGGGACACCAGATTCAGGGTATTGCTATTTTGGCAAGTGTATTACACCCCAGAACAAAATATATGTTTTGGCAGACACTATTATATTTTGCCAGCCACAGCTGAAACCACTGATTTATGGTATTGCTATTTTGGCAATTGAATTTCACCCCAGAACAAAATATATCTTTTGGCGGAAACTATGAAACCTGGCCTGCAACAGCTGGGACACCAGATTCAGGGTATTGCTATTTTGGTGGATTAATTTCACCCCAGAACAAAATATATGTTTTGGTGGACACTATGAAACCTGGCCTGCAACAGCTGGGACACCAGATTCAGGGTATTGCTATTTTGGCAAGTGAATTAAACCCCAGAACAAAATATATGTTTTGGCGGACACTATTATATTTTGCCAGCCACAGCTGAAACCACTGATTTATGGTATTGCAATTTTGGCAATTGAATTTCACCCCAGAACAAAATATATGTTTTGGTGGACACTTTGAAAACTGGCCTGCAACAGCTGGGACGCCAGATTCAGGGTATTGCTATTTTTGCAAATTAATTTCACCAAAGAACAAAATATATGTTTCGGCGGACACTATGAAACCTGGCCTACAACAGCTGGGACACCAGATTCAGGGTATTGCTATTTTGGCAAGTGTATTACACCCCAGAACAAAATATATGTTTTGGCGGACACTATTATATTTTGCTAGCCACAGCTGAAACCACTGATTTATGGTATTCCAATTTTGGCAATTGAATTTCACCCCAGAACAAAATATATGTTTTGGCGGACACTTTGAAACCTGGCCTGCAATAGCTGGTACGCCAGAGTCAGGATATTGCTATTTTGGCAAATTAATTTCACCCCAGAACAAAATATATGTTTTGGCGGACACTATGAAACGTGGCCTGCAACAGCTGGGACACCAGATTCAGGTTATTGCTATTTTGGCAAATTAATTTCACCCCAGAACAAAATATATGTTTTGGCGGATACTATGAAACCTGGCCTGCAACAGCTGGGACAACAGATTCAGGGTATTGCTATTTTGGTAAGTGAATTACACCCCAGAACAAAATATATGTTTTGGCGGACACTATTATATTTTGCCAGCCACAGCTGAAACCACTGATTTATGGTATTGCTATTTTGGCAGATTAATTTCACCCCAGAAAAAAAATATATGTTTTGGCGGACACTATTATATTTTGCCAGCCACAGTTGAAACCACAGATTTATGGTATTGCTATTTTGGCAATTGAATTTCACCCCAGAACAAAATATATGTTTTGGCGGACACTATGAAACCTGACCTGCAACAGCTGGGACACCAGATTCAGGGTATTGCTATTTTGGCAAGTGAATTACACCCCAGAACAAAATATATGTTTTAGCGGACACTATTATATTTTGCCAGCCACAACTGAAACCAGTGATTTATGGTATTGCTATTTTGGCAATTGAATTTTACCCCAGAACAAAATATATGTTTTGGCGGACACTATTACATTTTGCCAGCCACAGCTGAAACCACTAATTTATGGTATTGCTATTTTGGCAATTGAATTTCACCCCAGAACAAAATATATGTTTTGGCGAACACTATGACTCTTGGCCTGCAACAGCTGGGACACCAGATTCAGGGTATTGCTATTTTGGTGCATTAATTTCACCCAAGAACAAAATATATGCTTTGGCGGACACTATGAAAAGTGGTCTGCAACAGCTGGGATACCAGATTCAGGGTATTTCTATTTTGGCAAATTAATTTCACCCCAGAACAAAATATTTGTTTTGGCGGACACTATGAAACCTGGCCTGCAACAGCTGGGACACCAGATTCAGGGTATTGCTATTTTGGCAAGTGAATTACACCCCAGAACAAAATATATGTTTTGGCGGACACTATTATATTTTGCCAGCCACGGCTGAAACCAACGATTTATGGTATTGCTATTTTGGCAATTGAATTTCACCCCAGAACAAAATATATGTTTTGGCGGACACTATTATATTTTGCCAGCCACAGCTGAAACCACTAATTTATGTTATTGCTATTTTGGCAATTGAATTTCACCCCAGAACAAAATATATGTTTTGGCGTACACTATTATATTTTGCCAGCCACAGATGAAACCACTGATTTATGGTATTGCTATTTTGGCAATTGTATTTCTCCCAAGAACAAAATATATGTTTTGGTGGACACTATGAAACCTGGCCTGCAACAGCTGGGACACCAGATTCAAGGTATTGCTATTTTTGCAGATTAATTTCACCCCAGAACAAAATATATGCTTTGGTGGACACTATGAAACCTGGCCTGCAACAGCTGGGACACCAGATTCAGGTTATTGCTATTTTGGCAGATTAATTTCACCCCAGAACAAAATATATGTTTTGGCGAACACTATGAAACGTGGCCTGCAACAGCTGGGACACCAGATTCAGGTTATTGCTATTTTGGCAAGTGAATTACACCCCAGAACAAAATATATGTTTTGGCGGACACTAATATATTTTGCCAGCCACAGCTGAAACTACTGATTTATCGTATTGCTATTTTGGCAGATTCATTTCACCCCAGAACAAAATATATGTTTTGGCGGACACTATGAAACGTGGCCTGCAACAGCTGGGACACCAGATTCAGGGTATTGCTATTTTGGCAAGTGAATTACACCCCAGAACAAAATATATGTTTTAGCAGACACTATTATATTTTGCCAGCCACAACTGAAACCAGTGATTTATGGTATTGCTATTTTGGCAATTGAATTTCACCCCAGAACAAAATATATGTTTTGGCGGACACAATTACATTTTGCCAGCCACAGCTGAAACCACTGATTTATGGTATTGCTATTTTGGCAATTGAATTTCACCCCAGAACAAAATATATGTTTTGGCGAACACTATGACTCTTGGCCTGCAACAGCTGGGACACCAGATTCAGGGTATTGCTATTTTGGCAGATTAATTTCACCCCAGAACAAAATATATGTTTTGGTGGACACTATGAAACCTGGCCTGCAACAGCTGGGACACCAGATTCAGGTTATTGCTATTTTAGCAGATTAATTTCACCCCTGAACAAAATATATGTTTTGGCGGACACTATGAAACGTGGCCTGCAACAGCTGGGACACCAGATTAAGGGTATTTCTATTTTGGCAAGTGAATTACACCCCAGAACAAAATATATGTTTTGACGTACACTATTATATTTTGCCAGCCACAGCTGAAACCACTAATTTATGGTATTGCTATTTTGGCAATTGAATTTCACCCCAGAACAAAATATATGTTTTGGCGAACACTATGAAACCTGGCCTGCAACAGCTGGGACACCAGATTCAGGGTATTGCTATTTTGGCAGATTAATTTCACCCCAGAGCAAAATATATGTTTCGGTGGACACTATGAAACCCTGCCTGCAACAGCTGGGACACCAGATTCAGGTTATTGCTATTTTGGCAAAATTAATTTCACCCCAGAACAAAACATATATTTTGGCGGACACTATGAAACGTGGCCTGCAACAGCTCGAACACCAGATTCAGGTTATTGCTATTTTGGCAAGTGAATTACACCCCAGAACAAAATATATGTTTTGGCTGACACTATTATATTTGCCAGCCACAGCTGAAACCACTGATTTATGGTATTGCTATTTTGGCAATTGAATTTCACCCCAGAACAAAATATATGTTTTGGCGGACACTATGAAACCTGGCCTGCAACAGCTGGGACACCAGTTTCAGGGTATTGCTATTTTGGCAGATTAATTTCACCCCAGAACAAAATATATGTTTTATCGGACACTATTATATTTTGCCAGCCACAGCTGAAACCACTGATTTATGGTATTGCTATTTTGGCAATTGAATTTCACCACAGAAAATAATCTATCCTTTGCCAGACAGCAGACAGTATTATACTTGTCTAGCCAAAGCTGGAACACCGGATTTAGGGTATTGGTATTTGTGCAATTGTATTTAACCCCTTAATAAAATATAGAAATTGCTATCCTGAGTTTCTAGGGGTGACAATTAGCACAGCCAAGCCCCTGATGTAGGATATAGCAAAAAAAAACTAGTATTAATGGATTGATTGACTTGGTGGCAGCTTATTCTGGTGCACCACAAGTCACAAAATGGCCGCCGATCAACCCAGAAAATATGTGACAGAAAAACGCTCTGTGCAGCCTAAAAACCAGTGAGCAAGTAACTAGCAGAAGTTCAATCATTCACAGCTGTAGATCGATCCGTTCATTAGGTGCTGTTGCTGACTTTACCCTGCCTAATCTCGCCCTGACAGAAGCTGCGTCCTCTCCCTACACTAATTAGAGCAGTGTGACGTGCGGCGCTACGTGACTCCAGCTTAAATAGAGGCTGGGTCACATGCTGCACTTGGCCAATCACAGCCATGCCATTAGTAGGCATGGCTGTGATGGGCTCTTAGGGCAATAAGTAAAACTCTAGCTTATTGGCTGCTGTGCAGCCCTTCAGAAAGCGGGAAGTAATCGACGAACAGCGAACCCGAACCCAAACCCAAACTTTTTTGAAAATGTCCGGGTTCGGGTCCGTGTCCCGGACACCCCAAAATGCTCGATGCTCGAACTGTTCGCTCAACACTAGTTCCCGCCTTATACCAGCATGTGTCCCGTAACATCACCTGTGCCCTGACCAACGCAGTTATTGGGAAGGTCCACATAACGACTGACACATGGACAAGTGCTTGTGGCCAGGGAAGCTACATTTCCCTAACGGCACACTGGGTGAACATTGTGGAGGCCGGGGGCGAGTCGTACACTGGGATGGCACAGGTGCTATCGACGCCAAGGATTGCAGACCCTACCTCCATCAGGATTTCTGCCACTACCTATGTTAGTGGCTGCAACCCCCCCCCCTCTTCTCCTCCTCCACCTCCTCCTCCACTTCCTCCTCTGAACTCTCATCTTGCAGTCAGCCATCAGTCAGTAACTGGAAGCAGTGTAGCACTGCAGTGGGGAAGCGTCAAAAGGCTGTGCAGAGTATAAGGGACCAGACTGAGCTGTGGCACTGGCCACTCAACCTACAATCAGGCATGGTTGTGTCTGATAATGGCTGTAACTTAGTGGCGGCTTTGGAGCTCGGCAAGCTCACACACATACCATGCCTAGCCCACATGTTCAACTTAGTGGTTCAGCGGTTTCTCAAAACCTACCCCAATTTTCCTGACCTACTGGTGAAGGTGCATTGCTTGTGTGCCCATTTCCGAAAGTCATCTACAGCTGCCACCGGTCTGGCAACGCTGCAGCAACGCTTGCAATTGCCAGCTCACCAACTGTTGTGCGACGTGACCATGCACCAGAACTCCACGTTCCACATGTTGGCCAGGCTTTGTGAGCAGCAGAGGGCAGTAGTGAAATTCCAGATGCAACATGGTTGTCGCCTTTCCAGTCAGCTTCCGCTCTTCACAAGCGACGAGTGGGCATAGATGTCTGACCTCTGTGAGGTTTTACGCAACTTTGAGGAATCAACAAAGATGTGAGCGGCGATGCCGATATTATCAGCGTAACCATCCCACTTTTGTGTCTACTGATTTGCTCACTGCTCACAATGAAGGCAGACGCTTTGCATGTGGAATTGATAGAAATGGGGGAAGACATACACAGGGTGATAGCCAGACAACCTTCAGTTCATCTTCTCAGCGCAAATTGGATGATGATGAGGCGGATCAGGAGATAGTTGCTTCCGCTACAGAGGGTAGTACCCATAGCAGTTTTATTCCATTTGTTCAGAGTGGATGGGCAGAAGAGGAGGAAGAGGATGAGGAGATTGAGAGTCATCATCCTGATGAGGACAGCGAAGTCTTGTCTGTTGGGAATCTGGCACACGTGGCTGACTTTATGTTATGCTGCCGTTCCCGTGACCCTCGCGTTATACACATTTTGGCCAACACCGATTATTGGTTATTCACCCTTCTCGACTCTAGCTACAAAGAGAACTTCTCATCTCTCATTCCTGTGGTGGAGAGGACTAGCAAAATGGTGCAATACCAGAATGTCCTTGTGGATAAATTACTCCAAAAATTTCCAGCTGACAACGCTGGCGGCAGAGTATGTAGTTTCTATTGCAACCGAGGGGGGAGACAAGGGGAACACACAGAAGAGGCAGGGCAACACTCTCCAAGGCCTGGGACAGTTTTATGACAGCCTGATAGCACCTAGGCACCTGATGCGCGGCCTAGTGTCACAAGGAGGGAAACATTTTGGAAGATTGTGAAGAAGGACTTAGCAGACCGTGTCAGCATCCTCAATGATCCCTCTGTGCCTTACAACTATTGGGTGTCCAAGCTGGACACATGGCACGAACTGGCGTTCTATGCCTTGGAGGTTCTGGCCTGCCCTTCTGTCAGCGTTTTGTCAGAGCGGGTATTTAGTGCTGCTGGGGGCATAATAACTGATAAGCGCATCCGCCTCTCAACTGAAACTGCTGATAGGTTGACTCTTATAGAAATGAACAAGTCCTGGATTGCTCCTGACTTCTCTACTCCACCAGAAGACAACGGGTGAACATAAAGGCACTTTAAATGTGGCTTTTATGGTGTATTGAATACACTTTATTCCCATGCACCGCTTCCACCACAAAAATGGTATATGGTTCAATCTTCCTTTTCTCGTCCTCCTCCTCCATCATATCAACATGTTTATTAGGCTGGCGTCGCTCCTAATGTTTTAGAGGGTCAGCTCAGCAGCAGACCCTCACCCCTAATGTTTTAGGGGGTCACCAGCAGGCCCTTGCCCATAATGTTTTAGAGGGTCAGCTCAGCAGCATGCCCTTTCCCCTAATCTTTTAGATGGTCAGCTCAGCAGTAGGCCCTCACCCATAGTGGTTTAGATGGTCAGCTCAGCAACAGGCCCTCGTCCATAATGTTTTAGATGGTCAGCTCAGAAGCAGGCCCTCGCCCCAAATGTTTTAGAAGTGCAGAACTTGCACTTAATATACAAGTAAATATACAGGAAAGAATGTTTCCTAACAATTTTTCCTTTAAAATTGATTTTATCTTCGGTTTTGTGTGTATTATTGTCTGTAAAAGTTGCATACTACTTGGACAACATGGTTCCCGGCAACGACCTGGGAGACCAAGATACATCCAGACATCCTCCTCTTGCTGTTCCCAAACCATTTCAGCTGTGTTTCTGTCAATTTCTGACCTGTTCCTGTGAACCAGACACCCTCCCCTCATCAGAGCAGGGGGTGCCTGGTTTAATGCTCGGGTTCTCCCATTGACTTCCATTGTGCTCGGGTGCTCTGTAGAGCACCCAAGCATCCCAAAGTGTTCTACTTGAGCACCAGAACAGCAAAGCACTTTGGTGCTCGATCAACACTAGCTGTTACATTAAGAAACCAGTCCTCCAGTACTTTAATTAAAGCACACATATCTGGAAACATACCCTTATACTTTCAAAATACCACTGCTGGAAACAGGTCTTTCAGCCAGGAGTGTAGCTACAGGTGTACAGTCACATCAGCGGCCCCAGGGACCTCTTTGACATATGAGAAGACTTCAGTTTTAAAACTGGTTGATGGGTTCCTTGTTATAGATTTTGCATTAGAGCTCAGGGACTTCCACAAATAATTCCACTGCTTCAGTTACTTCTTTCACTAGTAGTGGTGGCTTTTATTATTGGTATTGGATAAAGAAAGCTATATCTTTATGAACTATATGACAGAACGACCATTTTAACCTGAATACTGTATTGCTTTGGAATCGATAAGGAATTTGTCCTTAGCAGAAATAAAATACACTTACCCAGGCCTCATGCAAACAACCATGTCCATATTTTGGTCCACAAACAGTGGATCTGCAAAAATGTCTCCCATGCTCAACCTGTGCTCCAGTAATCCAAAGACAAAGTTGTACAGAGTACAGTTTAACTTACTTATTAATGCTCTTTTTGAATATTTACACTGCATCAAAGCCCTGCATCTGCATATATTTTAGAAATATTTTCCTGTGTTCTATAATTCATCCATAAGTCATGAACTCTGTGCAAGCTACAAAGAATTAAAAGCATCCTGTTTAAAATCTGCTCAAGTGATATAGATCATTAGATTGAGATAATCCAATTTTAACTGTAGTTAATGTAAGTAGGGCACACAACCACATTAACTACAGAGATTATTTTTAACACAACAAGCTATTCTTTGGAGAGCACAGATTTATAGGATTCCCAGGAGACTTATCAAAATGAAGAGATGAGGCTCCGTGGATGGTGGTTTTATGTTTTAGACTGAATTTATGTTGTGACACATAGAAATCATTGAGCCCAGATGTTTTCATTAACAATATCTTCTTTTAAAATGCCAGTGAATACAGTTTTAGGAGAATTTAACTCACATGCTGTAGATAACATTTGCATGGATTATTATACCTAATATATATAAAGTAAGAAATGAGAGGACTTTACAAATATTCTTGATCAGAAATATCCTATCATTTAGCAAACAGTTCCGAAACAGACCAATTTGTCTTTTTAGTTCCCGACTATGAAGAGAAACCTGTGTTTAGTTAGATTGTTTAGCAATGGTTATTCCTTTGCATCTGTTCCACTTTTAATGTTTGCAGTTTACCAAAAAGCCATGGATCAGATTAGTGTTGAGCGCGAATATTCGAATAGCGAATTTTAATCTTGAATATCGCAACTTTGAGAATTCACAAATATTTAAAACATAGTGATATATATTCGTAAAAACGAATATTCGTCTAGTTTTTTTTTTTTCATCTGAACCCATTACCTGCCTGCTTCTTGCTTGTGGGCCAATGTGAGAAGGCTGCAATATCTAGTGAATTAGAATATTCTTCATTATTTAATTTATTTTTTCTTCTGCGAAAAATCGGCAATGTAATATGCGCATTAATCGAGTAAGTGTGTGTTATAGGCAACTTTACTATTGGGTTGGCTTGCTAGAATTCTCAAATATGTAGAATATAGTGTGATATATATTCTCAAAAACGAATATTTGTTTTGTTTTTTACTCATCTGAACCCATTAGAGTTGAAAATGTAATGAGTTCAGATGAAAAAAAAAGACAAATATTCATTTTTACGAATATATATCACACTATATTCTACATATTCGTGAATTCTAGTAAGCCAACCCAACAGGAAAGTTTCCTATAACCCGCCCTTACTCGATTAATGCACATATTACATTGCCGATTTTTTGTATAAGCTAAAATAAATTAAATAATGAAGAATATTCTAACTAAGTCAGGATAAACTCAGGAAACTTCTAGCAGCTTGAAAAATGTAGCCAAAGTGACCCACGCCTGTATTTCGCATTACGAATTCGCATTATGAGATTTTTACATTGCTGATTTTTCACAATCAAGAGAATAATCTTGAATACGAATATTCGTGAATATATGACGAATATTCTAACAAATATTCCCGAAATATCGCAAATTCGAATATTGCCCCTGCTGCTCATCACTAGATCAGATGGAAGACTAACAAATGGCTATGGGATATCTGCTGCGAGTGATTGTGTGTCTGCAGTGTATCTACTAACGCTTTACACCCAAAGATATCTGCTGATTTGGGATTTTTATTTGGGTTGATATAACCAAACTTTCTTGTGTTACCAGTTGATACTACATTTGGTCTTTTACATTTGGCTTTTCCATTGCTGACCTCACCTTTTTTTTACCTCAATTCTGTTTCCAATTCAGATATTTAAAGGCTATAAATATCTGTGGGGTAATTTTTTTTAGCTTGCATTTTATTCATATTGGGCTAAAAAAAATATTTTTTTTCAATTTTACTGTGAATCTGTCAGGGAACTGCTTTGATGGCTGTATGTGTAGCCCTCATCTCTGAACTCCTGACAGCTCATAAACACTCATTATAGAAAAAATCTTATCAAATTGATAAGAGTACAGTTTAAATGTTTATGAGTTATCAGACGTTTGGAGATAAGGGCTACACATCCAACCTTCAGCGCAGTTCCCTGATGGATTCACTGTAAAACAGAACGCAAGATAGTCTGCAGATACATTGAAATTGATGGCTGTAGAACAAAAGCTGGGGTGGGTTATTGGTTATTGGGCTCATGTGATTGCCTCCCAGCCATAAAATAAATTACCCTAAGGGCAATGTTGCTAGATTTCACGAAAAATTATTAAGAACCTGGCTAAAATCAATAGGATAGATAAACATAGAGAACTATATCATGCAAAGACCACTGCGCTGAGAAATATGTTCATTTATACTAAAAATATTCTGTGAAACAGTAACTGCAACATGACATGTCAGCCATATGCCCTGCGAGGCCATATGGAGGTTGTCTTTATATACTTTATCTGTCTTTTGTCTATGTTTTTAGCATGATGTGTAAAATCTTTGAAATCACCACCAACCTAAAGCTGGTGATTTGATGAATATTTGGCAGGGAGAAGGGTTAAACCATCAGGAAGGAATCTTGCTATTTAACGAACATGTGATTCGGCCTTGAAGTTGATGCAGTTTTGGCATAAAATATAAAGAATCACTCACATATATGACATCATGTCATGAATCCTTGGCTTCTTTATTGTATTTCCATCTTTTCCCCTTAGTGTTATTATTGCACAAAAGCTACTTGAGATCTAAGTGTTTAAACGACCAATAAATAGAAGTGAGCAGCCTTTCAAAAACTGCAAATGATGTTTCACTTGCTTTGTGTCGCATACTCTGGACCTTCAAAGAAGCCACCATATTTGTCGGAAGAGAAAACTGCAGCATCAAACATGTCATCCCCCGGTATTTAAATGAGAGCAAACAGTCAGGTTGAATCAACAAGAGATGGTGGAAGAAGAACAGATTCCATATCCTGCTGGCTGTCCTGTAAATGTTTGGGACGCACATGAAGTCATATGGAGTAGTGTTGATCGTAAATATTCTAATCACGAATTTTTATCACGAATATCGTCAATTCGAGATTTTTCATCAGTTCCGTCATTGCTTCTTGCTTGTGGGCCAATGAGAAGACTGCAATATCTTTGTCTGAGCTTAGCAACATCTCTAGCAACCTATTACCGTTTAACAGCCCCAACAAAATTACTGCGGTGCGAATACACGCTACGCGTGACAAATACACAACTGATTACGCATCTTGACGCTCTTGAAAAAGAGCTGCTAGACAGAGACTGACTGGTGATGACTGGTGGAGGGGGCCAACCTTTCAAAAGTGCAAAAACAACTGCAAATGCTAGGGTTATAAAGTTAAAACAGGCTATAAAAATCTGTTTTTCAGTTAAACGTTCTAAAATAGCTAGAGAAAAAAGCCGGAGCTATCAAAAAAAAAGACAGGAATGTCGTAACAAGCCTGGTGGGTCGGCTCGTCTGAATGCCGGATAAACACAGCAGCAATCGCAGGCCTCGCAAACGGAGCACAGTCGACCAAACAGCTCGCACACTAACAGACCTTCAAATACTCAATTAAATCGTATTCAATCAGGCGTCCCACAATATGACAACATGACCTATAACACGGATGCTACAGACGAACCCCCTGAACCACAAAACGTTAAAGCCGTATATCTAGAACATGTTTACCATCAACAGTGTGACTTAGCAAATTTTATTGCGTTTAGATGGCGGCGAAACGTTTGATTCGATTTTTTCAAATAGGTATTCTAGAGATGGATTTAGAGCCGAAACATTTTTGGACAATATCGCTAACGTTTTACAGAGTAACGCGGAGTGCATAGCCGGTAATTCACTTAAACTAGTTGTCATCATTGTCAGGTGTCAATGTGGTGGGTCCAGAAGGCGTTTGGGTGGTATCGTGTATAGTCGGATTATTGATCGTAAAAAACAACATTTATACTATTTTAATAACTACAATAATAACGTCTGCCTGGCCGCTAGTGTTTACGCTATTTTGGAGGGTGATGCTTTGAGCGAAGTTGCATTGTTAGAGAAAGCTCGACAACTGCATAGAGACTTACAAATACCCAAGGGGTATTTGGTGTCTTTTACTGACGTTGCTGTATTTGAAAAAAAATTAAACATCACAATTAAAATTTTGTACCACAATAGGAGTCAGTGATGTTATTATCACACAGCCCGCACCGCTAAAGAAAAGACCATTTATATATTGCACCATGAAAAGCATTATTATAGCATAAAAAATCTAAAAGCTTTTATTGGTTTTGATTATTTTTGCGACGTTTGTTGCACTGTATACAAACATAAATATTGACACGGGTGTATGCAGTTTTGTAAAGCGTGCCAGAGACCGAATTGCGTTGAGCAGTCTAATAATACACGGTGTCCAATATGTAGGATGTATTGTCGTTCAGAGGATTGCTTTGAAACACATAGAAACCTGGCGCTTAGTGATAACGCTCTTTGTAAGAAAAAAACTTTTTGCGGATTTTGTTACAGATATATAAACTGCGGTGATGATCACAAATGTAACGGTTTAAAATGCACCATCTGCGGCGGGCAGGTTGACAAATTTGATGACCATGTTTGTTACATGCAGCCATGCAACCCCAAAAAAATGACTGACCAGTACATCTTTTACGATTTTGAATGCATGCAAGAAAAAGGTTTGCATATACCCAATTTCATTTACGCAACCACACTATACGGCCCAAACTCCTGGCATTTCAGCGGAAAATCCTGTATATGTGACTTTATGCAATTTTTTGCTGACGGTAAGTTCTCGGATTACACGTTCATAGCTCACAACGCAGGACGCTACAACACAATTTTTTTTTTACAGGAGTTCATTAATAAAAAAATTTAAATTATTATTATAAATTAAGGAGGTCGGTTATTGTGTGTGACCCTGAATGACCTAAAAATTAGATTCATAGACTCTCTGAATTTTATGCCTATGAAGCTCAGCAAGATCCCCGAGGCTATGGGTTTTTCAGGCGCCAAGGGACACTTCCCGCATTTTTTCAACACGTCAGAAAATCAAAACTACATAGGCGTCCTACTGGCCGCTCGGTATTACAGCGTCGATTACATGATGCCCGCTGAGAAAAAAAGAATTCACGGTTTGGTACGAGAAACACAAAAATTACCCCTTTAATTTTCAGGAAGAGTTAAAAGCCTACTGTAAGCAGGATGTTGAGGTTTTGAGAAGGGCTTGTGAGTGTTACAGGGACACGATTATGGCCATGATGGAAAAAAAAGTTCTGCAATACATTAAACGTGAAAAGAAATACAGAATGTATTGATCCATTCCAACTTATCACATTGGCATCTGTGTGCATGGCTATGTACCGGTTTAAATTTCTACCCAAAAATACCATAACGATTGTCCCTGCAGATAATTTCCACAAGACCCAGAAACGATTTTCAACACCCGCTATACAGTGGTTCATGTACATTGAACATGCTGAAGGCATTTCTATACAACACGCGTTAAAGGGTGGCGAAAAAAAGGTCGGTAAATATTTTTTGGACGGGTATGCGTTTGTTAACGGTAAACACACCGCTTTTGGATTTCAGGGCTGTTTTTATCACAGGTGTCCTGTGTGCTATAACAAGCATGACATCAACGAGCTTACTAAATCATCCTACGGGCAATCTTTCCTAGTCAGGAAAAGCCGACTACAGCGACAAGGATTTACGGTCCGTGTCGAGTGGGAACATGAGTGGCGGGAAATGATTGCAAATGACTCGGGGGTCAAAGACTTTCTGATTAAAATTAAATTCCCAACTCCTTTGGTCCCTCGTGACGCGCTTTACGGCGGTTGCACTAACGCCATTCAACTTTCTCACAAAGTGCAGCCCAATGAAACAGTGCATTATTACGATTTTACCAGTCTGTACCCTTTTGTTAATAAAACTAAGACTTACCCTGTAGGAAACCCAAAAATCATTTATAATCATTTTGGTTACATCAAAAAATACTTTGGCATTGCCAAAGTTAAAGTGCACCCACCCAGAGATTTATTTTTCCCGGTCCCGGTATGCTACACATGCGCCTCGAACTGTGGGAAAGACATTTGCAGTCATACAGACGAAGTGCATTCACTGACCGGTACATGGTGCACCATAGAACTAGTTTTAGCTGTTGAAAAAGGTTACAGGATCGCCGAGATCTACGAGGTCTGGCCTTTTCCGAACACAACAGACGATCTGTTCGCCCCGTACATCAAATTACACCTCAGAGATAAACAGGAGGCTTCTGGTTATCCCAGTTGGTGTAAAACGGATTCTGAAAAAACGTTTTACATAGAGTCATTTTTAAAAAAAGATGTCCGCTTGCGATCTGATAAGATAGCTGTAAACCCCGCAAAAAGACAAATTTCAAAACTGTTCCTAAACTCTTTGTGGGGAAAGTGTGGACAGCGTTCTAACTTGTCACGTACCAGCATAGTCACGGACCCTGACGAACTTTTCAAATTAGCTATTGTGCCGTACTACGACCTACCAGAGGTTAATTTCACCGACGATGATACGGCCATAGTCAATTGGCGCTATGTAAAAGAGCGCTACACACACAACAAAAAAACGAACATTTTTATAGCGTGTTTTACAACCGCCTATGCCAGACTCGAATTATATAAGCTCCTAGACAGACTGCAGGAACGTTGTCTTTATCACGACACAGACTCCGTCATATTCGTGAGTAAGGGGTCTAAATGGACCCCACCCTTGGGTGATTTTCTCGGTAAACTAACTAGTGAAATACCCGACGACGCCCACATTACCGAGTTTGTATCCTCAGACCCAAAGACTTACGGATACAAACTCAACAACATGAAAACCGTGTTGAAGGTTAAGGGTATAACACTCAACGTCGCTAACACAAGGCTTGTTAATTTTGACAGTTTAAAAGACCTTGTGTTGGATTACTCACACAACAACGACCCCGAGACGCAGAAAACAGTAGGTATCAACAAGACGTTTTTTTCAGAAATAGGAAGCGCTTGACCATAGAGACAAGACCGTTACATAAAACGCAAAAGTGCATCTACACAAAGAGACAGCTGACGGCTGACTTTACAACGCTGCCTTTCAGCTATTAAACATGACTGCGCAATTTCAACACCCTTTTTCGTGTATTCTAGCAGGTCCTTCAAATTCCGGAAATAGTTTTTTTGTTAAAAAGTTATTAATACATGTGGATACGTTAATGTCGCGCAAACCTGACAATGTCATTTGGTTTTAAGCTTGTTGGCAGAAATTGTATGATGAACTAACCCGTTTGTTTACAAATATCAGGTTTATCGAGGGGGTCCCGCAACATTTTACAGACGCTGATCTATTTCCAACGAACAAGGTCAATTTGGCGGTTGTTGATGATCTTATGGAGGCGGCTTGTAAAAATCCTGAAATACAAAACGCATTCACCAAATATGTGCACCACAGAAATTTGAGCATTATGTATCTCGTTCAAAACGTTTTTTGTCAGGTTAAGAAAAGCCGAACCATAAATTTAAACACTAAATACATGGTCCTTTTTAAGAACCCGCGTGATAAATTACAGGTTATTACGTTGCCTCGTCAGATGTACACTGGTAAAACACGTTTCTTTTTAGAAGCTTTTGAAGATGCTACACACAAGCCTTACGGCTATTTACTTGTAGATTTAAGATCTCACACGCCTTAAGACCTACAACTCAGAACCGGTCTGTTCCCACCAGATCTGCCGGTGGCTTATGTGTGCAAAAAGAAGTGCAAAAATGAGGCATTTCACATCTTTATGATTATTTTTGTTAGTGTCGCTGGTGCTGTAAATATGTCGAGCAGGATCCGGCGTAACTGGGATCTTTTAAAAGCATTAGTCAAAACAAATGTGAAGGCCCGAAAATCAATATTACGTAACGCTAGTAATGATTTGATATCGGCTATTGGCGAGATCGCTCTCAACATCCTTAAAGGAAAGATCCCTCTTAAAGAGTGCCAAAAAAATATATTGAAAAAATGGCGTAGGGCTATAAAGAAATTAAGCGATAAATAATACTCCATTAAAGGAAAGAAGCGCATTGTGAACCAGAGCAGTGGTTTTATAGGATCTTCGCTCGGCTTTGCAATACCTTTAATCACTAGCCTGATAGCTAATACAGCCGGTGGTTCATAATACAGTATGCCGAGAAAATGTTCCTGGTTTCCAAAAATGAATTGGACAGGCTTAAAAAAACATCCGTAGATACAACAGATATATGCCAAACCGCCATACGACGATTAGATGACGAGATTAGCGAAATACTACACAGAAATGACCTTTCAGATGATGAAAAAATTAAGAGATACACAGCCCTGTTACAGAGGTACTTAATGCTCAACAAACAGTCAGGTAAAGAAAAGTCGACTTTAACCCTGATTACACAGCCGCAAACCGATCAACAACAATTGTCAAATGCCGCCTCAATCAGCACAGATACTAAAGAGATACTTGACAATATTAATACACGTTATAGAAAAAATGCAGAACTATTGTTAAGTAAACTGTACCGCTCAGGTAATAACCCGTACTGGAACGCTATAGATGAATTAATTTACAAAGAACAAACTGTACATTATTGACCTGCTTCGAACAGCTACCCAGAGTCACGGATTGCCTAAGATTAAACCTCACTGTTGAACTATTTTATGGAGACTATCGCACAGCTGAACGTCCCGTCAACGGTTATCGGTAATACAAGAACAAGAGAACTTTTCGATGATTTGAAAAAGCGGGTGCTGAGTGACCCCTTTAACACGGCTCGAAGCCCTTTTACACCGCCGGTGATTTTAACATCACCGACGGTATCGACTCTGGGGTCATTACTACCTAAAAAGAGGCTGCCGCCTTTGTTGCAAGCGTTTGGTTAACGTTGTAAATTTTCTTACTTTGACGATTGTATATACATTTTCTTTGTATTAACCATTTTAGGACCACAGGTTTATACCCTCCTAGTGACCAGGCCCTTTTATACAAATCGGCAATTCACAACTTTAACGGTTTTTTGCTCGGTCATGCAACTTGGCACCCAAATGAATTTTACCTCCTTTTCTTCTCACAAATACAGCTTTCTTTTGGTGGTATTGGATTGCTGCTGACATTTTTCGTTTTTCTGATATTAATAAAAAAAGACCGCAATTTTACTTTTTCTGGTAAAATTGTTCAAATATAATTATATTTCTATACAAGTTTGTGTCAGAATTTATTATGCTACATGTCTTTGATAAAAAAAATCCAACAAGAGTATATATATTGGTTTGCGCAAAAGTTATAGCTTTTACAAACTATGGTACAAAAAAGTGAATTTCCGCATTTTGAAGCACCTCTGACTTTCTGAGCACCTGTCATGTTTCTTCAGGTGCTAGAATGCCAGGATGGTATAAATACCCCCAAATGACACCATTTTAGAAAGAAGACACCCCAAAGTATTCATGGAGGGGCATGGTGAGTTCATGTATCATTTAATTTTTTTTCACAAGTTAGCGGAAAATGACACTTTATGAGGAAAAAAATAAAATAAAAGTTTCCATTTCTGCTAACTTCTGGCAAAAAAAAAAAAAAATCTCCCACAGACTTACTATGCCCCTCCATGAATACCTTCGGGTGTCTACTTTCCGAAATGGGGTCATTTGTGGAGTGTGTTTACTGTTATGGTATTTTGGGCGGGGCTAAATTGTGAGCAGCCCTGTAAAGCCTAAAGGTACTCATTGGACTTTCCGCCCCTTTACCCACCTAGGCTGCAAAAATACCACACATGTGGTATTGCCGTACTTAGAAGATGTAGGGCAATGTGTTTTGGGATGTATTTTTACATATACCCATGCTGGGTGAGAGAAATATCTCTGTAAATTGACAACTTTGTATAAAAAAAATGGAAAAAGTTGTCATTTACAGAGATATTTCTGTCACCCAGCATTGGTATATGTAAAAATACACCCCAAAACACATTGCCCTACTTCTTCTGAGTACAGCGATAACACATGTGTGACACTTTTTTGCAGCCAAGATGCGCAAAGGGGCCCAAATTCCATTGAGTACCTTTAGGATTTCACAGGGCATTTTTACGCATTTGGATTCCCAACGACTTCTCACGCTTTAGGGGCCCCTAAAATGCCAGGGCAGTATAAATACCCCACATGTGACCCCATTTTAGAAAGAAGACACCCCAAGGTATTCCGTGAGGGGCATGGAGAGTTCATGGAAGATTTTTTTTTTTGCACAAGTTAGCGGAAATTGATTTTTTTTTTCATTTTTTTTTTAACTTGTGAAAAAAAATAAAAATTTACATGAACTCACCATACCCCTCACGGAATACAATGGGGTGTCTTCCTTCTAAAATGGGGTCACTTGTGGGGTATTCATACTGCCCTGGCATTTTAGGGGTCTCTAATGCGTGAGAAGAAGTCTGGAATCCAAATGCGTAAAAATGCCCTGTGAAATCCTAAAGGTACTCATTGGAATTCGGGTTCCTTTGCGCATCTTGGCTGCAAAAACGTGTCACACATTTGGTATCACCGTACTCAGGAGAGGCAGGGCAATGTGTTTTTTTATATATACCCATGCTGGGTGAGAGAAATATCTCTGTAAATGACAACTTTTTAAAAAAATGTATACAAAGTTGTCAATTTACAGAGATATTTCTCTCACCCAGCATGGGTATATGTAAAAATACACCCCAAAACACATTGCCCTACTTCTCCTGAGTACGGCAATACCACATGAGTGACACTTTTTTGCAGCCAAGATGCGCAAAGGGGCCCGAATTCCAATGAGTACCTTTTAGGAGGGCATTTTTAGGCATTTGGATTCCAGACTTCTTCTCACGCCTTAGGACCCCCACATGTCCAGGGCAGTATAAATACCCCACATGTAACCCCATTTTGGAAAGAAGACACCCCAAGGTATTCCGTAAGGGGCATGGCGAGTTCATAGAAGATTTATTTTTTGGCACAAGTTAGCGGAAATTGATTTGTTTAGATTTTTCTCACAAAGTCTCCCTTTCCGCTAACTTGTGACAAAAAGTTCAATCTTTCATGGACTCAATATGCCCCTCAGCGAATACCTTGGGGTGTCTTCTTTCCAAAATGGGGTCATTTGTGGGGTGTTTGTACTGCCCTGGCATTTGAGGGTCTCCGCAATCATTACATGTATGGCCAGCATTAGGAGTTTCTGCTATTCTCCTTATATTGAGCATACCGGTAATGAGATTTTTTTTTTTCGTTCAGCCTCTGGGCTGAAAGAAAAAATGAACGGCACAGATTTCTTCATTCACATAGATCAATGTGGATGAAAAAATCTCTGCCAAAAAATATGCAAAAAAAAAGAGTGGAAAGGACATAGGAGTGCTTGCGAAGTAAGGTCCCATTCACACGTCCGCAAAACTGTCCCTATCTATTCCGCAATTCTGCAGAAAAGATGCGGACCCATTCAGTGTGAATGGTGCTGGCAGTGATGCGGAGAGCACACTATGTGCTCTCCGCATCAGCATTTGCGGAGCTGCGGCAGCGAACTTCCGGGTTTCAGCCCCAAAACATCCGGCCGCAGCTCCGCAAAAGATAGAGCATGTCCTATTCTTGTCCGCAGCCTGCGGACAAGAATAGGAATCTCTATGGAGAGTGCCGGCATGGGGTGCTTTGGATCCGCAATTTGCGGGTCCGGAGCACACCACGGACGTGTGAATGGACCCTAAAGCTGCGATCGCTAACAAAGATCCAAAAAGCTCAAAAGTATTCTTTATAGCGCCGCAGCGATTTTACAGTGTTTTTGCAGTGATCAGAAAAAAAAATTCTGTCACTGAGGTGGGGCGGACTGAATGCAAGTGTGCGCACAAGATCAGGCCTGATCGGGCGAACACTGTGTTTTTTGAAGAGCCTAAGGTGACCCTAATGTACTGATATAGATCTGATTGCGATCAGTCTTGATCACTTACAGATACTATATAGTGCTAGTGCTGATTAGCGACAGCGATGACGCTAATAAGTGACTGCGGTGCGGTGGGCTGGGCGCTAACTACCTAACAAGTAGCTAACTAACTGGCGGTGATAAGGGACCCTTAGGCCCCATTCACGCGTCCGCAATTCTGTTCCACATTGCGGACCCATTCATTTCTATGGGGACAGACTTTGTCCCGCCCGGATCTGGAATTGCGGATCCGCACTTCCGGGTCCACAAAAATATTGAACATGTCCTATTCTTGTCCGCAATTGCGGACAAGAAAAGGCATTTTCTATATAGTTCTGGCAATGTGCGGATCCGCAAAATGCGGAAAGGACATTGCCGGTGTCCGTGTTTTGCGGATCCGTGGATCCGCAAAACACATACGGACATCTGAATGGAGCCTTACAGGGGGGTGATCAATGATATGGGGGTGACAGGGGGTGATCAGGGAGTTAATATGGGGTGATCAGGGGTTAATAAGGGGTTAATAAGTGACACGGGGGGGGGGTTGGTGTGTGGGGATTGGTGCACTTACATAGCTGCCTGTGTCCTCTGGTGGTCCCAAGCAAAAGGGACCCCCAGAAGAGCGGGCAGCAGGCATATCAGACACTGTTTACAAAACAGCGTCTGATATGCGATTTGGATGCGATTTACTGACATCTACATCCTGCCAGCGCATGATCAGCGCTGGCAGGCTGTAGACTAAGTTCTAACCTGTCGGACTGCGCGCGTTCACATGAAATCTCGGGTCTCGCAGGATGACGCCGTTAACGCCGAAAGGCGTGCAGGAGGTGGTTCTCTAAGGTCTCGATCACGATAGGCGTGATCGAGACCTTAGAGAACCACCTCCTGCACGCCTTTCGGCGTTAACGTGACGGGAGGTGGTTAAACATCTTATACTGTTTTTTATTTGCTTTACATACATTTTGTTTTTTAATTTGCATGTATATAAAATGTATTTGTGTGTAATGTCTTATAATGTTTTATTTACTATACATAAACTGTTTTAAATAAAATGTAGTCCGTTTTTCTTTTTACAATAACTATAGTAGCCTGATTATTTAAAATTGTATAAACAGTTAGGTCGCGTTGTTGAGTAGACGCGGCTTACAACGCTGCCATAATGTCGGCAAATGCTGAAATATTGAGTAAACAGTACTACACGCCAAAAGCTGTCGGCTCTTATGGGGGCGTGGAATCCTTATTCAGAGAAGTACGGAAATTTGGCATAAGAAAAGACTCTTACACATTGTACAAACCTGTTAAAAAATCATTTACAAGAAACAAGGTTGTAGTGTCTGATATAGATGATCAATGGCAGTCAGATCTTGTGTCGATGATAGATTTTTCTAAAGAAAATAATGGTGTAAAATACCTGTTGACGGTCGTTGGGCCTTTCAAATAAGTCCGGCGCTACAGTGGCTTCCGCTTTTGACCAGATATTTAAGTTAAGCGGGCGAACCCCCAGAAAGTTCCAGACTGTACAAATGCTGTTAAGGCATCGTTGGTCGAACGTTTTAATAGAACGCTGAAAACTAAAATGTGGCGTTATCTTAGAGAACAAAACACATACAGGTACATCGACAAGTTACAAGACCTGGTGTATAGTTATAACCACTGTGGGGAGTCGCTCTGGTAGATAGCGGTGTGGGTGCAGTACAGAGGCAAAAGGGAGTCCAGAAAGTGCAGTAACCAGTGTTTTATTCACACTTGTACAAAACAAACAGTAAACAGTCTCTTGGTGTTAATTCACACACAGCAGAAAAACGTGATGCAAAACAAAAACAGTCCAATGCAGGTTACAATCACCTGGGAGGTTTTAGGTGCAGGTTCGCACCTGGCTGTCAGCCCAGCCGCAGGACAATCCACCTCCGGCTTTCAGGCCGTCTGCACTCCTCCTTGCTTGGGCTCTTGCTTCCAGCCCAGAGAACTCCACATAGCACAGAATGGATCAGAACTCCCAAACGCAAATGATTCCACAGCTTAACAGCAGCTCCAGGACAATCACTCCCCTCAGCTGCTGAGGAGGCTGCCTTTAAGGCCCGGCAAGAGTCCGGCCTGGACCGTGGGGAGTAGGCACTCACCCCACTCTTTGCCTACTCCCAGTAAGAGCCGGCCCGGATTAGCTTTGCAGCCAAACTAACTGACAATGTCAAACAGCACTAGCTGCTGCTGACACATAAAAACCCGGCTCTCACCTCACCGAGGCCAGGAACCTCGGTGACACGTATCGTCCGTCCATGACGACACCTTGCGCCCTCTTACACCCCCCCCCTTTGTTCAACCCTGAGGGGGTGAACACATGTGAGGCAGTGGACGCGGGACAGGGCATCTGCGTTACCCTGCAAGCGGCCTGCCCTGTGTTCGACAGAGAACTTGAAGTTCTGCAGGGATAGGAACCACCTGGTGACCCGAGCATTCCTCTCCTTGGCCTGGCTCATCCACTTGAGAGGGGAATGGTCGGTCACCAGACGGAACCTCCTCCCTAAGAGGTAGTAGCGGAGAGATTCGAGTGCTCACTTGATAGCCAGGCACTCCCTCTCCACTATACTATACCTGGACTCGGCGGGACTGAGCTTACGGCTCAGGATGACAACGGGATGTTCTTCCCCTTTGACCTCCTGAGACAGCACAGCACCGAGGCCTACCTCTGAGGCGTCGGTCTGTACGACGAACTCCCTGTTAAAGTCGGGTGTCACCAAAACCGGGGACCCACACAGGGCCGACTTCAACGCAGAGAAAGCCTCCTGCGCCTCTTCACTCCAGCTAACCTTTCCAGACTTTCGCCCCTTCAACAGGTCTGTCAACGGCGCTGCTATTGTGGCAAAGTGGGGCACAAACCGCATGTAGTACCCTACCATTCCCAGGAAGGACTTTACCTGCCTGGTGGTGACCGGTCGGGGCCAGTTGCGTATGGCTTCTACCTTAGTTACCTGCGGCTTGATGACTCCCCGCCCAATAACATATCCCAGATATTTGGTCTCTTCCAACCCAATCGCACATTTCTTTGGATTGGCGGTTAGTCCAGCTTTCCTCAGGGCATCCACTACCGCCTGCACTTTGGGCAAATGGCTTTCCCAGTCGGTGCTGTGGATGATTACATCATCTAAGTAGGCCAAGGCGTACCGACGATGAGGTTGCAGCACAATATCCATTAACCTTTGGAAGGTGGCGGGGCCGCCATGCAGGCCAAAGGGTAATACCTTGTAATGATACAGGCCCTGTGGGGTAACAAAAGCGTTTTTTTCCTTGGCCGACTCCGTTAAGGGTACCTGCCAGTACCCTTTAGTGAGGTCGAGCACAGAAAAATAACGGGCTTGCCCAAAATTCTCAACAAGCTCGTCTACCCGGGGTATGGGATACGCATCAAACTTGGACACTTCATTTAACTTGCAAAAATCGTTGCAGAACCGCAACGTCCCATCCGGCTGGGTATTAGGACTATGGGACTGGCCCACTCACTTTTCGACTCCTCAATGACATCGAGCTTCAACATTAATTGCACTTCGTCCATGATGGCCCGTCGCCGAGCCTCGGGTACCCGGTATGGTTTTAACCGGATTTTGGCCTGAGGCTCAGTGACGATGTCATGTTGGATGAGAGACGTGCGGCCAGGGAGGTCCGAGAACACATCCGTGTTCCGACTGATGAACTCCCTGACTTCCTGAACTTGTTTGGAAGACAGGCTGTCTGCAATTTTTACCGTGGCTACCGCTTCGCAGGCCTCGAACTGTGGGGCTGGACCCTTGTCACCTAGAAGTCCTGGCCGGGGGCTGTTTTTCCCACGCTTCCTTGGCGATATCCAACAGACCCCGAGGGTGTCTGCCATAAAGCAGTTCGAAGGGCGAGAACCCAGTAGAGGCCTGGGCCACCTCTCGCACTGCGAACATAAGATAGGGCAGAAGCAGATCCCAGTCCTTCCCATCTCTAGACACCACCCTTTTTAACATATTTTTTAGAGTTTGGTTAAACCTCTCGACAAGACCGTCTGTTTGCGGATGGTACACGGACGTCCGTAACTGCTTTATACGCAACAATTTACACAGTTCCCTCATAACTTTGGACATAAAAGGGGTCCCTTGGTCGGTCAGAATCTCTTTTGGCAGGCCCACATGGGAAAACATTTCCATTAACTCTTTGGCAATGAGCTTAGCCGAGGTATGTCGCAGAGGCACCGCCTCTGGATATCGAGTAGCATAGTCCAGAATCACCAGGATATGTTGGTGACCCCTAGCAGACTTCGGTACGGGTCCGACCAGATCCATGGCAATACGCTCGAATGGGACCTCAATTATTGGGAGAGGGACCAGGGGACTTCTGCAATGCGGCTGGGGGCTATTTACCTGACAGGTTGGACAGGACTTACAGAACTCTTCTACTTCCTTAAAAAAACCGGGCCAGTAAAATCGCTGTAGTACGCGGTCCTGCGTTTTCTGCCACCCCATGTGTCCCCCAAGAACATGTTGGTGAGCAAGCTCCATAACAAGCTTGCGATATGCGGTGGGCACCACCAACTGTTCAACTGGCTCACCTCGGATTTGGTTCACCCGATACAACATATCCTGAAGAACAATAAATCGTGGAAACATTAATTCAGCCCCAGGTTTCTGGGGTTTACCATCAATCATTACGACACTTTCCCAGGCCCTGGTTAGGGTTTGGTCCCGGTGTTGTGCGGTCCCAAAATTTTCCCCGGAGACATTGAGGTCTGCCAACTCAGGTCCCGGTGGCAAGTCCTCCGTGTCTCCCACCATTACACTCAGTGGGGTTGTCTCCCCCTCTACCGCTGGAGCAGTGGTCACCCCTACCGCTGGCCCTTCAGATTCGGGCTCCCAGGGTTCTGGCCTTCCAGTGGTATCAGGCCACTCTACTAGGGTCCATCAGACACTTTTATAGCCGGCCACAGCGCCGGGAAACCTGGGAAGTCCCTCCCAAGTATCAGTTCATGTGGGAGTTTGGTAGCGACAGCCACCTCGTGGGTCCACTTACCAGCCGCTGTGGACAAAGTCACTAATGCAGTGGGGTAGTTTTTTAAGTCTCCGTGGATACATAGGACCCCGATTTTACGGCCGGTATACTCCGCAGGCCGTACTAGGGCAGCTCTTAGCAGGGAGACTAGACACCCGGAGTCCAGCAGGGCCACCGCCAGAGAATCTCCCACCTCTACCTGACACAGGTGGTTATTATCCTGCACCTCACGGGTGCCAGTTGCACACAGCTTCCGTGCATACAGGGAGTGGCGACCCCCGTAGTTCACATCCATCGGCTCACCCCGATGCGGACAGTCGGCCCTGATGTGGCCTGGCTCCTGACACCTCCAGCATACCACGGGAGGCGGATCCGCAGGGGGTACATTCCGTGCAGGCCTCTCTGTCGCCGGACGTCGGAACTGGGGTGGAGGCCTCCGGGGTTTGACTGACCCCTTCCCAGCAATACTCCCCTGCAGGTTTCTGGTGACCTCGTAACGCTCCACCAGGTCGACCATCTCCAGGGCACATACCGGAGACGCCTGGCCGACCCAGTGCTGGAGGGGATAAGGCAGGGCCCTCCAAAAGATGTCGGCCAGCAGACGGTCCAGCATAGCAGCCGGACTTAGAACATCAGGCTGCAGCCACTTTTGCAGCCTGTGCAGCAGATCGTAGTACTGCGGCCTAGCGGGTTCAGTTGTTTTAAAGTCCCACTGGTGGACTCTTTGAGCGCGGACCAGCACGTTCACCCCCAGTCTGGCCAGGATCTCTCCTTTCACGGTGTCATAATTGGCCGCTTGGTCGTCCGCCAAGTCGAAAAACATCTGCTGCGGTCCGGAAGCCAGGAACGGAGCGACCACCTCAGCCCACTGGTCACGGGGCAGCTTCTCCCTCACGGCCACTTTTTCGAAGACTGCCAGGTAGGTCTCAGCATCATCCTCGGGGGTCATCTTGGGAATTGCTGCACGGACCGCTTTCCGGGCATCATGGGCACGGTGAGAGGCTCCAGACGCTTGCAAAGCCATTACATGTTGCAACAGCAGCTGGTTTGTCTCCTGCTGCTGCTTGTTGGCCTCCCACTGCTGTAAATTGGCCTCCACGAGAGCCTTTACAACTGCCTCCATCTTGTCAGGGTTCACGTGTTGAAACTTTGCCGGCTTGACATATGACATTCACTTGTGCTCAGCAAAACAAACAAAGTTCGGCGTTCACGCCAGCCTCACTGCGCATGCACGCATCCTCCACCAAATGTGGGGAGTCGCTCTGGTAGATAGCGGTGTGGGTGCAGTACAGAGGCAAAAGGGAGTCCAGAAAGTGCAGTAACCAGTGTTTTATTCACACTTGTACAAAACAAACAGTAAACAGTCTCTTGGTGTTAATTCACACACAGCAGAAAAACGTGATGCAAAACAAAAACAGTCCAATGCAGGTTACAATCACCTGGGAGGTTTTAGGTGCAGGTTCGCACCTGGCTGTCAGCCCAGCCGCAGGACAATCCACCTCCGGCTTTCAGGCCGTCTGCACTCCTCCTTGCTTGGGCTCTTGCTTCCAGCCCAGAGAACTCCACATAGCACAGAATGGATCAGAACTCCCAAACGCAAATGATTCCACAGCCTAACAGCAGCTCCAGGACAATCACTCCCCTCAGCTGCTGAGGAGGCTGCCTTTAAAGGCCCGGCAAAAGTCCGGCCTGGACCGTGGGGAGTAGGCACCCACCCAACTCTTTGCCTACTCCCAGTAAGAGCCGGCCCGGATTGGCTTTGCAGCCAAACTAACTGACAATGTCAAACAGCACTAGCTGCTGCTGACACATAAAAACCCGGCTCTCACCTCACCGAGGCCAGGAACCTCGGTGACACGTATCGTCCGTCCATGACGACACCTTGCGCCCTCTTACACCACACATACCACAGAACTATAAGGCAGGGTTCACACCTGCGCGTCCCGCTTCGCGCGTACAACGCTCTATCTTTACTTTTATTTTCACATCGTGAAAATGAAAGTAAAAATTGTGCGTCGTGCGCGCATTTGCGCTATATATCCCTATGGGGGAAGCGCGACAATACGCCCCAAAGAAGCCCCTGTACTTCTTTGGGCGTAGGGCGTTTTACAGCGCGTTCGTACGCGCTGTAAAACGCTCAGGTGAGAACCATGCCCATAGGGAAAAATGGGTTCTCGCCTGTTGAGCGTTTTACAGCGCGTAGGAACGTGCTGTAAAATGCTCAAGTATGAACCCAGCCTTAGGCGTCGCCCCGTCGATGTGACAAAAGAGAACTCTTTAGCCGTTTGGAAAAATATCTACGGTTATTACGCTACTATTGAAAAAGTTAAACCGGTATTAAATATAGGTGATCACGTCGGAATTGTACGCTACAAGGAGACTTTCACAAAGGGATATGAACAAACCTATACGGACGAGATATTTAAAATTTACGCTGTAGACACTAGGGGCCTCAGACCCCTTTATAAGTTGAAAGACCTGACCGACGAGTTCATTGAAGGCTTGTTCTACCCGGAGGAAGTCCAAAAAGTACCCCTTGACAAGTTATAGGTTTACAGGATAGAAAAAATACTGAAAAAGAAGAAAGTTCGGGGAAAAACGTTGTGTTTTGTAAAGTGGATACCCTGACAAGTTTAACTCTTGGGTGCCTGAAAAACTGTTGGTGAGTCTGTAAACTATGGAGGACGGATCGTTTTTTATCACGCTACCCTGCAATGCATCCGCCAAACTTTACCCCGAAAACAGCATCACCGATTACACCACTAAGTTAGCAAAAGCGGTCCATCTTCGCGGTCCTTACGAAGTGGCTTTAGTGGAGATTCAGTATCCACATACTTTGGCCTCGGAGATGGTGTATTCTACATAGCGCACCGCGACAGGCTGATCCATGAGCTTTTTGTTAAATCGGGTTATTACTCCAATATGCACAAGCTCATCAAAGCCATTAGTAGCAAACTTGAATCTATAAAAATACCTCCCGATCAACTGCGCCTAAGATGCGACGATATTGACAGAACCGTTTATGTAATGAATTCACCATTATACAAGTTCATGCCTTGTGTGAAATTGGGGAATATTTTGGGGCTATCGGGGTATTTGGAAGCTCCGGCGCTCAAGAATGTAGACGTCGAGCACATCGTTCTCCGCTACAAAGGACCCGGCTTACCTGTTTTAGAACATCAAAAGAGAAAAAAATGTATCCCGATATTAAAGCCGGTTTTTATACAATGTTTGTTTGTACAGATATCGCCCAACATCAACTTGTTGGCGATAGTTACGTACAACTTTTAAGAACTGTCGAGTTAGGCAGCAAAAATGGTGATATAGTCACGCAAAAGTATCACTGGCCGGACTATATACCTGTTTGTAAACATCATTTTGACACGGTTACAATATCGATACTCACTGATCAGGCTAAACCTGTTAAATTCAAATACGGCAAGACTATTGTGCAATTACACTTTAGACCACGTGCTGTGACGACACACTAAAATGTTGTCCCAGAGAGTGTACGGTGACCCGGACGCGTATACGCATTATTACATAATGCAAGCTGGTCATGGTTTGGACGGATTTCACGGTACAGAATTTATACATGGTTGTGGCCTCGCAGGGTTATTTCAGGGTCTGTTCTGGCGTGTTGTACAGCTATTTAAGAAAGGTGTGGCGCTTGTAAAGACTAATGTGAAAACAGACGGCATCGACAGCTGTTATGGATCGTATAAATAGGTCGACGCAAGGCTAGGAGGGCTCTGGTGTCGTACAAATACGCAAGAAAACGCGTAAAAGAAAACGTGAACGCGCTGCCATTGTCTTACCAACTTTTATGAATAAAAATAAGAGACGTCGCCGCCAGAAAACAAGAAGTCGTTCATCGAGCGACATCTTCTAGTCAGACACTTTGGCTTTCGTTCATGACGCATCAGCCGAGTACGCCAAATCAGAGTTGGACATCTTTCAAATACCGCCTACACAAACAAGCATTGAAAAATCGCTTTATGTAGAGGTGCAACCAATCGCCGCAATCACTGACAATGCACCTTTGGAATACTACATCTCGGGCAGTGGTGAATATTATTACGACCTTAACAACACATTGTTACATGTCGTTTGCAGAATCGTTAGTCCTGATAACACAACCATACCAGAAGGATCCTGCGTGGCACTTATTAACTATCCTATAGCGAGTCTTTTTAATCAACTGGATATAACGCTCGGCGACACGTTGATTTCAAGAATTGACAACCTTTATACGTATAGAGCGTATATAGATGCCCTAATAAATTATAATTCACAAACTTTAGCGTCACAATTTACCGCCGGTTTATTCTATAAAGACACAACGGGACATCATGATGACAGTGCTCTCGATGGACGTAATGTCGGTTTCAGCAAGAGAACGCATTATTCAGCACGCTCTAGAAGTGTGGAATTACTGGGGCCCGTTTATGCCGATATATTTAATCAACCAAAGTTAATACCGAACGGTTTAGATCTAAAGATAAAATTGACCAGAAACAAAGACACTTTCTACCTTATGTCGGCCGAGGCGCCCCAATTTAAAGTCCAAATATAGCACGCTTCCCTGTTTGTCAAAAGAGTTCAAGTATCGCCTGCTGTAAGAATCGGTCACAGTAACGCTCTGTTAACAGCTAACGCAAAGTACTCGGTCGATCGGGCGTCGCTTAAAGTGTATAGCGTACCCGCCGGTACTCGCATATCTGACCACGAGAATCTTTATCTCGGAAACCTACAAAAAACAGTAATACTAGCGTTTGTGGATAACGAATCATTTTCCGGGAGTTACCAAAGAAATCCTTTGTGCTTCGACCACTATAATGTGATTTATGCAGCTTTATATTTGGTCGGGCAACAGATACCGGCAAAACCTTTTCAACCTAACTTCCAAGATGAATCAGCTGTTAGTGAATATATGTCCCTAGTACATATTTCGGGGAAACACAAGGCCGACAACGCTTTATCCGTGGATAGTCACGAGTTTTTGAATGGTTACACTTTGTTCGCTTTTGATTTATCGCTGGATCAAGAACCCGGCGGTCATTTCTCTCAAGTAAAAACTAGAAATCTGAGAGCTGAAATTAGATTTGCCGAACCGATTGCGAACACAATTAACATGATTGTATATTCAGTTCATGAAAATATTATTGAAATAAATAATCGGCGGGAGGTATTATATGATTTTCAATAAACATGAATAATTATGAAATTGCATGTGTTATTAAAGCTGATATTAACGCCCGGCGCATGTTTAAAGGGGTATTTCCGTTCGATTTATTACCTGGGGATAAAATCATCGATTCGTATCAGCGGGGGAAGCATTGGATTTTAATTATATTATACCCGAATGATGTATCTATTTTTTTTTTTTTTATAGTTATGGTTTATCACCTGCAAATGAAATATTTCCCTGCGAGTTTATGAAGTTTTTATATAAAAATTCTAAGACTATAAGGTATGAAAACAGACAGATACAAGACGCCGTTAGTACGGTCTGCAGACATTACTGTATCTATATCTTACAATGTCTCGCTAAAGGAATGTCTTTTGAAAATGTGTTAAAAATGTTCATTAACAATTTTAGAAAAAACGACCGTATTGTGCGTTCATTTGTAACAAAATGCATGAAACGATTATGTATACGATACTGTAATTAGAATCAAATGTGTCTGTCCCTACGGGCTGTTGAAAAATGTACGGTCTCGTATTGTAAATAAAGAAAATTACTGGATAGTAGAGTTGAGCAAACACATGTTCGGGTTCGAGAAGTTCGGCCGAACTTCCCAAAAATGTTCGGGTTCGGGATCCGAACTCGACCTGAACTTCACCACGAACCCGAACCCCATTGAAGTCAATGGGGACCCAAACTTTTGGGCACTAAAAAGGCTGTAAAATAGCTCAGGAATGGGCTAGAGGGCTGCAAAAGGCAGAAAAATGTAGGTAAATCACCTGCAAACAAATGTGGATAGTGAAACGACTTAAAATAAAATAAATAAAAATCAACCAATATCAATTGGCAACTTTGAGGTGGAAAAGGAGGTTGGGGTGGCATCAGGTGGGAATGCTATGGGAGTTGATGTTCTCATAACAGCCAAAAAAGATTTATGTCTGCCTGCAGTGCCACAGACCTCATTCACAAACTCAGGGCCATGGCACCCGCAAAGAGGAGAGCGGTCCCGTAACAGCAACACAGGCCTCAGGTCAACCTGCAATGAAACAGGCCATTCTCATTTATTTAGGCCCCTGACACCCAGACAAAGGAGAGGCAATTCGACAGTAAAAAGAGTTTAATGTCTCTCACCCAGACAGCAAGCAATTAAATGAAATATAGGCCACTGACACCCAGACAATGGGGCAGTCATTAGACAGTAAAAATAGTTTAATATCTCCCACCAAGACAACAAGTGATTAAACAACATATAGGCCCCTGACACCCAGACAATGGGGTGGTCATTAGACAGTAAAAAGTGTTAAATGTCTGCTACCAAGACAGCAATCAAGTATGTGAAATTTAGGCCCCTGACACCCAGACAATGGGGTGGTCATTAGACAGTAAAAAGTGTTAAATGTCTGCCACCAAGACAGCAAGCAAGTACGTGAAAGTTAGGTCCCTCACACCCAGACAGAGGAGAGAGGTCCCATAGCAGCAAAAGAGGCATCATGTCACCCACCAGCAGAGAAGATCACTTTTAGTTATTTAGGCCCCAGGACCCAGACAGAGGATAGAGGTCCCAAAGCAGAGAATCAGGCTTCATGTCACCCACCAATGGAGAAGGCCACTTTCAGACATTTAGGCCCCTGGCACCCAGATGGAGCAGAGGTTCATTCAACTTTGGGTTACCCCGCAAAATAATGGCAAAATTAAAAAGAGGATTCAATAAAGAAGTGCCCTGGAGTAGAAAAATATATGGTTAAGGGGAGGTAGTTATAAATGTCTATTCTTCACAAGGGATGGACAGGTCCTGTGGGATCCATGCCTGGTTCATTTTTATGAACGTCAGCTTGTCCACGTCGGCTGTGGACAGGAGGCTGCGTTTGTCAGTAATGATGCCACCTGCCGTGATAAATACACGTTCAGACAAAACGCTGGCCGCCGGGCAGGCCAGCACCTCCAAGGCATAAAAGGCTAGCTCTGGCCACGTGGACAATTTGGAGACCCAGAAGTTGAATGGGGCTGAACCATTAGTCAGTACGTGGAGGGGTGTGCACACGTACTGTTCCACCATGTTAGTGAAATGCTGCCTCCTGCTAACACGTTCCGGATCAGGTGGTGGTGCAGTTAGCTGTGGCGTGGTAACAAAACTTTTCCACATTTCTGCCATGCTAACCATGCCCTCAGAAGAGCTGGCTGTGACAGAGCTGCGTTGGCGTCCTCTCGCTCCTCCTCTGCCTACTCCTTGGGCTTCCACTTGTTCCCCTGTGACATTTGAGAATGGTCTCAATAGCGCGTCTACCAACGTGCGCTTGTACTCGTGCATCTTCCTATCACGCTCCAGTGCAGGAAGTAAGGTGGGCACATTGTCTTTGTACCGGGGATCCAGCAGGGTGGCAACCCAGTAGTCCGCAGATGTTAAAATGTGGGCAACTCTGCTGTCGTTGCACAGGCACTGCAGCATGTAGTCGCTCATTTGTGCCAAGCTGCCCAGAGGTAAGGACAAGCTGACCTCTGTGGGCCCGAGCTGCATTGGGTGCCATCCCGCTGTGAACATGCTTCATCCTCATCCTCCTCCACCTCCTCCTCATCCTTCTCATCCTCCAGTAGTGGGCCCTGGCTGGCTACATTTGTACCCGGCCTCTGCATTTGAAAAAAAACTCCCTCTGAGCCACTTCTAAGAGACTGGCCTGAAAGTGCTAAAAATGACCCCTCTTCTTCCTCCTCCTCCTCCTGGGCCACCTCCTCTTCCATCATCGCCCTAAGTGCTTTTTCTCAAGGAGACATAGAAGTGGTATTGTAATGCTGATAACGGCGTCATCGCCACTGGCCATGCTGGAAACTCCACTATGTCCTGCTGCTGCTCGCACAGTCTCTCCAGCATGTGCAAGGTGGAGTTCCACCTGGTGGGCACGTCCATGAGGCGGAGAGCGTGAAGGCCGAAGTTACGCTGTAGCGCAGACAGGCGAGCAGCGGCAGGATGTGAACACCGGAAGCACGCACTGATGGCCCTCACTTTATGCATCAGCTCTGACATGTCGGGGATGTTGTGATTGAACTTCTGCACCACCAAATTCAGCACATGCGCCAGGCGAGGGATGTGCGTGAAACTGGCTAGTCTCAGAGCTGCAACGAGATTTCGCCCATTATCGCACACCACCAGGCTGAGCTTGAGGCCCACCGGCAGCAACCACTCGTCGGTCTGTTGTTTAATACCCCGCCACTACTCCTGCGCGGTGTGGGGCCTGTCCCCCCAAACATATGAGTTTCAGAACGGCCTGCTGACATTTACCCCGGGCTGTGCTGAAGTTGGCGGTGAAGCTGTTTGGCAGACTGGATGAGCAGGTGGAAGAAGAGGAGGAGGAAGCTGAGTTGGAGGAGGAGGCTACAGGAGGCAAAGAATGATGCCCTGCGATCCTTGGCGGCAGAAGGACGTGCGCCAAGGAACTCTCCGCCTGGGGCCCAGCTATTATATTTTCCCAGTGTGGAGTTAGGGAGATATAGTGTTCCTGGCCGTGCTTACTGGTCCACGTATCTGTGGTTAGG
This sequence comes from Bufotes viridis, assembly GCA_033119425.1. Classification (NCBI taxonomy): domain Eukaryota; kingdom Metazoa; phylum Chordata; class Amphibia; order Anura; family Bufonidae; genus Bufotes; species Bufotes viridis. The sequence continues at coordinate 384,720,682 of CM065589.1, read as the reverse complement.
TGGGCCTTGCCACAGATGGTGTTACGCAGTGCACACTTGATTTTATCGGATACTTGGTTGTGCAGGGAATGCACGGCCCTCTTGGAGTAGTAGTGGTGGCCATCGCCATCAGCTGTTTGAAGCTGTCTGTGTCCACCAGCCTGAATGACAGCATTTCAAAGGCCAGTAGTTTAGAAATGCTGGCATTCAGGTCCAGGGCTCGAGGGTGGCTAGGTGGGAATTTACGCTTTCTCTCCAAGGTTTGTGAGATGGTGGAGATGCTTGGTGACGGAGGTGGTGGTGTTGGTGGCACATCCTCTGTTTGGTGGGTGGCAGGTGCCAACTTTCCTCCTGAGGAGGAGGGAGAGGCCAAGGAGAGGCCAAGGCAGCAGCAAAAGAGGGAGCAGGGGGGGCCTGAGTGATTTCCTTGTTTTTAAGGTGTTTACTCCACTGCAGTTCATGCTTTGCTTGTAGATGCCTGGTCATGCAGGTTGTGCTAAGGTTTAGAACGTTAATGCCCCCGTTCAGGCTCTAATGGCACAGCGTGCAAACCACTCGGGTCTTGTCGTCAGTACATTGTTTAAAGAAGTGCCATGCCAGGGAACTCCTTGAAGCTGCCTCTGGGGTGCTCGGTCCTTGGTGGTGTTGGCCAGTAGCAGGCAAACTCTCTTGGCGGTGGCTGTTCTGCCTCTTCCTCTGAACTATGAAAGTTAGTGGCACGACCTTCATTCCATGTGGGGTCTAGGACCTCATCGTCCCCTGCATCGTCTTCCACACAGTCTTCCTCCCTGACCACCTGTTCGGTATGCACACTGCAAAAAGACGCAGCAGTTGGCACCTGTGTTTCGTCATCATCAGCAGAGAGGTTGTATTCCTATGTCCTCATCATAAGGAAACATAAGTGGTTGTGCATCAGTGCATTCTATGTCTACCACCACTGAGGAAGGACTAGGTGGATTCCCTTGGGAAACCCTGCAAGCAGAGTCTTCAAACAGCATAAGACACTGCTGCATAACTTGAGGCTCAGACATTTTCCCTGATATGCATGGGGGTGATGTGACAGACTGATGGGCTTGGTTTTCTGCAGAAGAGTGGGTGGGAGATAATGTTGTGAACGTGCTGGATCCACTGTCGGCCACCCAATTGACTAGCGCCTGTACTTGCTCAGGCCTTACCATCCTCATAACGGCATTGGGCCCCACCAAATATCGCTGTAAATTCTGGCTTCTACTGGAACCTGAGGTAGTTGGTTCATTCGGACGTGTGGCTGTGGCAGAACAGCCACGTACTCTCCCAGCAACAGAGGGTCCATTAACAACACCAAGACCATTTCTGCGTCTGCGTCCCTTACTAGATGTGTTCCTCACTGTTACCGTTCACCACAATAAGAAAAAAATTATTTGGCCCGATGTATTGAATTCAAATTCAGGCCGTTTTTTACAGGCACCTAACACTATCTGGCTATCTATTTGTGTACCGTATTACACTAATCCAGGTACTCAGTAACCACAGAATTAGGGGAATATCAATTGTAGGCCTAGTATTTAGGCCCTGGATGAAAGGTATACTTTTACAAACAGATTTACACTTGGAGATGCACAGTAGCGTGTGAAAAAATATATAGGATTATGCTTTCAGCACTTGTATTTTAACACTTTGTGTATTATACCCCTTAACGGAAAGAAATACACTTAAAGATGCACGTTGAGCGTAATATACCCTTTTACGGACAGATTTACACTTGGCCTGCAACAGCTGGAACACCAGATTTAAGGTATTTCTATTTTTGCAACTGTATTTCACCCCAGAAAATAAAATATCTTTTGACGGACACTATGAAACTTGTCCACTCACAGCTCGAACACCAGATTTACGGTATTTCTATTTTTGCAACTGAATTTCACCCCATAAAAAAATATATCCTTTGCCGGACACTTTTGAACTTGGCCAGCCACTGCTGGGACACCAGATTTAGGGGATTGCAATTTTGGCAACTGAATTTCACCCCAGAACAAAATATATCCTTTGCCGGAAACAATTAAACTTGGCCAGCCACTGCTGGGACACCAGATTTAGGGGATTGCTATTTTGGCAATTGAATTTCACCCCAGAAAATTATCTGTCCTTTGCCGGACACTATTAAACTTGGCCAGCCACTGCTGGGACACCAGATTTAGGGGATTGCTATTTTGACTATTGCATTTCACCCCAGAACAAAATATATCCTTTGCCGGACATTATTAAACTTGGCCAGCCACTGCTGGAAAACCAGATTTACGATATTTCTAGTTTTGAAACTGAATTTCACCCCAGAAAATAATATATCCTTTTCACTGACACTATGAAACTTGGCCAGTCACAGCTGGAACACCAGATTTACTGTATTTCTATTTTGGCAACTGAATTTCACCCCAGAAAATAATAAATCTTTTGCCGGACACTATTAAACTTGGCCAGCCACAGGTGGAACACCAGATTTAGGGGATTGCTATTTTGACAACTGAATTTCACCCCAGAAAAAAAATCTATCCTTTGCCGGACACTATTAAACTTGGCCAGCCATTGCTGGGACACCAGATTTAGGGGATTGCTATTTTGGCAATTGAATTTCACCCCAGAACAAAATATTTCCTTTGCCGGACACTATTAAACTTGGCCAGCCACAGGTGAAACCTCTGATTTACGGTATTGCTATTTTGGTGATTGAATTTCACCCCAGAACAAAATATATCCTTTGCCAGACACTATTATACTTGGCCAGCCACTGCTGGGACACCTGATTTAGGGGATTGCTATTTTGGCAATTGAATTTCACACCAGAAAATTATCTATTCTTTGCCGGACACTATTAAACTTGGCCAGCCACTGCTGGGACACCAGATTTAGGGGATTGCTATTTTTGCAATTGAATTTCACCCCAGAAAAAAAAATATCCTTTGCCGGACACTGTTAAACTTGGCCAGCCACAGCTGAAACCACTGATTTACGGTATTGCTATTTTGGCAATGGAATTTTACCCCAGAAAATTATCCATCTTTTGCCGGACAATATTAAACGTGGCCAGCCACTGCTGGGACACCAGATTTAGTGGATTGCTATTTCGGCAATTGAAGTTAACCCCAGAAAATTATCTATCCTTTGCCGGACACTATTAAACTTGGCCAGCCACTGCTGGTACATCAGATTTAGGGGATAGCTATTTTTGCAATTGAATTTCACCCCAGAAAAAAATATATCCTTTGCCGGACACTATTAAACTTGGCCAGCCACAGCTGAAACCACTGATTTACGGTATTGCTATTTTGGCAGTTAAATTTCACCCCAGAAAATTATCCATCCTTTGCCGGACACTATTAAACTTGGCCAGCCACTGCTGGGACACCAGATTTAGGGGATTGCTATTTTGGAAATTGAATTTCACCCGAGAAAATTATCTATCCTTTGCCGCACACTTTTATACTTGGCCAGCCACTGCTGGGACACCAGATTTAGGGGATTGCTATTTTTGCAATTGAATTTCACCCCAGAAAAAAATATATCCTTTGCCGGACACTAGTGGTAAGGCTGATGAGTCAGCCTGTATTTGTGGGAGGGGTGGAGGCCTTCATAACCAGGGCACGGCCTCTCCCCCAGGCATGCGTTCTCAGGTGCTGAGGGGCGTGTCCTAATCCCTGACCCAAGTAGCTCACACCAGCAGCAGCTATGCTGAAGTGCATTTGACTCGTAAGTATGTATGGGTCATGGTGCCCTGAGCCCGCCAAAGCTTCTCGCGGTAAGGACGACTCGGGCTCAGGGTCGACCGCTGCTCTGGTTTGTTTTTGGCCGGGTCAGGTAGGGCTCGAACAGCTTCAGGCACACGGATCATCCTTGATCTCCCTTCCCGCCTTGAGCTTTCCCTTACCTGCACCCGCGGCCATGCCATTTGGCTTACTTTCACGTGCGGCACGCTCACGGTCTCGCATGGTGGCTGTTTTCGTCAGTCTCTGCTGGTTTCGCCATTCTGGTCTTAAACTGGATTTTGTGTTAGTGTTTTGTATTCATGCCTCAGTTCACATTCACTCAGATTGGTCTCCTTGCCTTAGCTGGCTGCTTGATTTACTTCTGCTGAGGCCAATAAGGCAATAGGAGTGAGCTCCTACTATGTAAAAAAAAAAAAATGTTTGCTTTGTATGTCTTGATGAAGGGTTATGATTAGCAAAATGAAATTTGTCTTCTATCTGCATCTGGATTTTAGTTAGCACAGTTATTTACCAAAAAAAACCCAAAAACGCATGATTCCGCCATTAGAGTCTCGCACGCATGGCTTCTCCACCATTAGAGTCTTGCACGCATGGTTTCTCCGCCATTAGAGTCTTACACGCATTGCTTCTCCGCCATTAGAGTCTCGCACGCATGGCTTCTCCGCCATTAGAGTCTCGCACGCATGGCTTCTCCGCCATTAGAGTCTCGCACGCATGGCTTCTCCGCCATTAGAGTCTCGAACGCATGGCTTCTCCTCCTTTAGAGTCTCGCACGCATGGCTTCTCCGCCATTAGAGTCTCGCACGCATGGCTTCTCCGCCATTCGAGGTCGGCCGTGTGGTCCCACCACAAGTAGGTTCCATGTCTTTTCCTGCCTGCAGGCCCGCTCGCTTGGCTTGATGAAGGGTTATGATTAGCAAAATGAAATTTGTCTTCTATCTGCATCTGGATTTTAGTTAGCACAGTTATTTACCAAAAAAAACCCCCAAAAACGCATGATTCCGCCATTAGAGTCTCGCACGCATGGCTTCTCCGCCATTAGAGTATCGCACGCATGGCTTCTCCGCCATTAGAGTCTCGCACGCATGGCTTCTCCGCCATTAGAGTATCGCACGCATGGCTTCTCCGCCATTAGAGTCTCGCACGCATGGCTTCTCCGCCTTTAGAGTCTCGCACGCATGGCTTCTCCGCCATTAGAGTCTCGCACGCATGGCTTCTCCGCCATTCGAGGTCGGCCGTGTGGTCCCACCACAAGTAGGTTCCATGTCTTTTCCTGCCTGCAGGCCCGCTCGCTTGGCTCGGTCATCTGTGGCTCGATAATACAATTTTTTCTCATGGAGGCTCTCACGCGTGGCTTTTGCAATTAGAGCCTCCCTCGCTTATCGTTTTTCTCTGACAATTATTTTCTAGGTTGTTGGGTCTTCATTGTTTTTCTTTAAAAGCACTCATCCCAAGCCTGCCTTTTCGGACATGACCTTCTCCCAGACCCATTCTCCCAGGAAGCTGACCCTGTGGTCTCATTTTTTACGTTTCTCAAGTTCCGCCTCTCCAGGGGTTGTTCCAGTCGCGGCCGTTCTCCGGGCAGATGCAGCCGCTTCCCCCGGACTCACCCCCCCACCATGGCCACTTCTCTGAGAGATGCAGCCAATCCCGCTCCAGTCCCAGTCGCTCCTGCAGTTCCAGATCCCCCGCTCACTGTTCAAGCATCATCAATACTCAGGCCGGCGCCGCTCCTCTGGGGCCCCTTTCCTATATGAGAGCCACAGGGGCAGCCAGCTTCGGCGCTCCTCCAGTTACCCCTTCAGTCCAGCTAGTGACCATCATCCTCTGGCCAGCAGAAATGACAGTTATCTTAGTTCGCAGTCCGTCTTAAGTTGGAGCAGGCGGTAGAGCTCAATAGCATTGTTTTGCCATTGCCAGGGGCAGCAGTCTGGCAGTCCATCTGTGTATAGTCTCCTTAAAAATAAAAATAAAAAAAAATTAAATAAAATAAATAATTAAAACTCACGCTCTGCTACACTGTACTGAACCGGGGATCCAGCTTCAAACCACTATTCAAACGCTTCGAATGCTCTGCTGCCTCCTAGTAGTGAGAACTGGTGCGTGGAGGTTTTTTCATATTGTCAGCTGCAGCACTTCCCGCATTGCCCCACATGTCATCATGTTTAAAAAAAAAAAAAAAAGAATAAAAATTTAAGCCCACTCAGATCCTGCCCTTGCGCTCATGGGAGGTGTTTGGGCTGCAGATGTTTCGGTAAGTACAGCTTCTCATCCATCAATCACCACCACACCCTTCTCCCATCTACTTGTGGTTTGTTAATTTCCATGTCTACCGCCGTTTACATTTCAGGCTTACATTTATTAAATTCAATGTTTGTCACGTTTCAAGCTTACGTTTATTAATTTTCATGTCTGTCACCTGTTACGTTTCAGGCTTACGTTTACTAACAACGTCTGCCACCTGTTACGTTTCAGGCTTATGTTTACTAACGACGTCTGTCACCCGTTACGTTTCAGGCTTAGGTTTACTAACGACGTCTGTCGCCCGTTATGTTTCAGGCTTACGTTTACTAACAATGTCTGTCACCTGTTACGTTTCAGGCTTACGTTTACTAACTACTAATGTCTGTCGCCTGTTATGTTTCAGGCTTACATGGTAAATCGCTAATGTTTGTCGCTTCCCTGCTTCGAGTGTTTTCTCTTATTGCCCCTGGGGGGGGGGGGGGCCTCGGTGATCATCCTGGCCGGCCGCCGGCATATCTCGGCCAGGCTCTGTCTTTCTCTCTTGCTGGCTTCTCCTCACCTCAGTCTCCCTGGCACGCCCGGGCTCGGTCTGTCTCGGTCTCCCTGGCACGCCCAGGCTCGGTCTGTCTCGGTCTCCCTGGCAGATCAGGAGATAATACCTACCACTGAGGAAGGAGGAGGTCCTCCGAAACGCGTATGGTTGGGCAGCATTGGGCGAACTATCTCATGTGGATCTTCTGTTGATTTCTACATATTTTGTGCGGATACATCATTATCCAGTCAAGGATTCATAGGCTCCACAAAATTCCCTATACAAGGTGGACTTTAGGACCTGGTCTCCACTCAGAGAACACTTTAACTGGTCGTATGACACGTCATGTGGGACACTGCATGCAACTGTGTCTGAAGCATTACAGGAAAGTGGATGCCAATTATAGCTACATGTGGAGACCCAGCCGCCATCTGCAACATTTACCACTGGAGCGGTAACGTTTTTTCTGCACATTAGTACCACTAATACTCTATTCACCTCTTTTTTATATTGTGGGACTCTAGTATATTCTCCAAGTGAGAACTTTGGGGCTATTGGACCTCAGTAAAACACCATTACAGCAATTTACATCCACTGAGGAGACTCCATTGCTGTTTATGTCAGTATTTTTATTCTGTTACTTCATGAATGTTACATCCGCATTTTTACGCCATCTACTTGTAAAGTTTTAGCGTGGGGTTTATATTCATGTTTATATTTCAGTATGTTGTCGATTTTCTGTCATTTTATTAAAATAACTTTTATTTTACTATTTGTGTTTCCTTGCATTCTGTCCTGATATTGAGTGCCCACTCTGTAATCTACTTAAAGGGACAGACATGTGCAGATGCTCGGGAGAGTCATAGGAAATGATAGGAAAATCCTCATTGTGGAAAAAAGCGATTTACAAGTGAAGGAAAGGATAGTGAGAGGAATCATTTCACAGACAGGAAGAGACGTGTGCAGATGCTCGGGAGAGTCATAGGAAAATCCTCATTGTGGAAAAAAGCGATTTAGAAGTGCATGGAAACATTACTTAGGGATCCAGATAGTCTCATGATACAGCTTTGTCATTCCAGCAATTAGTTATTGGGGTGCAAGTGCTATGTTGAAAAGCCTTTAGTGGCTTTTATCTGTGGAAAAAGATAAATATATACGCAGGTCACTTTTGTTGTTATTTATGCTAAAATCATTTGTCATTTCTGGTGAAAGAGTATAGGGCCGTATTTCAGTAATACACGAAAAATATAAATGCACTGCACGTTTGCAGTCATTTCTGGTGAAAGAGTATAGGACGTTATTTCAGTAATATACAAAACATTTAAACGCACTGCACTGTTGCAGTGATTTCTGTTAAAAGCGTATAGGGGCTTATTTCCTTAAAAAAAGAAAAATATATACTCACTGCACTGTTGCAGTTATTTCTGGTGAAAGCGCAAAGGGTCGTATTTCAGTACTACAAGAAAAATACATATGCACTTCACTCTTTAATTGTTTTCTGGTTAAAGCGTATAGTGGCCTTTTTCCGTCCAACAAGAAAAATATATTCATGGGTCAATTCTGCAGTTATTTCCGGTAAAGGGGTGTATTACATTAAAAAAAGAAAAATATATATACGCACTACACTGTTGCAGTTATTTCTGGTAAAAGCGTATAGGGGCGTATTACAGTAAAAAAAGAAAAATATTTTCTCAGTACGCTGTTGAAGTTATATCTAGTAAAGCCTTTACTGGCGTATTGCAGTAGAAAAAGAAATATACATTCGCCATTCTCTGGTGCACTTATATGTGGAAAAACTTTTATTGACATATATCAGTAGAAAAATAAATATACATTCGCCATTTTCTGATGCACTTATATCTTGAAAAACCTTTATTGACGTATATCAGTAGAATAATAAAATTATATTCAGCGTTCACTGTTGCAGTTATATATGGTAAAGCCTTTAGTGGCATATTTCTGTAGAAAAATTAAGATATATTGCTGCAGTTATATGTGAAATTTTGTATCTACGTTTCACACACTGCGCGCTTACGTGACGATGTCTATAAGAGCGGTGCACCAATACAGGTATTGCAGTATTGCTTACTCGACACTACGGGGACTTTTCCACAGTACAGAAACCGCACGATGACCGCGTCTCGCTCTTCCACCACTATGTCCCGTTCACTTCAGATCACTCTGCCTCAGGCGCCGTCGTTTTTTTTTAACTGCAAATATAATCACAGCAGCCAAAGTTATGATGCTTAAGTCGTTTATTTTCTTGCAAGTTGATACTTGTGCAGCAGTAACAGTATAACGTTTCGGCATATATCTGCCTTCGTCAGATACTACATGAAAAAATACATATAATGAGATAAATCGTATAAACAAAAATGATCAGTGACAATACAAAAATAAAAGTACAAAATTAAAGTATATAATACACTGATAAATAGGAATACAAAACGTAGAATCTTATGTGTCACAGGTCCGTAAATTAATAATGGCGATGTGTCCTCTGTAAATTACGGTAGGTAAAGAACCAAATAAATGTGTATCCGTATGATATAGCAACAAATCCTTCACGTTGTGTTCACTCTACAGCTTAAAGTGCATTAAGGAAAATTAACGATATAGTGGTAATACATAATATTTCAACATAATGAGTATGACACAGTAGTCCATAAGGTTAACTGAAGATATATATGTCTGCCAATAGGAATGCATAACAATAGTACAACTGGCTCAATTGAACAATACTTATAAAAGCTATGTGAACTTACCTATGACGCAGGTGAAGAAGGAGGAAGTAAGGATAGGACGCAGGAGGTAGTTACATGCATATAGCATGTTTGGAACTGGATAGGCGTCTGCCGAGTGTGGAAGAGAGGGGGGATTTTATACCTATGCGCTTCAATTAAGGTAGGGAGGAACAGGGCCAGAAGGGGGCGTGGCCAGAATGGGACGGAAGTGAACTTGTATAAAGTTATAAATCAAGGATATTGAGAAGGCTATTAGGTAATAGTAGCGTTCATAGGACTATTAGGAGTGAGTGAGAATCTAAATCTTAGTTCACCCCTGCAGCGCTGAGCAATGTGCTGCATTCAGCCGATGGACCGGAAATGCCATGCGTTCCACTGTGGAACGCATGGTGTATCAAGCTCTAGCTGATAAACCGGAAGTCGCGTGCGTTCCACTGTGGAACGCACGGCGAATCGTACTTTGAAAGGAGGAAGTGTATGTGTACCGCTGTTTTTATCTCCTTAGATGTAATATGTATACAAGTGGTATAGTATATATTAAATCGCGGAATACATAACATAAAAGGCTGACTAGGATCGTGTCTCTTTTTGTGGGGAAAATAAGGTTATGTGTGTGTACGAAAATAATGCAAAATTATCAATAATACGCCTCTTATATGTTAAATATAAAGGTATTGGCTTGATGAAATAATGCAAAGGGATAATGTGTATGTGTATTCAATGTGGTATGTGGTACGAAGAAGGGCAAAAAAGAAAAAAGAAAAAAAGGGGGAACGACAAAGAGAAAAACAATTACCAAGACAGAAAGGATATAGACTGCGGCCAGGTAAGTATTCTAACGAGCCTATGGAGAAAAAAAGAGAAAGAAACGAATGTTAGCTCATGTCTACAAGATGATACACCCTGGTTACATAATTAGATCACAAAACCGGGTATATTCAGGTGAAACACTGTATTTCGTACTCGCGATTTAGACCTTTCGGTGTTAGGCTATCTAGTCTATGAATCCAATAAGCATCCCTCATTTTGAGTAGACGAATTCGATCGCCTCCTCTGCGCGGGATGGGAACATGTTCCAATACTTGGAACTTCAATTGAGAGATGTTGTGACGTTTATCGTGAAAATGGGCCGGGATTGGTAGTAATAGGTTGTTGTTACGGATTCTGGACTTATGTTGACATATACGTTCCCTTATTTTTTGTGATGTTTCACCAACGTATACCAAGCCACATGGCCATTTTAACATGTATACAACATGATCAGAGTCACAGGTGAAGTAGTCACGAATGGTTATGGATTCCCCCGTGCGTGGGTGAGAGATATGTGATCCTTTTAATACATGTGAACACTGCATACACCTAAGACAGGGGAACGTGCCTCTTTTTTGTGTCTTCAAAAAAGTTTGTTTAAATGATTGTTTACTTGTGCCTACGTCTGCTCGTACCAGTAAATCCCGTAGATTTTTTGGACGTTTATTACACGGCAGTATCGGTTGTCCAAACTCTAGAATTGTGGGGTACGCTTTATTGAGGATAGACCAGTGGCTACGGATGATGTTCAATATCTTTTGAGCACAGGGGTGATATGTGTGAATAAAGGGAATGCGTGGGGCTTGAGGTAGAATTTTGATCTTTTGGGTAGGTTTCTGTTGAATGATAGACTTAGGGTAACCTCTTTCTAGGAACCTATTTTCCATTTCCTTTATGCGTGTTTCCCTTTGGGATGCCTCTTGTACAATCCTATTGATCCTGTGATACTGTGAGTTAGGTAATGATTTTTTGGTATTGGGAGGATGAAAACTCGAAAAATGTAATAAATTGTTGCGGTCGGTTGGTTTGCGATAAAGATCCGTCTTCAGTCTGCCTGAAGTATCACGTTTTACTGTAGTATCCAAAAAATTAATGGTAGTGTGGTCATAACTGATGGTAAATTGAAGTTCCGGATATATTGAGTTCATGTGTGCGTGGAATTGTAGTAGGGAGTCCAATGGGCCCAGCCAGATGCAAAATATATCGTCAATATAACGTTTCCAAACCATAGCATGTTTAATGAAAAGTGAATTGGTATAGATGTATGATTTCTCAAAATAATCCATGTAACAATTAGCATAAGGCGGGGCCACATTGGACCCCATTGCTGTACCCCGTTTCTGCAGGTTAAATGTATCCTGGAATAAGAAATAGTTATATGTCAAGACTATGTGTAATAGATCCAGACAGAAATTTAATACGGGTGTATCTGTATTAACGGATACAAGTAATTCTTTGACTGCAATAACGCCTTTAGTATGCTGGATAGAGGTGTACAAACTGGCAACGTCCCAGGTGACCAGAAAAGATTCAATGGGTAAGGGGTCAAGTTGTGTGATGATGTTTAAAAAGGACTGAGTGTCTAGTAAAAAGGACCTGGTATTTTTTACGTGAGGTGTAAGTAATTTGTCTAGACAGATTGAAAGTGGGGATAGTACAGAATCTGTGGATGCGACAATCGGTCTTCCGGGAGGATTTTCTAGGTTTTTATGGATTTTAGGTAATATGTAGATGACTGGGATTATAGGATGCTGTTTGGTGAGAAAGGTGACAGTGGCATCGTCTATTGTCCCTATATTTCTGTGTTTTTGTAACATAACATTAATTTCTGCACTAATTGTGCATAGTCTTGTCCATAATTACCATGGCACCCCCCTTATCCGCTGGTATTATTATTAGCCTATCATCTTGGCTTAAGGCTTTCAATGCTTGTCGATCCGTGACGCTTAAATTGTGACAAAATTTATACCTCCCCTTACTGAGGTCTCGCCTAAAGATATTCAAGTCTCTTCGGACGAGATCGACAAAAGTTTCCACCGGTGGTTTGTTTTTCGGAGGGTTAAATGTGCTCTTGTTCCTTAATCCTAGAGTTTTATTAGAGACTGGAGTATATTCTGTCTGTATAACCGTAGGTGGTTCTTTCTGTTCCCCGAAGTGTGCTTTGAGTCTTACTGTACGGAAGAATCTCTGTATATTTGTATTGTCACTGATCATTTTTGTTTATACGATTTATCTCATTATATGTATTTTTTCATGTAGTATCTGACGAAGGCAGATATATGCCGAAACGTTATACTGTTACTGCTGCACAAGTATCAACTTGCAAGAAAATAAACGACTTAAGCATCATAACTTTGGCTGCTGTGATTATATTTGCTTGTATACGGGGTTGGAACCCTACAGACAGCCTTCAAACAGAGTGCACCGAAGACAGATTGGTATATGAATCTTCCAGAATTTGGTATAGCACCTGTTGTAAGATGACCAGTGACACACTGTCATTCAATGAAGATGAAGTCACACGGATACTATCACAAGTGACGGAATCAAATGATTTTCTCCAGACTCCAGCTTCCGATTTTAAAACCCGTGACCTGGAGATGGAATCATGACGCCTTCTAAACTATGAATTACACAGTATTACTTTAGCGGAATACCTACGTATGAAAAGGATTCCTAGAGGTCTTCGAATCCGCACCAGACCGACTTTTTTCCGTGATAACCCGGACTATTGTACTAAATTTGAGCAAATCCTGAACAAGTGTTCATTTGACATTATCACTCTCACATTGTCCTTTCTACATACAGCAATAACGGAGACTAAAGAATTAATTCAGGCAACAGAAAGCCAATTGAAGGAAACGATGTCTGCAGATGAATATACTCAACTTCGACAACGCATCTCGTCAATCCTAACGGAGCGACGGAAGAACATTGAAACTACAAAGAAACAAAAGTTTATGAGAGACACAGAAGATTATCGCCTAAACCGGGTATACAAATGGCTCGACTCTTTCCCCTACCAACAATATCCCACGGAGAGACGATCACCATCTGTAGATTCATACCGATCACAGTCCAGTGAAGAATCACAATCACGATTCCGTCCTCCTCGAGGCCCTAGGAGAGGAAACAGAACGGGTCCCTCTTCTGGCACAGCAGCCACAGCTGTAACAACGCGTTCTCAGGTACAGTCATTAATTTTTAATATTTCTTCTGTGACTCTTAGTCCAGCACAACTAACTTTATTGCAGAGGGGCTTATCTTTTTGCCCGTCTCATGCACTGGACACGTTCCAATTAGACATGGATATACAGAGATTCTTCCGTACAGTAAGACTCAAAGCACACTTCGGGGAACAGAAAGAACCATCTACGGTTATACAGACAGAATATACTCCAGTCTCTATTAAAACTCTAGGATTAAGGAACAAGAGCACATTTAACCCTCCGAAAAACAAACCACCGGTGGAAACTTTTGTCGATCTCGTCCGAAGAGACTTGAATATCTTTAGGCGAGACCTCAGTAAGGGGAGGTATAAATTTTGTCACAATTTAAGCGTCACGGATCGACAAGCATTGAAAGCCTTAAGCCAAGATGATAGGCTAATAATAAAACCAGCGGATAAGGGGGGTGCCATGGTAATTATGGACAAGACTAAGTATGTATCTGAGATTTTACATCAGCTTAGTGACAGTGACGTATATCAGAAGCTAGACCGAAATCCGACTTCCACAATTAGTGCAGAAATTAATGTTATGTTACAAAAACACAGAAATATAGGGACAATAGACGATGCCACTGTCACCTTTCTCACCAAACAGCACCCTATAATCCCAGTCATCTACATATTACCTATAATCCATAAAAACCTAGAAAATCCTCCCGGAAGACCGATTGTCGCATCCACAGATTCTGTACTATCCCCACTTTCAATCTGTCTAGAGAAATTACTTACACCTCACGTAAAAAATACCAGGTCCTTTTTACTAGACACTCAGTCCTTTTTAAACATCATCACACAACTTGACCCCTTACCCATTGAATCTTTTCTGGTCACCTGGGACGTTGCCAGCTTGTACACCTCTATCCAGCATACTAAAGGCGTTATTGCAGTCAAAGAATTACTTGTATCCGTTAATACAGATACACCCGTATTAAACTTCTGTCTGGATCTATTACACATAGTCTTGACATATAACTATTTCTTATTCCAGGATACATTTTACCTGCAGAAACGGGGTACAGCAATGGGGTCCAATGTGGCCCCGCCTTATGCTAATTGTTACATGGATTATTTTGAGAAATCATACATCTATACCAATTCACTTTTCATTAAACATGCTATGGTTTGGAAACGTTATATTGACGATATATTTTGCATCTGGCGGGGCCCATTGGACTCCCTACTACAATTCCACGCACACATGAACTCAATATATCCGGAACTTCAGTTTACCATCAGTTATGACCACACTACCATTAATTTTTTGGATACTACAGTAAAACGTGATACTTCAGGCAGACTGAAGACGGATCTTTATCGCAAACCAACCGACCGCAACAATTTATTACATTTTTCGAGTTTTCATCCTCCCAATACCAAAAAATCATTACCTAACTCACAGTATCACAGGATCAATAGGATTGTACAAGAGGCATCCCAAAGGGAAACACGCATAAAGGAAATGGAAAATAGGTTCCTAGAAAGAGGTTACCCTAAGTCTATCATTCAACAGAAACCTACCCAAAAGATCAAAATTCTACCTCAAGCCCCACGCATTCCCTTTATTCACACATATCACCCCTGTGCTCAAAAGATATTGAACATCATCCGTAGCCACTGGTCTATCCTCAATAAAGCGTACCCCACAATTCTAGAGTTTGGACAACCGATACTGCCGTGTAATAAACGTCCAAAAATCTACGGGATTTACTGGTACGAGCAGACGTAGGCACAAGTAAACAATCATTTAAACAAACTTTTTGAAGACACAAAAAGAGGCACGTTCCCCTGTCTTAGGTGTATGCAGTGTTCACATGTATTAAAAGGATCACATATCTCTCACCCACGCACGGGGGAATCCATAACCATTCGTGACTACTTCACCTGTGACTCTGATCATGTTGTATACATGTTAAAATGGCCATGTGGCTTGGTATACGTTGGTGAAACATCACAAAAAATAAGGGAACGTATATGTCAACATAAGTCCAGAATCCGTAACAACAACCTATTACTACCAATCCCGGCCCATTTTCACGATAAACGTCACAACATCTCTCAATTGAAGTTCCAAGTATTGGAACATGTTCCCATCCCGCGCAGAGGAGGCGATCGAATTCGTCTACTCAAAATGAGGGAGGCTTATTGGATTCATAGACTAGATAGCCTAACACCGAAAGGTCTAAATCGCGAGTACGAAATACAGTGTTTCACCTGAATATACCCCGTTTTGTGATCTAATTATGTAACCAGGGTGTATCATCTTGTAGACATGAGCTAACATTCGTTTCTTTCTCTTTTTTTCTCCATAGGCTCGTTAGAATACTTACCTGGCCGCAGTCAATATCCTTTCTGTCTTGGTAATTGTTTTTCTCTTTGTCGTTCCCCCTTTTTTTCTTTTTTGCCCTTCTTTGTACCACATACCACATTTAATACACATACACATTATCCCTTTGCATTATTTCATCAAGCCAATACCTTTATATTTAACATATAAGAGGCGTATTATTGATAATTTTGCATTATTTTCGTACACACATTATTTTCGTACACACATAACCTTATTTTCCCCACAAAAAGAGACACGATCCTAGTCAGCCTTTTATGTTATGTATTCCGCGATTTAATATATACTATACCACTTGTATACATATTACATCTAAGGAGATAAAAACAGCGGTACACATACACTTCCTCCTTTCAAAGTACGATTCGCCGTGCGTTCCACAGTGGAACGCACGCGACTTCCGGTTTATCAGCTAGAGCTTGATACACCATGCGTTCCACAGTGGAACGCATGGCATTTCCGGTCCATCGGCTGAATGCAGCACATTGCTCAGCGCTGCAGAGGTGAACTAGGATTTAGATTCTCACTCACTCCTAATAGTCCTATGAACGCTACTATTACCTAATAGCCTTCTCAATATCCTTGATTTATAACTTTATACAAGTTCACTTCCGTCCCATTCTGGCCACGCCCCCTTCCAGCCCTGTTCCTCCCTACCTTAATTGAAGCGCATAGGTATAAAATCCCCCCTCTCTTCCACACTCGGCAGACGCCTATCCAGTTCCAAACATGCTATATGCATGTAACTACCTCCTGCGTCCTATCCTTACTTCCTCCTTCTTCACCTGCGTCATAGGTAAGTTCACATAGCTTTTATAAGTATTGTTCAATTGAGCCAGTTGTACTATTGTTATGCATTCCTATTGGCAGACATATATATCTTCAGTTAACCTTATGGACTACTGTGTCATATTCATTATGTTGAAATATTATGTATTACCACTATATCGTTAATTTTCCTTAATGCACTTTAAGCTGTAGAGTGAACACAACGTGAAGGATTTGTTGCTATATCATACGGATACACATTTATTTGGTTCTTTACCTACCGTAATTTACAGAGGACACATCGCCATTATTAATTTACGGACCTGTGACACATAAGATTCTACGTTTTGTATTCCTATTTATCAGTGTATCATATACTTTAATTTTGTACTTTTATTTTTGTATTGTCACTGATCATTTTTGTTTATACGATTTATCTCATTATATGTATTTTTTCATGTAGTATCTGACGAAGGCAGATATATGCCGAAACGTTATACTGTTACTGCTGCACAAGTATCAACTTGCAAGAAAATAAACGACTTAAGCATCATAACTTTGGCTGCTGTGATTATATTTGCTTGTATACGGGGTTGGAACCCTACAGACAGCCTTCAAACAGAGTGCACCGAAGACAGATTGTTTTTTTTTTAACTGACAGCCTAAAAGCCTTTAGTGGCGTATACCATAAAAAAAAAAAAAAAAGATATTCGGCGTTCAGTGCTGCACTTATGTGCGGTAAAATCTTTTTTGAAATATTTTGGTGGAAAAAATCTTGTATTGTGCATTAAGCGC
Source organism: Bufotes viridis (assembly GCA_033119425.1). NCBI lineage: Eukaryota > Metazoa > Chordata > Amphibia > Anura > Bufonidae > Bufotes > Bufotes viridis. The sequence continues at coordinate 384,703,497 of CM065589.1, read as the reverse complement.
TGCACTTATATTCAGTAAAATCTTTTTTGAATAATTTCATTGGAAAAAAAATCTTGTATTCTCCGTTAAGCACTGCACTTATATGCAGTAAAATCTCTTTTGAAATATTTTGATGGAAAAATATCTTGTATTCAGCATGAAGCGCTGCACTTATATGTGGTAAAAACTTTTTGGAATTATTTCATTGGAAAAAAATCTTGTATTCTGCCTTAAACATTGCGCTTATATGTGGTAAAATCTCTTTTAAAATATTTTGGTGGAAAAAAATCTTGCATTCAGCATAATACAAATTTCCACCTCCTCCATTAACTTCCTCATCTCTTCATTAACATCGGACACACTAACTTTACACCCCCCTCCCCAGCTATATATATATAAGTTTTGCCAGCACCACCTAGGAGCGAATAAAGGTAAATGACACTGCCAGCCTGTTAAAGGGAATTACAGCATGATACCACTATACTTTTTATATGACATTTAGCAAGAGTTTAAAGTGCCCACATATAGCACATAGTGGGACACTGCATCAAGATGAATCAAGCGTGGATCATCCAGGATGTCCACACACCAATGCCTCATGCATCAGACTAGATTATCCATGGTGCCACACCAACATTTTGACCAAAGAGACCAGTTTCTTCTGGCTACCTGCCTCAGTTACTATTGTGATGCAGTTACCTGCCTGATGCCACATATCTGATGCCAAGTGCACCTTCTTTCACTCACCATCTTCAGCGGGTACAAGTATTGACAAAAATATCCACAGTATGTCACCTTGCCCCTCTGTGGCCTCCTGATGCTGCCGCCACCTCCAGACTCTGTCATTGTGCCACTCTGGGGACTCCTCTTTTTGCTGCTGCCGACGCCTCCACACTCTGTCATCGTGCCACTCTGAGGCCTACTCATGCTGCTTCCACCTACAGACTCTGTCAATGTGCCTCTCTGTGGTCTCCTTATGCTGCTGTCAAATCCAGACTCTGTCATTGTGCCACTCTGTGGCTTCCTCATGCTGCTACCACCTTCAGACTCTGTCATTGTGCCACTCAGTGGCCTCCTCCTGATGCTGCTGCCGACACATCCACACTCTGTCATTGTGCCACTCTGAGGGCTACTCATGCTGCGTCCACCTACAGACTCTGTCAATGTGCCTCTCCGTGGTCTCCTCATGCTGCTGCCAAGTCCAGACTCTGTTATTGTGCCACTCAGTGGCCTCCTCCTGATGCTGCTGCCGACACATCCACACTCTGTCATTGTGCCACTCTGAGGGCTACTCATGCTGCGTCCACCTACAGACTCTGTCAATGTGCCTCTCCGTGGTCTCCTCATGCTGCTGCCAACTCCAGACTCTGTCATTGTGCCACTCTGTGGCTTTCTCATGCTGCTGCCAACTCCAGACTCTGTCATTGTGCCACTCTGTGGCTTCCTCATGCAGCTACCACCTTCAGACTCTGTCATTGTGCCCCTCTGTGACCTACTCATGCTGCTGCCACCTCCAGACTCTGTCATTGTGCCACTCAGTGGCTCTATCTGATGATGATGCTGCCACCTCCAGACTCTGTCATTGTGCCACTCTGTGGCCTACTCATGCTGCTGCCACTTCCAGACCCTGTCATTGTGCCACTCTGTGGCCTCCTTCTGAAGCTGCTGCTGCCTCCACATCCAGACTCTGTCATTTTGCCACTCTGTGGCTTCCTTCTGATGTTGCCGTCACCTCCAGACTCTGTGATTGTGCCACTCTGTGGCTTACTCATGCTGCTGCCACCTCCACACTCTGTCATTGTGCCACTCTGTGGTCTCCTTCTGATGCTGCTGCTGCCGCCACCTCCAGACTCTGTCATTGTGCCACTCTGTGGCCGCCTCCTGATGCTGCTGCCGCCACCTCCAGACTCTATCATTGTGCCACTTTATGGCCTACTCATGCTGCTGCCACCTCCAGACTCTGTCATTGTGCCACTCTGTGGCCTACTCATGCTGCTGCCACCTCCAGACCCTGTCATTGTGCCACTTGGTGGCCTCCTTCTGAAGCTTCTGCTGCTGCCACATCCAGACTCTGTCCTTTTGCTACTCTGTGGCCTCCTTCTGATGTTGCCGCCACCTCCAGACTCTGTCATTGTGCCTACTTATGCTGCATCCACCTCCACACTGTGTAATTGTGCCACTATGTGGCTTCCTCATGCTGCTGCCACCTTCAGACTCTGTCATTGTGCCACTCTGTAGCCTCCTCATGATGCAGCTGCTGCCGCCACCTCCAGACTCTATCATTGTGCCCCTCTGTGGCCTACTCATGCTGATGCCACCTCCAGACTCTGTCATTGTGCCACTCTGACGCCTACGTATGCTGCCGCCACCTCCACACTCTGTCATTGTGCCACTCTGTGGCTTCCTCATGCGGCTGCCAACTCCAAACTCTGTCATTGTGCCACTCTGTGGACTCCTACTGACACTGCATCTGCTGACACCTCCACACTCTGTCATTGTGCCACTCTGTATCCTCCTCCTGATGCTGCTGCTGCCGACACCTCAACACTCTGTCATTGTGCCACTCTGTAATTGTGCCACTCTGTGGCCTACTTCTGATGCCGCTGCTGATGCCAACTCCAGACTCTGTCATTGTGCCATTCTGTGGCTTCCTCATGCTGCTGCGAACTCCAGACTCGCTCATTGTTCCACTCTATGGCTTCCTCATGCTGCTGCCAAGTCCAAAATCTGTCATTGTGCCACTCTGTGGACTCCTCCTGATGTTGCTGCCGCCACCTCCAGACTCTGTCATTGTGCCACTCTGTGGCCTATTCAGGCTGCTGCCAACTCTAGACTCGGTCATTGTGCCACTCTGTGGCCTAGTCATGCTGCTTCCACCTCCAGACTCTGTCATTGTGCCACTCTGTGGCCTCCGTCTGATGCTGCTGGCACCTCCAGACTCTGTTATTGTGCCGCTCTGTGGTATCCTCATGCTGCTGCCACCTCAAGACTCTGTCATTGTGCCGCTCTGGGGTCTCCTCATGCTGCCGCCACCTACAGACTTGGTCATTGTTAGTGTTGGGCGCGAATATTCGCGATGCGAATATTTCATGCGAATATCGCATATTCGCGATTTCGCGATTTTTTCGAATATCATGCCATAAATTCGATATTGCGAATATTCGCGTTGGTTAAATTAGATGATACACAATAAGTTCAAGAACTTCAGTTCACTTGTGTTGATAAATGAGTTTGAGTGACTCTGAGTTTCATTCATTTAAGGTGTTGTTTTGCATCAAGGCTCTTTTTCAAAGCCATAGCCAAAATCCTGCCTTTTTTGCGATTTTCCGTAATGCGATTTTTTTGACAGCGATGCGAATATCTAACACTTGCTGACATGCCTGCGCATTGACTTGAAAATTGAAATATTGCCTTTATGCGATTTTTCCGTAATGCGATTTTTTCACACTCTATGCGCTTGGTAGTAGCGATCGTCAACTTGCGAATACGAACATGCTGCGATTGCGAATATATTCGAAAATTCGCATATTCGAATATATGTCGTCGTGTTTTCCTCTTCTTATTCTCATTCACCCCCAATCATTAGTTTCACTTTCAACAAGGCTTCATTTTATATCCATTCCTCGACCCCCCGTCCCCACTTCCCTCCCTTGTCTTTTTTTTTTTTTTGCGATTTTTCGTAATGCGATTTTTATTAAGCGATGCGATTTCTGTCACACGTGCTATTCTTCCTGCGCATTGATTGACTTGACCATCCCGGCCATGAAAGTTAAAGTGTTTTTGCGATTTTTTTGCCATGCGATTTTTTTCCTGCTTGCGACGAATACACGAATATTCTATGCCTTGCACAGTATAAACTATCTAAATCTCAATTGGACCACAAGCTAGAAGCAGGCTGCTTGTAGCTTGTGGTGCAAATTAAATTGGTAGGGTGAGGTGAGACTTCCAATCATCACTTAATTATAAAGTTTACACTAATTTTAGTTCAGTTTGCGATTTTTTTTCGTAATGCGAATTTATGTGAATTTATGCGAATATATCATTTCCGTCAAAGTACATAGATCCCTCCCTGATCATACGCATTATGCGATTATCCGCGATTTTATAAAAAAAAGATGGCGATTAAATGATGACGAATACGAATATTCAAATTTGCGAATATATCGCGAATATTTTACGAAATATTTGCGAAATATTGTGAATTCGAATATGGGCATATTCGATCATCACTAGTCATTGTGCCACTTGGTGGTCGCCTCATACTGCTGCCACCTCAAGACTCTGTCATTGTGCCACTCAGTGGCCTTCTCCTAATACTGCTGCTGTTGCCACCACCTACAGACTGTCATTGTGCCACTCTGTGGCCTCCTCATACTGCTTCCACCACCAGACCCTGTCATTGGGCCACTCTGTGGTCTCCTGATGCTGATTTTACCTCACCAATATGTCATAGGTCCACTGTGTGGAATTCTCATGCTGTTCCCACCCTCCCCACTTTATGACTGGTCCACTATTGTGGCTTTTAGCCTGGCTGACATCATCATTTATTTGACACTTCTTTTGATCTTTCAGAAGGAAGGAAAAACGAGACTTACAATGGATCCTGTCTGTGTAGGAGCTTTAAGGCCTGTGTGGTTCCATAAGAAATGACTTATGATTTGGTAGCCAAAAGCAGGATGGTTAGAAAACACAGAAGACATGCAAATATTTCATTCACGTGTCATCTCTCTTTTAGATGTTTTTTTTTTGTTTTGTTTTTTGCCTTTAGCAATACACATGATTATTGAGCAAATGCTGACCGAGTAAAGGCCTATGCTCCACAGAGAGGATACGTTTTTTGTGGGTTATTGTTCTAACGGATCAGAGAATGGGAAAAATTGATCAGTGACGTCAACACAAACTTACTGCTGACACCCTCTCCACTCTGTCAGAGGAGCTCTACTTGTATAATCTTTTAATAGAACAGGTTCTGTAGACATCTATGTTGAATCAGCTGATGAGGGTGTAAAAGGAGTGTGCTACTTCTTGACATCTACATGTAAGGCCGAGTTGATACTTCAGTTATTTGGTCAGTTTTGGCTCCGTGACCGCCCAAATAAGTGACGTATGCAGTGGTTCTAAGAGCGATGCCTGTCATCTGCATGTCATATGGACTCACAGTATTATTTTACTAACGAAGCAGACTCCCTATACATGTTACTGCAAGGCCCAATGTTCTACACCACTATGAAGGCTCTCAGGAGCCAGGAAATAGCTGTTTTTTAACGTAATTCAGCGCAAATGTATTTCCCGGGAAAATTCGGCGAACCGGCGAATCGAATTTTTGAAAAATTCACTCAAACTATTACATATACAGGATCTAGGCTGTTATCTAGCAATAGATCAGAGCTGCTTTTAACTTTGTAATATAGCATGCCCTTACTCTTGTAGCTAGGGGAGCGAGCATGCACAGGCAAGCTGCAGATTTGATTACAGCTCTGCCTGTTCCATCAATCAAGTAAAGTGTGACCACACCCAGACTAAACTGAAAGTGAACAGTTAAAGAAAGACCCAGGCTGTGCTCAACTTGCAAGGTGAGACAACCCTTTTAAGTTGTCCTCTGTAAAATGAAAATGAATTAGGCATGGATCTGTGAGAATTTTCAGACACCTGTAACTGAAACCGATTGACAGATCTGACAGTGGCTCTTTATCACACTCCCGATAATGCCACTGCTGCTGTCTGCCTGCCTACCATCATATTCTGCACTGCATGACTGCTGCTGCCAACAGAAGTTGTCATACTAACCTGATTTGTTTTTAAGAGAAGCAGTGGCATGCCTAAGGTGTTTGGCATCTGAGACGCGTTCTTTCTCTGGCACCCCTCCCCCAATACTCCCCCTCACAGTTGTTAAATTCTCCCTCACAGTAGTAATGCCCACATCTTTATCACCATCCCAATAATGCCACTGCCCCTGTCTGCCTGCCTACCATCATATTATTTACTGCATGGCTGCTGCTGCTGCCAACTGAAGTTGTCATACCAACCTGATTTGTTTTTAAGAGAAGCAGTGGCATGCCTAAGGTGTTTGGCATCCCGGATGGGTCTTTTCTCTGGCACTCCTCTCCCAATACTCCCCCTTACAGTTGTTAAATTCCCCCTCACAGTAGTTATGCCCACATTGTGCCCGCTCACAGTAGTTCTGCCCCTACTGTAACCCCCACAGTGGTTATGCACTCATTGCAACCCTTCATAGTAGCTATGCCCACATTGTGCCCCCTCACAGTAGTTATACCATTTCTGTGCCCCATTCATAGTAGTCATGCCCTCATTGTGCCCTCCTCACAGTAGATATGCCCTCTCTGTGCACCCATAACATTTGTTATACCCCTTCACAGTTAGTAATACCTCTCTATTTACCTGCAGGGCTGAATGGGGAAGCAGGGAGCAGACAGCTCCTGGAGGAAGGAAGGAGCCCCTTCACAGTAGTTATGGCCTAAATGCACCCCTTCACAGTAGTCATGCTCTTATTGTGCACCCCCTCACAGTACTGATGCCCACAGACAGGAGTGTACAGGAAAGAATGGTGAAGCAGGGAGCAGACTGCTCCTGGAAGAGGGAATGAGTGCGGGGAGCTGAGTGGTGAGTAGTGTTGAGCGAGAATATTCGAATAGTGAATTTTTTTAGCGAATATCGGCACTTCACTAATTCGCGAATATTGCGGATATAGTGCTATATATTCGCTATTTCGAATATTCTTTTTTTTTTTTTTTTTTTTATATTTTTTCCTTCCCACTTCCCAAAAGTAGTTCTTACCTGTCCTGAGGATTCCTGGCTATATTTCTGAATAGTGCATTATAGAAGTTGGATTCGCAATGCGATTAATAATTGTAAGTATTATCGCTTTGCGATTACAACTTTTAGTTAACTCACCCTATCGGTTGTAATAGAATTAAGTTTAATTCGCACACGAATACGACTTAGAACTTTGCCTGCCTGTACAGTCCACTTTACTGTTATATTTGCTATCACGATAATACGTCATTTAAATAATCGTGTGCGTGCGTCTGTACGTGCGTGCCTTTGGATCGCAATTCGCAAAGAGAGTGGAGACAGGAAGAGACACATTTGAGAGAAATTTTACAAATAAGTTCGAAAATGGCAAAAAGTAATTTCAAGCAAGAAGAGATGGAATTCTTGATCATTGTAAGTAATTATAACTAACAAGTATGTCATACAGGGATGTCATTTCTAATTATTTATCATTTATATTAGCCATAATAGCAACAAGGCTGCGGCCTTCACTGAACTCCTAACTGCCATACAGGTCAAAGTGACTGTTAAAGGGGCGGCCACTGTCAAAGTCACTGTTAAGGGGCGGTCACTGTCAAAGTCACTGTTAAGAGGCGGCCACTGTCAAAGTGACTGTTAAGGGGGCGGCCACTGTCAAAGTGACTGTTAAAGGGTCGGCCACTGTCAAAGTCACTGTTAAGGGTCGGCCATTGTTGAAAGTCGCTGTTAAAGGGGTGGACACTGTGGAGTTTATTTCTTATATTTGCTTTGAATATTAAATTTTTTTTTATTTTACTTTCATATAGTCCCATAGGGAACTTTATAAATATCTACTCTTTTAGCGTTTTGATATCAAATTTTATTTTGGATGGTTGAGATGACTGTTATTACTAATAATTGTATTTTACAACTTTGGGATTTCATCCTATAATTGTTATCTTGCAGCATATGTTGCAGAAGGGATATGACCTGACCCGCTCCCGGGCAGAGAAGCAGGCCATAGTTCGGCGACTAGGGTACCATCTGTGGCATCAACATGGCAGCAAGCATGCCAAGGATGCCATTTTAAAGAAGTGGTCCGACCTGAAACGCTTTAATATGGTTCGGATCACTGAGGTCAGAGACAAATTTTGTCTAGGTACCATGCTTACATTCATTTTCTATCACACGCCTATTGTTATTTATGTGTTTAGTTATATTTTTGGAAAATTTGGTAATTACAGATGCTCCTCTTCCGAAACTACGCGCTAAGCGTTCAAAAAAGAGGGTGGTGGTGGAAGAGGAGGAGATGCCAGAGGATGAGGACATTGAGGAGCAGGAACAGGCAGGACCATCAGGGCATCAGGCCCATAGCCCACCTGATGCAGATGAGGTCGAGGAGGATTATGAGGAGGAAGAAGACGAGGTGGTGAACACCCCCTGCCAGAATGTAAATATATGCTGTTGATGTTTTAATTTATTCATTGTCCCCACACACACACACACACACAGGTGTCAGTTTTGTCTTGACCACAGGCAGATTTTACTAAAGCAAACAATTATAAACACGTTCAAGTTTAACCTGTAATTTTTATTCAGACTTCAGATATTGCATAACCTAAAGTCCCACACTTTGCGTTCACTCCAAGCAGTGTAACAAAAAGATTAGTATATCACCACTCTTTAGGGTCAGTCAGAGACCATGCTCATTTCTCTGCAGGTTAATTTCACATCTCCTGTCCACACTTGAAAAGAACAGCATTTTTAATCCCCACTTTATAAAAACCCTTGATGGAGTACAGGAGTGACCTGTGCCACTATATCTGTCTGGGCACTCAGTCCAAAAAACCCGAACCCCTAATTAAATCTATGTAAAAATTTTTTTACAGCAAGCTACATTAGTACTGGTGTACTGATTTCAGTAAAGTATCTCAATGAGGCATACAATTTAATTAAGATGTAACGAGCATCCAATATATAAAAAATTTTTTAGACTAAAGTGCACAAAACAATATTAATATTTATCTAAAAATGCTAAAAAATTATCTAATAAAACAGGCAACAAACACACACCAGTAATATAAAACATGAACACTATGAAGTAATTAATCTACATAAAAACGTAACTACTAAGTCCATAACCCGAAAGTCAAAAGAACTATTCTTAATACTAACTAAACCAATATATAACGGATTGCGATAAAAAATATAATCTGCTTTATACACCAATCAATGAATGTCTTTTAAAGTACATACATTTTTTTTATTTCCTTTACTTTTACAGCTCACAACAACATGGTAAAAAAAAAAAAGTGCAACGGGAGCAGCGCGAACGGATGAGGCAGTTCAGGGCGCTGCAGATGCGGAAGATAAGGGAGCAGAGGCTCAGTCTATCCCACCAGCTCAGCCTGATGGAGGAGGATAACCAAAAGGCCCTTGATGAAGAGCCTACCATTATTATTATTATTTTTTTTATGTTATTTATGTTAATTAATCTATATTTAAAAATTGTTTTAGTAAATTTTATTGAACTATCAAATTTATTGTGTTTTGTTTTATTGTAACCAATGGGATTACAGTACGGGCAATTTAGTCTGGGCCAAAGTAATAATTCATTGTCAATACATACAGCAGCCGCTGTTACATGGAAACAGGGTAATATACATGGCGCCCCTTATGGTCGGACCACTTATTCACTATGACTATTTTCTTGTGCCGGTGGTCATGTGTGTGCGGCAATTCAAACCGAATACTGTGGACTGTGGCGCTATTAGCAACACGCGTGACAGGACCAGTGCAGATCATAGACCTTGTCCGACATGCATACATGTAATCCAAAACTTTTAAAATTCACGTTTTAGTAATAAATGTGATCATGTCACCAAAAAAAAAAAAATTATGGCTATAAATGGAAAATATTTGATTTTAGGTTAACATCATAACATTACATTGTAAACTACGTAATTTTCCATGGGAGTTTTGCCATGGATCCCCCTGCGGCATGCCACAGTCCAGGTGTTAGTCCCCGTGAAACAACTTTTCCATCACTATTGTGGCCAGAAAGAGTCCCTGTGGGTTATAAAATTTGCTTGTCCATTAAAGTCTATGGCGGTTCGCCCTGTTCGCCCGTTCGCGAACATTTGCGTAAATTTGCGTTTGCCGCTGGCGAACGGAAAATTTTATGTTCACGACATCTTTACTAATGGAGTGTCCCCATCACCATGGGAACGCCTCCATACTAGAATATACTGTCGGATGTGAGAAATAAGTTGAAATCGCAATGTGATTAATTCAAGTTATATTAATCGCATTGCGATTACAACTTAGCACTGCTATATTACATATTAGGCTAGAATTAACGAATATGGAATATAGCAGTGCTAAGTTGAAATCGCAATGCGATTACTTCGTTATATTAATCGCATTGCGATTTTAACTTAGCACTGCTATATTCCATATTCATTATGGTTAACTTCGTTAATTCTAGCAAGCTGACCCATTAGAAACCCAGCTCTAAGTTGAAATCGCAATGTGATTAATATAACTTGAAGTAATCGCATTGCGATTTCAACAGACCTGGTTTAAAAACGAAGATAACAAAGAATTCTCCATCTTCATTTTTGCTCCATATTCATCAACTTCGCTAATTCTAGCAATCAAATAGGAAGGTTGATTATAGAGACAGCTGTGTTTAATTCGTTATGCCATTATATTACTTTGCTTTTTTTTTAATAAATAGAATAATTATAATACTTTATAATTATAATTATTCTATTTATTTAAAAAAAATAATAATAATATAATCGCATAGCGAATTAAACACACCTGTCTCTATGGTCAACTTTCCTATTTGATTGCTAGAATTAGCGAAGTTGACGAATAGGTAGCTAAAATGAAGATGGAGAATACTTTGTTATCTTCGTTTTGAGGAATATGACAAATACATTTGTCATCTTCGCTAATTCTAGATATCAAAACAATAGGAAAGTAGCCTTAAGTTATAATCGCAATACACATATTAATCGCGATAACTAGAATAATGATGAATATACGATTTCGACGAATATGAAACGAATATTCCATCAAATATTCGCGAATTTCGGCGAAATCAAATATGGCACCTGCCGCTCATCACTAGTGGTGAGTAAGTGAATAGACTGCCAGCTCCACAGAGCTCTAGCAATGAACGCTTCCATCTTTACTGATGGAAGAGCTCATTGCATCTTGCACCAGGGCCGGTCTTAGGATAAATAAGAATCTGTTCGGAATTTTCTATTGGCTATATAGACTAAACTTACCTTATACACACCTTCTATATAGCAGGGATCAGCAACCTCCGGCTCGCCAGCTGCTGTGAAACTATAACTCCCAGAAAGCTCCATTAACCTCTATGGGAGTTAGACAAACAGCCAAGGATGTTTGCATGCTGGGAGTTGTAGTTTCACATCAGCTGGAGTGCCAAAGGTTGCTGATTCCTGCTATATAGGCTATACTTATTCTATACACACATACTATACAGACTACACAGCTTATTCAAAAACTATATAGGCTACTATTACCCTATATACACAGTATATAGATTACACTTGCCATATACACCACACTATATATAGAAGACATCTTATACACATACATCACACACTATATAGAAGACATCCTATACACGCACACCCCACTGTACAGATGACACGCTATTCACACACACACCAGCCTATAGATATGTAGTGATGTCGCGAACATAAAATTTTCAGTTCGCGAACAGCGAACGCGAACTTCCGCAAATGTTCACGAACAGGCGAACCGGGCGAACCGCCATAGACTTCAATAGACAGGCGAATTTTAAAAACCAAAGGGACTCTTTCTGGCCACAATAGTGATGGAAAAGTTGTTTCAAGGGGACTAACACCTGGACTGTGGCATGCCGGAGGGGGATCCATGGCAAAACTCCCATGGAAAATTACGTAGTGGACGCAGAGTCGGGTTTTAATCCATAAAGGGCATAAATCAACTAACATTCCTAAATTGTTTGGAATAACATGCTTTAAAACATCCAGTGTGTGTATACGATCAGGTATGATGTTGTATCTATCAGGTAGTGTAAGGGTTACGCCCGATTCTCAGACATTGACAGACCAAACTCCTCTTTGAATGCACCGCAAACAGTCCATTTGCACAACCGCAAACTCCCCATTTGCACAAGGTTGGATACCAAGCTAGCCACGTCCCGGTGATGTCATTGAAGGTTTCTTCCTCCACCCAGCCACGTACAACACCAAGGGTCCCCGAAAGGTCAATTGAATTGATTTTTCGAACGGGGAGATGGTTAAAAAAACGCTGGCTCCCTCCCCTTTGTTTTAATCCACGGTCACTGCTTCTGCGCCGTGCAATTTACTGTCACACCCGATATGAGTGGTATTTTCTGTAGTACTATTCTCATCAGTTTAATCACTCTAACGTCCCCAATCTGGGGGCCATTTAATCAATAGATTTTTCGAACGGGGAGATGGTTAAAAAAATGCTGGCTCCCTCCACTCTGTTTTAAACCACGGTGACTGCGTCTGCGCCGTGCAATTCACTGTCACACCCGATATGAGTGGTATTTTCTGTAGTACTATTCTCATCAGTTTAATCCCTGTTACGTCTCATATCAGGGATTGCCTTTTATTGAAAAAATTTTTAGGCCTGGTACCTTCGACTGCCTTCACAATGACAGACCAAACTGTAATACACCAAACTGAATTGATTTCAGGAACCGGGAGATGGAAAAAGCAGCTTGGTCGGTCCTCATACTCCCAAATTGGGGCACTGCGCGTGCACAGAGCAATGTGCTGTGACACCCTATATGAGTGGTGTCTTAACTAGTGCTATTCCTATCAGCGGCGGGCGGGTGCGTGGTAGCTTGAGAGCAGGTGACCAAAGCTGAGCTGGAGGAAGATGGTGCGTCAAGGTTCTTAGCGGAAGCTGTTGAAGATTGGGTGTCCTGTCTAAGCCAGTCAACTACGTCCTCAGAATTTTTCGGGTTTAGGGTACATGGCCTCTGAACACTAGGCATTATTCCAGGGACAGTGGAAATCACAGCACCACGACCACGACGGCCCCTGTGGGGTGGCCTGCCTCTGCCTGTCATTTTTTTTTCGATAAGTGGTACTGTGCCACCCTGTATCAGTGGTGGGCACTGGCAGTGGGCACACTACAGTCTGTGGAAGTGGGCCTGACACACACTGGCAGCAGGCAAGCAACTGAAATTAGACTAATGTGTAAAAATTAAATGCCTTATTTATCGTCAAGCTACTGTGCCACCCGGTATCAGTGGTTGGCACTGGCAGTGGGCACACTACAGTCTGTGGAGGTGGGCCTGACACACACTGGCAGGAGGCAAGCAACTGAAATTAGACTAATGTGTAAAAATGAAATGCCTTATTTATCGGCAAGCTACTGTGCCACCCAGTATCAGTGGTTGACACTGGCAGTGGGCACACTACAGTCAGTGGAAGTGGGCCTGACACGCACTGGCAGCAGGCAAGCAACTGAAATTAGACTAATGTGTAAAAATGAAATGCCTTTTTTTATGAAAAGTCCTGTGCCAGCCGGTATGAGTAGTGGGCACTGGCAGTGGGCACACTACAGTCACTGGAAGTCAGCCTGACACACACTGGCAGGCAACTAACCTTAGATTAAAGTGTAAAAATTAAATGCCTTTTTTTAAGCAAAGTCCTGTGCCACACGGGATGACAGGGGTGGGCACTGGCAGTGGGCACACTACAGTCAGTTGAAGTCGGCCTGACACACACTAGCAGCAGGCAAGCAGCTGAAATTACACTAAAGTGTAAAAATTAAATGCCTTTTTTTATGCAAAGTCCTGTGCCAGCCTGTATGAGTGGTGGGCACTGGCGGTGGGCACACTACAGTCACTGGAAGTCAGCCTGACACACACTGGCAGGCAACTAAACTTAGATTAAAGTGTAAAAATGAAATGCCTTTTTTTGATGCAAAGTCCTGTACCACACGGGATGACAGGGGTGGGCACTGGCAGTGGGCACACTACAGTCTGTGGGCCTGCAGCTCCTCACACACAGGCAGGCCAGGCAACTGCAATATGTATATAAAGGAAAAAAAAAGCAGACTAATGTTGCAGCCCTAAAAAGGGCTTTTTGGGGTGCTGTCAGGACGCTGTCCTTACAGCAGAGATCAGATGAGTCTTTCAGGACTGGAGTGGACACTGAATTCACTAGCCTAGCTATCGATTTCTCTATTAAATCAGCAGCAATTACACTCTCCCTCCTCTCACTAAGACTGCAAATTCCAAATGAATCTAAAATGGATGCTGTTCAGGAGGGAGGGTATGCTGCTGATTATCTGGAATGTGTCTGCTGACTGTGAGGTACAGGGTCAAAGTTTGCTCAATGATGATGTATAGGGGGCGGACCGAACATCGCATATGTTCGCCCGGCAGAGGCGAACGCGAACAAGCTATGTTTGCCGGGAACTGTTCGCCGGCGAATAGTTCGGGCCATCTCTATAGATATGACACATGACAAGAGGTGGGTAGAAGACTAGACAGAGGGGCAGCTTTGGATATTGTGCTTTTAGGCTTTGCAAAAGCATTTGATACTGTCCTTCATTAGCGTTTAATAGATAAAATAAGGTCTATAGAAAGTATAGTTTGTAATTGGAGTGAAAACTGGCTGAAGGACCGTGTCCAGAGAGTTGTGGTCAATGATTCCTATTCAGAATGGTCCCAGTTATAACTGGTGTACCCCAAGGTTCAGTGCTGGGCTCTCTAGTATTTAATGTATTTATTAATGATAGAGAAGATGGGATTAATAGCAATGTTACTATTTTTGCAGATGTCACCAAACTATGTAGTACTGTGCAGTCTATGTAAGATGTCCATAAAATACAAGCTGACTTGTACACTCTGGACATTAACTTGGCAAATGAGATTCAATGTGGATAAATGTAATGTTATGTAATAATAATAATTTCTGTGCATCATATTTCCTAGGAGAAGGATCGTAGGGGAAAAATGGAGATAAGAACCTTTTTTCTGGCGCTGCCAAGGATCACGGAATGATGCGATGTCTTTTTCACAGGTATTTTATTCGTCTACGCGTTTCAGGGGTGAAAGACCCCCGTCTTCAGGACAGTAATACATACATAATAAAATGCATTGCAAACATTTATATCGACATGTGTTGTGTGGTTTGGCGCTCAAACTGGGAGAGGTGAGGGGAGGGGGGAGGAGGGAGGATTCCTGGGGGTGTGTCTGGGGTGCACCCTACGAATGCCATGTTGAAGTTAATGTTTGTCAAAGCCCTCCTCCTTGTCGCATCAACCAACACCGCTACAACATCCAGAGACTATACCCTAAGCACAGTCTATCCAGACACTGCAGTATAACCAAAGAAAAAAGAAAAACACCGCTTCCAAGTGACACCTATAGAACAGGTCCCGGAAAACCCGTACAATAGGTTTGACAATCTGCAGAAGAGGGACCCGCTATCCCCGCATGGACTAAATGAAATGAATGAGACCATACTGTAATGGACCCCCACTTGCCTCCAATCACTAAAAACAGTGATCTATGCTACTCAATATACAGTAAAATACTTAGTATATAGACAATAGATATATAGATAATAATCATAATGTGTCTTACCATTGGTCTACACACACTGGTACCTAACACATACCATACAGGCCACAGATATTATGTATATAAAACTGAGCAAGAAGTACAAGTCTTGCTAATTTTACTATATCTTTTATTATTATATTATATTATACTTTATTATTTATTCATCAAAAAATCTAACTATATAGATGCTGTTTTTTGAATATTTTCTCGATTATTTTTTTCGAATATTTTCTCGATTATTTTTTCGAATATATCTTTTCGATTAATTTTTTTCGATTATTATTATTTTTACAATTGCTTTTAACCATATTATATGTCCCACACACCCCTTTATCCCATGCACCCCACCAGCGGATCTTACCGACATCCCACCAGCGGATCTAGGAGCACCACTGCTCCCATATATAACATGAAGTTGTGATATAGTAGTGCTGCCATTCAAATACATCTAACTACAGTATAACCTCGATATGCAAATAAACCTAGACCTAATTGGGCAGCTGAGTGCAATATAGAAGCACTATCATCCCCGGGACATACAACAAGGTTGCGATCTCCCTCAAACCAGCCACAACATTCCGATCTCTATGACTACCATCCACCAATCACGCTCCTACAAGGGCGGGGATATGGGCACTAACACTCCTACCAGCTACACGTCACTAAAATAGCAAGCCTTACGTCAATGAAAAGGAGGGCTTTGACAAACATTAACTTCAACATGGCATTCGTAGGGTGCACCCCAGACACACCCCCAGGAATCCTCCCTCCTCCCCTCACCTCTCCCAGTTTGAGCGCCAAACCACACAACACATGTCGATATAAATGTTTGCAATGCATTTTATTATGTATGTATTACTGTCCTGAAGACGGGGGTCTTTCACCCCTGAAACGCGTAGACGAATAAAATACCTGTGAAAAAGACATCGCATCATTCCGTGATCCTTGGCAGCGCCAGAAAAAAGGTTCTTATCTCCATTTTTCCCCTATGATCTACCTCCACTCCAGCACTCACATTCTCTGAGTACAGGAAGGAACCTAGGCTGCAGCCAAGCCCCCGTGTGCTGGTCGTGATAATATACCAGCAGGAGCTCATACAGCTGTTGTGACTCACTCACAACAGCCTCTGGTAAGCAGATTTTATTATATCTCTTGCGTCACCATTGTCAACAACACCACACATGAGGCGCGGTCCTCTCTCTCTGTTTTTATCTTACATGATTTCCTAGGAGGAGTGACACTGGGAGAGTAACTTGCAGAGAAGGATTTGGGTGTACTTGCCGGCAGTCAATAAAGGGTAAGCAGACAACCACTTAAATGCTCTCCTTCGGCTGCTCCTGGTTTCCCTCCTGCTCCTGGTCGTCTCCTACTGTGCTGACTGTGACCGCATCGTGCGTCCTTGTGGTGCCTCCGGTGGTGGTGAGCTGACTTTATCCTGTGTCCCCTAACTGATTGTGTCTGGCCGGGTGAAGACGCATATCAAGTTGAGTATATGGCAATATATTAAGCACTGCTGTGCACTTGACCCGGGTTTCCATCCTGCATTTTAAAAAAAAGGGGACAATGGCCCCAAAACGGCGGTCAGTGGATACTTCTGGAGCAAAGACGGGGGCTAAGGCCCCAGAGGGGAAAATCAATAAATATCTAAAATCCCCTGCTCCAAATGAAAAAGGACTGCTCAGGGGGAAACCAAGTGTAAACCTGAAGAAAAACATAACAGCCCCTCAAACAGATGAGCTTTCTGAGGACGGGTCATCAGAGGCAGATCAGGAAAGAGGGGAGGTGAGCTTGCCAATACAGACAGAGTCTGAACACGACCCTTTGACGCTAGAAAAAATCTTGGAGGCCATAAAAGGCAACGGCAACTTAATGCAGGGGATGGCTACCCAGTTGGGATTAATGCAAAATGACATATCCTTAATAAGGGAGGACTTGGTCAAAATTCCGGAGCGAGTTTTCAATGTGGAGAAGCTGGCAGACTCCCTGCAATCCGATGTTGATACGTTGAAATTAAAAATTGGAACGCTCGCTTCAGAAAATCACAGCTTACAGGTTAAGCTTGAGGACTTGGAAAATAGATTGAGATGATATAATATCCGTATTATCTGATATCCAGAAGGAGTGGAAGGTCGGCAGCTGATTGATCAACTTAAAGACGTTATTCTCAAAAACCTTGGAAACGAACATTTCTCCCCCATGTTCCAAATAGAAAGAGCTCATCGTATCCCCGGGGGGAAGTTTATCCCTGGAAGACCACCTCGAGCAATTTTATTGAAGTTGTTACTGTCCACGGACAGAAACACGATATTGAGAAGAGCAAGGGAATGTTCACCCATCGAACATCAGGGCACCAGATTATTATTCTTTCCAGATTTCGCCCGGGAGACCCAAGAAAAAAGAAGAAGCTTTATTGAGATTAAGAAGCATTTGGCTTCTAAGAACATTGGATACTCGTTGTTATATCCAGCCAAGCTGCGAGTGATCTATAATGGGTCTACCCATTTTTTTGAAAAATCAGAACAAGCACGAGACTGGATTGACCGAATGGGCATCTGAAATTTGGCGGCCGGGGGACGGGGGAAAGGGGGGGGGACTGGGGCAGAGGGAGGAGAAGGGCTGGAAGGTAGAGGTTCGCTGACAGGATTGGGTGGACCAGTGGAGGGGGGGGGAAATGGGGAGGGGACTCTGTCTTGCAGGGGATTGGGGTATTTAATTTTTATTTTTTTTCTTCTCTGATTAATGTCAACTAGAATCGTTGCGTGGAATGTAAGAGGGCTTGGGGAAAGGGCCAAGAGACAAGCTATTATGGATGCAATAAAAAGATTTCTACCGGCAATTATTTGCCTTGTGGAAACCCACCTTACGAAGGAAACTTTGCCCCGCTTGACAACGGGTTGGCAAGCACAATCATATCACTCGATTTTTAGTAGCCTGTCAAGGGGTGTTTCGGTTTTAGTTCATCATTCTGTGGACTTTGTTTTGGTAGAATCTCTTATAGATGAACAGGGTAGATTTATCTTTTTATATGGTAGACTTTATGGACAAAACTACACTTTAGCTTTCTTTTATATACCTCCGCCCTTCTCGATATACCCACTCAGCCAACTGTTGGTATTCTTGGAGAAAAGGCCAGAGAGTCAGCTTGTTCTGATGGGAGACTTTAACGCTGTGATGGATCCTAAAATTGACAGACTGACTCTGGATTCAGAGGTAGGGAGGAACACCGGTTCTTCTCCGCTACGTCAGTTTTGTCTGGAGGTTGGCTTGGTGGATATATGGGTGTCATCTTGGTGGAGGTAAGAGAGTGTACTCCTGCGTAAGTAGGGGCGGTAGAGCAATGTCCAGAATTGATCTAGCATTCACAAACGAGGATAATCTGAAAAATATTAAAAGGATACTTTATGGTGTAAGAACTATCTGAGACCATGCACCCGTACTGATTGAGGTTTGCACGGGAGAGAACAAAGATAACAGGGGGCTTGGCTTTAAGCTGAACCCTTACTGGCTTACTATCATGGACAACTTTCATTCCATCAAGCTGCTTATATCTTACTTTTGGGAGGTTAACCTCCCCTCTGCCAACATCAATTCAGTATGGGATGCCTTGAAGGCCTACTTGAGAGGGGTACTTATTAGCGATATTACCAATAGAAGGAGAACTTTCAGGGAGAAAGAGGAGGAATTGGTTAGGATGATGTAAACCTCAACAGAGCGATTTATTAATTTACCCTCTGACCTTAATAAGGAAGAGATGCAGAAAGCTAGTCGCTCTCTTGAGGAATATTTACTTGATAAAGCAAACCATAGATTATTTTTTAAAGGACAAAAGTACTTCTCAGAGTCTGGGCGCCCCGGCAAGCTTCTAGCCAGAATAATTTCACAGCAAGAGAGGAAAAAGAAAGCTATTGTCTCTATTCGTAATCTGAATGGGACGATCACACGTGATCCAGAGGGAATTAGAGATGCATTCCTGCAGCACTTTATTCAGATATATAAGGCCTCCCCCGCTATTCCATCTGACCTGGCGAGGTTGTTCCTGGAGAGAATTTCTCTCCCAGTGTTAACAGAGACTCAAAAAAATTATTTGGAGAAAGAAGTGACCCTCCTGGAGATCCAGGAAGCCCTAAAGGCTATCTCCGGGAACTCATCGCCAGGCCCTGATGGCCTTCCTTATGAATTCTATCGTAAATATGGTGATTTTATTCTCCCTCATCTACTTGAAGTGTTTTCTCAAGCATTAGATAGCGGAGATCTTCCAAAGTCCATGATGGAAGAGATAATAGTCTTGATCCCAAAAAAGGATAAAGATCTGATAGAGTTGAGCTCCTATAGACCAATTTCTCTGTTAAATACGGATGTCAAAATACTGTCCAAAGTTCTGGCAAAGAGGCTCTCTAGGGTTTTGCCCTCTCTTATTCATCCAGATCAAAATGGTTTTATGCCAAAAAGGGGCACCCATTATAACTTACATAGATTTTTTACTAACATTCAGTCTCCTGGGGATGGTGCCCGCTCCGTCCTGTCGCTGGATGCCACCAAGGCGTTCGACAGAGTGGAGTGGGCGTTTCTCTGGGAGGTGATGAATAAAATGGGCTTTGGCCCCAAATTTATTGCAATGATTCAGTTGCTATATAAGTCCCCGGCCGCCAGGATTAGGATTAACAATATGCAGACCGAGAGCTTTGAACTAGAGAGAGGCACCCGTCAAGGCTGTCCACTCTCTCCACTCCTCTTTAACATCTACATTGAACCTCTCGCAGTTAGTATAAGGCAGGACCTGAGGGTGGCTGGCTTTGGGGTCATGGGGAAGCAGGATCGCATATCTTTATATGCGGATGACATCCAATTATTCCTTTATCAAACAGATAGTACACTTCCCCGAGTTATGGAGTTGGTGAATTTATTTTGCCACTCCTCCGGTCTGGAGATTAACTGGGCTAAGACTATTCTTCTTCCAATAGATGAATTGCGAGGACTTCCTGATGATCTGACTAACAGATTATCAACCTCTGAGACAATGAAGTACCTGGGGATAGTAATTTCTGCCAAGGTTCAAGACTATCTACAACTGAACTTGATCCCCTTATTGCAAAATCTGAGATCAAAAATTAAAATTTGGCAAAGAATTTTGTCAGCTAGAGCAGACAGAATCTCGATAATAAAAATGGTAATGCTGCCCCAGGTCCTTTATGTTCTCCGCAATTCTCCTATATGGATTGAAGACAAGTATTTTAGATTAATAGAGCGGTTGATTAACGATCTACTATGGGGGAGGAAACGGGTAAGATTAAAGGCAGTTTACTTTTCTATGCCCTATAAACAGGCAGGTCTTAATCTTCCCTACTTTAAAGGTTATTTTTTGGCATCTCAACTTTGCCTTTTTGACGACTGGGGAAATAGCTATCTCTGCAGGAAATTGGTTAAAGATTCAGGCTTTCCGGACTTTTTTATAGTACTGGAGTCTGATTATTTACTTAACTCGCAGAACCACTATAAACCTTTCTGCAGAATGGCTGTGAAAGCCTGGGTAGTCATTAAGAGCTGGTTTAAGGTTAGGGCATCACTTATTTGTACCCCCCTGTGGCACAATTTGAAGCTTTTGAATCTCGACGATCTGAACTGTCAGCAATATTGGAGGAATAAAGGGATCAACTACCCGAGTCAAGTGGTTAAAAATGGACAAATTCTGACTCTTGTGGAGCTAAATAAAAGGGTTTATGTAGGTGAGGTGGCTTGGTACGCATACTTCCAATTGCGATCTGCACTTTTTTATACTTCTGATACTCATTCACTTAATATAGATACTCCGGTGTTCTTGCACAATTTGATTCAAAATAAGGATGTTATGAAATTTAAGACTTTGTACTGTTATAGACACTTTGTCTCCAGGACAAAAATCCTGGTCCGCTTCACTTTTAGGTTTGGGTCTCCCGAATTGGGAGAAAGTAGGTAATAGTTTAAGTCAAGTTTCACATAATTTTAACCACACTGTGGTCCAGTTTAACATAATGCACAAAATATATATAACACCCCTGTGGCTCCACAGGAGAGGACTTGCAGCATCCTCTGGGTGCCCCCGCTGCGGGGCCCCAGGAGCAGATCATTTACATCTGTTCTGGGAATGCCCGACGGTGAGCAAGTACTGGAAGTTAGTTCAAAGAACCTTAACACAAAGACTCACTATCGATATTCCCCTATCTCCCAAATTATGGGTCCTGGGGGACTTATCGGAGATTAACTGTCAGGCCCTGAAGGGTCTTTTGTTGACAAAGCTGATCTTTTTAGCTAGGCTTCTTATATCTAGAAAATGGCTCTTTTCCTCCGCCCCAGACTGCACCAACTGGCTTAACTTAGCCAATAAGGTTAGAAGTTATGAGAAGATTCTGTATAGACAGCGAGGATCCATTGAAAAGTGGCATAATATATGGAAGAGCTGGGACGATAGTTAAACGGTTTAATAAAAAATTTTTTTTTTTTTATTTTTTTTTTTTTTCTCTGCAAGGAAGGGGGGGAGGGAGGGGTTGGGGGGGATTTTCTTTATGTCTTTCTCTCCATTTTGTAATATGATGCAAATTGATAAAATAAAAAAAAGATTAAAAAAAAAAAAATGCTTATGTTAATGTATAGAAGTGTAGTTATCACTTTCCTTCCCAAAATCCCATTCCTTAGTTGAACTTGATGGACTCATGTCTTTTTATGGTCTCTTCTGATTTATCAAATGCATCAGAGACAGAAATAAACTAGATTGCATCTTTTGAATATAGTTTGTACAATCAAAGCTAGTAGTAGAGAAAATTCATCATTATATAAACCATGAATATTAATATTAATATTAGTAAGAGGTTTGTTTAGGTGCCTTAACACGGCTGGTCTGTTAAGTTATCTCCAACTCCAATTATTCGACTGCTGCAGACGGGTGTCAGATATATAACACAGCCAGCACCTGGCATGTATGGTGCTCCTCAGCCTGCTCTATACCTGCCCATGGACAAATTACAGCTACATTGCTTTGCTCAAAGAGGTTATGGTTAGAAATAATGACCTACAGTACTTTATTTCCATGGGCAGCGCCTGGCATTGTACCTCATCTCTGTTTAGTTGAATGTAGATGAGCTGCATTTCTGTGTCAATGCCCAAGGACATGAGAGACCTTATCAGTCTATGAAAGTGAAATTTACAATAACCTCCAAACAGAGCATCTAAACACAGAAAACATGAGATGATGGAAAAGTTGTCCAATATCACCAATAGAGATGAGCGAATTTTTCAAAAATCGATCCGAATTTATTTGTGGCGAATAGCGTTAAAAAACAGCTATTTCCTGGCTGCAGAGAACCTGTATAGTGGTGTAGAACACTCTGTCTTGCAGTAACATGCAAAGGGAGTCTGCTTGGGTAGTGAAATAATACCGGGAGTCCGTTTGACATGCAAATGACATGCGTCGCTCTTAGAATCACTACACACTTTACTTATTTGGGCAGTTACGGGGACAAAACTGACAAAATAACTAAAGTATGAACTCAGCCTTACAGTTCGATGTTACCATCAAGAAGAATCGCACACCTTTTACACTGTCGTCAGCTGATTCCACATAGATGTCTATAGAACCTGTTCTATTAAAAGCTTATACAAGTAGAGCTCACCGACAGAGTGGAAAGAGTGTCAGCAGTAAGTTTGTGTTGACATCACTGATAGAGTTGAGCGGACACCTGGAAGTTCGGGTTCGACGCGGACTTTTGGGCACTAAAATGGCTGTAAAAAAGTCCTGGAAAGTGCTAGAGGGCTGCAAAAGGCAGCAAAATGTGGGTAAGTGCCCTGCAAACAAATGTGGATAGGGAAGTGACTCAAAATAAAATAAAATACAAGATAAAAGATAAAATAATTAAATTAAATTAAAATACACAAAGATAACAAATCTAAATTTTGATCTAGGAGAAGGAAATGGATGTGGAGTAGGAGGTTGAGGAGGCGTCAGGTGGGAATGCCATCAGCAGCGCGTCTACCAGCATGCGTTTGTAGTCACTCATCTTTCGATCATTAATAGACATTTTTGCAAAATTTGGTTTCCTGTTAGCAATGCACAGCAGAGGTTTTTCACCGGCAAAACGGGGTTCATATCACCCACCAATGGAACAGACGATTTAAAAAAATGAAGGCTCCTGAAATGTAGGCCCCTGGCACCAAGGCATAGGAGGGGTTTATTCACGGCAAAACGGGGTTCATGTCACCCACCAATGGAACAGGCGATTTTTAGAAATGTAGGCCCCTGGCACCCAGGCAGAGGAGGGGTTAATTTACTGCAAAACGGGGTTCATGTCACCCACCAATGGAACAGACGATTGAAAAAAAATGAAGGCTCCTGGCATCCAGGCAGAGCAGGGGTTTTTCACCGGCAAAACTGGGTGATGTCACCCACCAATGGAACAGGCGATTTTTTTTAAAATATAGGTCCCTGGCACCCAGGCAAAGGAGGGGTTAATTCACGGCAAAAAGGGGTTCATGTCACCCACCGATGGAACAGACTATTTTTAAAAATGTAGGCCCCTGGCACCCAGGCAGAGGAGGGGTTTATTTACGGCAAAAATGGTAATATTGCACCCAACAATTTAAAAAAAGATTTTTCTTATTTTCGGTCCCTGTCACCTATGCAGAGCAAGGGTTTGCACCCAGCAAAAATAGTAATATTTCACCCAACAATTTAAAAGATCTTCCCCATTTTCTGTCACTGTCACCTATGCAGAGCAGGTGTTTGTACCCGGCAAAAATGGTAATTTTGCACCCAACAATTTAAAAAAAGATTTTTCAAATTTTCAGTCCCTGTCACCTATGCAGTGCAGGGTTACTTGAAAGCAAAAATTATAGATGAATTAACTATATTATTGTCCCCCGGCAAATATGCAACGCAGGCCGCAAAGGTAATTCCTGGCCTTAAAAATGATTTTTTTCAAGTGGTATATTTTGGGGTGTAGGACCTCATCATTCTTAACATCATCTGCCACCCAATCTTCACCCCTGCCCTCTTTGACGGTCTGCACACCGCAGAAAGCTGCAGCAGTTTGCACCTGTGTTTTGTCATCATTAGAGACGTGCTGCAGTGGTCTCCCCATGTCCTCATCTTCAAACCTAAGTGGTTGGGCATCCATGCACTCAATCTCTTCCACTTCTGGGGCAGGGCTATGGTTATGGCCCTGGGAAACCCTACCAGCAGTGTCATCAAAAAGCATAAGAGTCTGCTTCATGACTTGGGGCTCAGATTGCTTGGCTGATTTGCAAGGGGGTGAGGTGAAAGACTTATGGGCATGGGCTGCAGGTGCCAACTCTGAACTTTCAGGACGGAGTGGGAGACAAAGTGAAGGAAATAGAGGCACTGTCAGCCACCCAATCTACTAGCGCCTGTACTTGTTCTGGCCTCACCATTTGTAGAGCGGCATTCGGGCCTACCAAATAACGCTGCAGTTTCTGTCACCTACTCACACCTGAGGAAGGTGTTTCACTTGGACCTATAGTTGGCACTGAATGGCCATGTCCTCTCCCAGCAACAGGAGCTCCACCGACACCACCACGACCATGCCCACGTCCCTTATTTGATGTTTTCCTCATTATTTGTGTTCACCCACTAAACAAACAGATGGTTTATCTCCGGTGTCAATTTAACAGCCAATAGTCAACAATTAGCTTCACTAACAGTAAGGCAGTGCCCGTGTCATAAACAGAATACATTTCTTTAGGTCACACAACAGTGTAACGGAGCAATTCAATCCAATTGCTTCACTATCACCGAAAATTAGATTTTTCAAACCAACAATGTAAAAGCAGAAGTTAACGGTTTAATTTGACTGTCAGAAATGCAGCGTACACCGCTAATGTGCTATCTACCACAAAACCTGTGTGTTTGCAACCAACTATGTAAATGCGGAGTTCAAAAGGTTACTTAAAATGACTGAAATACAGGGTAGGCCTCAGATCTATGTAGCACAATACCAGTGTTTATTTGGCACTCCTACATTTTAAAATAGGTTTTTCAGCGTTCTATGCAAAACTGCTCTGTGGAACAACAATACGGGTTTATTTCCCCCAAATACACAAATGCAGTATGTCGCCTCTAAATTTAAAAACAGGATTTTCATCATTGTATGCAACAGTGCTCTGATATTACAATACAGGTGTTTGCCCCCAACTACAGCAATGCACTATGTCACCCCTAAATTATAAAATGGGTAATGTAGAGGGACCTGACCTGCCAGAAAAAATTTGCAGGCCATACAACTTCTACACAGACAGTATCCGATGTGTATCTCATTTTTCATTCCTTCTGGCAGATCAGAAGAAGGGTCAAATAAATGATGTCATCCCAGTCATGTAGTGGGGAGGGTGGGAGAACAGCTTGAGAAGTCCACAAAGTGGCCCAATGACATAGTGGTGAGGTGGAAGCAGCATGAGGAGACCAAGAGTGGCCCAGTGACATAGTGGTGAGGGAGTAGCAGCATGAGAAGGCCAGAGAGTGGCACAATGACATAGTGTGGAGGTGGCAGCAGCATGACGAGACCACAGAGTGGCAAGGTTACATAATGTGGAGCTGGCAGCAGCAGCAGCATGATGAGACCACAGAGTGACCTAGTGACAGAGTGGGGAGGTGGGTGGCAATAACAGTACCCGCTGACGATGGTGGGTGTAAGAAGGAGCACTTGGCATCAAATGTGTGGCATCAGGCGGATGGCACCATCAGAATAATAGCTGAGACAGGTAGCCAAAAGAAACCCTTCTCTCTTGTCAAGGTCTGGGTGAGACAGCATGGATGATCTAATCTGATGCATCAGGCATTGGTGTGTACAAATCCTGGCTGATCTATGCCTGATTAATCTTGACAAAGGTAAGTCTCTCCACATTTTGGGTGGACAGGCAAGTTCTCTTGGGGTAAGTATGGTCCCCACTGCACTAAACACCTGCTCTAATGCCAAACTACTGGCCGGGGAGTACAGCTTTTCCAGGGCAAACTCTACCAGTTGTGGCCACAAATCCAGTTTGGCTGCCCAGTAGTCCAGCGGATCTTCGATGACGGGTGGCAGGGTTCATCTCAAGTATGCCACCACCAGCTGGTTCAGGTTCTGCTCTGTCTTGATGCTGGTGAATAGTGATGAGTGGGAGGTGCCATATTCGATTTCAAGATATTTCGCGAATATTTGATTGAATAATCGTCATATATTCGTCGAAATCGAATATTTGTCATTATTCTATATATTGCGAATGTTATGCGAATTTATATTCGCATTGCGAATTAAACTTAGAGCTCAGTTCCGAATGGTTGTAACTGCTTGTATTGCTGGAATTGACGAAGATAACGAATATCACGAATATAGCACTACAGGTATATTCTCAATCTTCGTTATATTCTAGCAACAACCATTAGGAACTCGGCTCTAAGTTTTATTTGTGAAGCGAACATATAATCGCATTGTGAATTGATCTTAGAGCTGAGTTCCTAATGGTTGTATTGCTAGAATATAATGAAGATGATAAATATCACGAATTCACAAATGTAGCACTATATTTTCAGTCTTCGTTATATTCTAGCAACAACCATTAGGAACTCAGCTCTAAGTTGATTTCACAATGCGAAAATAAACTCACATTGCAAATTCAACTTAGAGCTGGGTTTCTAATGGTTGGCTTGCTAGAATATAACGAAGATGACGAATATCAAGAATTCACGAATATAGCTCTATATTCTCTATCTTCGTTATATTCTAGCAACAACCATTAGGAACTCAGCTATAAGTTGATTTCACAATGCGAACATATACTCAAATTGCGAATTCAACTTAGAGCTGGGTTCCTAATGGTTGGCTTGCTAGAATATAACAAAGATTGAGAATATAGTGCTATATTCGTGAATTTGTGATATTCGTTATACTCTAGCAATACAACCATTAGGAACCCAGCTCTAAGTTGAATTCGCAATGCGAGTAATTCAGGTTATATTAATCTCATTGCGATTACAACTTAGTCAAATTTGTGAGATCGTGATTCTCACATCCGACAGTACATTTTAGCACACGGCGTTCCCATCCACACGGGAAGTCGGCAGAAGCGGCAACGGGCATTGACTGGAGCGGGCAGGGAGGCAAGAATCCTCTGGATAGGTAAAAACAGATATTGGGAAGTGAGAAGAAAACCAGAGAGCAACAAGGATTAACAACTTAAAAAAAAAAAAAAAATGAATATTCGAAATAGCGAATATATAGCTCTATATACACAATATTCATGAATTTGCGAAGTGCCGATATTCGCTAAAAAAATTCACTATTCGAATATTCGCGCTCAACACTACTGGTGTATAGTTTCTTCAATATGCGGGTAAAGAAAGCTGCTCATCAGCGACTTTAGACTCAGGCTGCTTCTGATGGAGTTGGTACTGCTCCAGCCATGGCAGTGAAACGAGAGTGCAGAGGACCCCCCCCGGTCAGACCTGCCAGAGGATGGACGATGGTGCAGATAGGCAGCAGCCAACTGACTACTTAGGTTGTCTCTATAGTATTTAAGTTTTTCCTCCCTCTCAGTGGGTGTAAAAAGACCCCAATTTTGTACCAGTACCGAGGGACAAACATGGTGAAGTGCAAGAAGTTAACCCTCTGGCGAGTGATAACAATTTGGCTGTCACTACGCAAGCAAGTGAAGGACATTGGACTCGGAGGGACTCCCTGCCTTCATCTCCACTGCATACTTCTCCCGTGTGCCTGGATCATCTGCTTCTTCTTCCTCGTCACCCTCTTGCTCCTCTGGCTGCTCCTTCTTCTCCTTTCCTGTCAGCTGTGTAGAAAAACCACCCATTTTGCTACACATTGCTCCAATGTCCTCCTCCAGTTCAGTCCTCACAGGGCTCATTTGGCCGTGAGATGTAGGCACCACGTTTCCAGCCAAATTTACCAGCATCCTTTCTAGTATATAAATCAGTAGAATGACGTTGTTCATCCCGTAGTCCTGGCGACCAACAAATAAAGTGGCCTCCCCAAAGGGCACAAGCAAATGGCAGGTGTCACGCATGAGCTGCCACTGGCTAACATCGAAGTTGCACAGGGGAGTACCTCTGTCCGCTTGGATCATCAAGAAATCATTTATGGCCTTTCTCTGTTCATATAGTCGGTCCAACATACTGAGGGTGGAATTCCAACAAATAGAAACGTCTCATATCAGCTTATGTTGGGGGACGCTGGTCTGCTGCTGCAACTCAATGAGGGTGTGCTTGGCATTGTACGAGCGACTGAAGTGCATGCAAAGTTTCCTTGCCACTTTTAGGATGTCTTGCAGATGGGTGGAAGACTTCAGGAAACGCTTTACAACCAGATTAAACATGTGTGCCATGCAGGGCGCATGGCTCCTACCTCCTTGACTTCCCATTTTCAGTTACCATGGTTCCGATTTTAAGTTGCCGCGAAGAAAGCCAGGATTTGATTTCTTGATAAAGGACACAAATCAGTTCCTCCCCTGACTCAGTTCGCCAAGGCAAACGAGGTGTTGAACAGCATGACACCGCCATGCCCTGCACATGTGGTATGCTGGAGGAGCACTGTGAATTGTCCCTGCAGTGGAGGCTGAGGACACGGTGGAGGATGAGGAGACAGAGGCGGACATTGTCACAGGACCAACGGCTTGAGAACATGTAGGCGGAAGCAGCATCACCTGGCCAAGTTGCTGGCGGGGCTCGGCAGGTACCACATTTACCCAGTGGGCCGTAAAGGACATATATTGTCCTTGACCGTAGTTATAGCTACCGACTAATTTTCCCAAAAAAGGTAGTGTCACAAACAAATTTTACCACTGAATGGCTAATCAACGCAATTACTCAGCCCCTACAGAAGAAAGTCTACATTCACCCACCATTTTTCCCAAAAAAGGCTGTATCACAATCAAATTTCACCACTGAGTGGCTAATCGACGAATTGTTAGTACCTAAGGAAGATACTCTAAAACCACCCATCAATTTTCCCAAAAAAGGCTTTCACAAAAAAAGTCAACACTGAATGGCTAATCGATGCAATTACTCAGTCCCTACAGAAGAAAGTCTACATTCACCGACCAATTTTCCCCAAAAAGGATGTATTACGAAAAAATCACCACTAAATGACAATGTAAATTCACCGTAGAAAGGATAATAAGAAGTACTTTTTTTTTCCTATTAATAAAAAACAACAATGGCTGTATGACAATGTAAATTTACCGCAGAACGTCTAATAACACATACTTATTTTTCCCATTAATACACCCCAACAATGGCTGTATAACAATGACTGTTCACTGCAGACAGGCTAATAAGACGTATTCTTTTTTCTATTATGACACCCCAAAAAAATAAATATAGCAATCACAATTCACCGCAGAACGGCTAATAGGACGTATGGATCTATCCTATTAATACACCCCGTTCAATGGAATTTAACCGCTAATACACGCCAAAAAAGGCTGTAATTTTCCTACTTCACCACACAACGGCTAATAAATAGTGATGAGCAGCAGGGACAACATTCGAATTTGCGATATTTCGCCAATATTTTGGGGAATATTTGTCATATATTCGCAAATTCGAGAATTTACGATTATTTTCTTGATTGCGAAAATTGGCAGTGTAATCAAGTATTGCACACGCAATACAGGCGTGGGTCCCTTTTGCTACATTTTTCAAGCTGCTAGAAGTTTACTGAGACTGGAGAAAATGCTTGGCACGACAGAACATTACAATAGCTTTACATGCAGACAGAGTGCTCCAATATATTCACGATTGTGCAAATCGGCAATTGATGGACACATTTTTGCGCAATACGGTCACTTCACATTTTAGCAGGTCTGACTACATATTACTGATTAGTGCACTAAGTATTGCTGTGAACTTGTGACATCACAGCACTATGTCTGTAGCATGTATGTATGGACAGCAGAACCCATCACCCTGCCTAACACCCTGCACTGGAACCTATCAGCTACACTATATCATATCACTATGTAACCTACACTGACTCCCACTATCTTTATTATATATATATATATATATATATATATATATATATATATATAAGCTAACTAACTATGTAATGTGGCAGCAAAACACAGAGCACAGCAATGACACTGCTGTCTCTCTCATAACTGTAACACAAATGCAGAAAATGCCTGCTGGGGAGGTTCTTATATAGTAAAGGGGTAGTCAACTTTCCTATATGTTGCTAAGCTCAAATACATTGCTGCCTTCTCATTGGCCCACAAGCTAGAAAAAGGGAGGAATCCTGTTTTCAGATGGAAAAAAAATGACGAATATACTTGAATACGAATATATAACACTATATTCTAAATATTCGCGATTTCTCGAAGTGCTGATATTTGTGATAAATATTCGCAATTCGAATATTCGCTCCCAACACTACTTATAAGGCCCTTTTGTTGTTCCAACACTAATACACGTCAAAAAGAGGCTTTAGAACATATAACTGCAGCCATGAATGGCACATAAAGTTATTTTTTGCCACTTATACATGCCAAAAAGGGCTTTAATTTTCTCACTTCACCACACAATGGCTAATAGGCCCTTTTTCTCCACTAATACTCACCAAAAAGAGGCTTTAGAACATATAACTGTGGCCTTGAACGTCAAAGTGTTTTTTTGCCACTAATATACGCCAGAAAGGGCTGTAATTTTCTCACTTCACCACACAATGGCTAATAAGACCTTTTTCTTTTTCCCCACTACTAAACGCCAAAAAAAGGCTTTAGAACATATAACTGCGGTCGTGAACGGCAAATTTTTTTTTTTTTTTTTTTTTTTTTGCCACTAATACCCGCCAAAAAGGGCTGTCATTTTCCCACTTTACCACACAACAGGTAATAAGCCCTTTTTCTTGTTCTTTACTTATACACGCCAAAAAGAGGCATAAGAACATATAACTGCGGCCATTAACGGCACATATTTTTTTTTGCCACTAATAAATTCCAAAAAGGGCTTTCATTTTCTCACTTCACCACACAACGGCTAATAAGCTCTTTTTCTTTTTCCCCACTAATACACACCAAAAAGAGGCTTTAAAAATGTAACTGCGGCCATGAACAGCACATATTATTTTTTTTGCCACTAATAGATTCCAAAAAGGGCTTTAATTTTCTCACTTCACCACACAATGGCTAATAAGCTCTTTTTTCTTTTTTCCCCACTAATACACACCAAAAAGAGGCTTTAGAACATATAACTGAGGCCGTGAACAGCAAATAATATTTTTTTTTTGCCACTGATACATGCCAAAAAGGGCTGTCATTTTCTCACTTCAACACACAATAGCTAATAAGCCCTTTTTTTCCTCCCACTAATATACGACAAAAAAAAAAGTTTAGAACATATATAACTGCACTGCACAAGGGCTAATAATATCCCAATAACAAGATTGGTTTACTGGAATTACAGAGGTATTGCAAACCTGAAATGAGCAGCAGTATAATGGCAATTTGGATCTTTGGTCATTGCAGCAAGGTGTAATAGGATTGTTCCTATTATCCAGGTTGTAAACACCGCTAATGAACCCTGTTCTGCTTCAATACTGTAATAATTCCTCCCTATTTTTTCCCTACACTTCTAATGCTCTTTCCCTGAACTTCTATTGAGCAAAATATACATTTTCAAGTCTTTCTTAGCACTGTCCCTAGTGCCTGCTAACGTCTCTATCTGCACTAAGTACACTGGAAAATGGCTGAATCCAAGATGGCTGAGGCGATTTATAGGTCTGGGGCATCACAGGGCTGGCTGGCTGCTGATTGGCTGCATGCATGGCATTGTGGGTGTTCCCTCGTTCCCAGAGTTCCTTGCTCCATGTCCTAAAATGTGCAGAAACCATTTTAGGAAAAAATGTGACTCGTTACCACGAAGCATAAGGAAATTCGAATTCAGTGCAAAATTCCTGAAATTCGGATCAAATTCCACTTCGTCAGCTTCGATTCACTCATATCTAATCAGCAATATCATTGTCTCTTTGATTCTTCATCTGAAGAACAGGCATTTTGTCTTCAACCTTCCCTGGAGAAACTTTGAGCAGACATATGAATACTTTTGTTTTTACAAGGACATTCATATAAGGTTATAATAACACGTTTATATTTTTCTTCATTTCTAGATAAAATCATTAACTGCTGGAATTAACTAATGTAATTTCCATGATTCCTTTGCTCTACTTTTTTCTACGCTGAACGTTCCTCCATTCAATAATGTTTGGAAGTCACACAACACACATTTAATTAAGTCCTAGATAAAGAAACATTAATAAATCTGAAAATAAATGATCAATTGGCTTTAGGATGGACATATTCTATCAATGGGACTTAATAGAAAGAAATAATTATTCCATACTCTCAAAATGAATGTGCCACAGCTTACATCAAACTGAAGCAATTCAATTAGTCTTAAATCTTTATGAGTGAAGAATTATTATGTTATGCAGATGCACCGGTCTTTCCATTTTGCCCTGTACCATTATTATTATTATAAAAAAGCTCACTGAGGACATGATGATTACCATGTTTGTGGTTAGTTAAAGTCTAGTTAAACATTTGCCCAGCTGAAAAAGACATTTATTTTACATTGAAATTAAAAATGAGAATTTGAACAAATTTTTATATTTTAACTAAATCTATAGTTGTTTTCTACAAAGAACACCCAATATTCCAATATTGGTTATGCTTACTGTCCTAACTCCAGTGTAAAAGAGTTTTGCTTAAGATAATACAGTCCTAAAGTTATTTTATGTATGGCTATGTTTACAGTAGTATAATGGATTTTGTTCATGCTAGAAACCATGGCACAGTGCTAAATTCATCATACGATGGATAGCTCTGGTATCTGACAGACCCCATTGCACCAATATCCTTTTATTCACAAAATTTGCCATTAAGGTTCCAAAACAATAAATTTGAACTCCTACCTTGAAACAGCTCACAAAGAAAGCTCCAACTTTTCACTCTATTAAGCATCTGTTCAGATGGTCTGGTTTGGAGTTAGTGGTTGCAGGTTTTAGATAACCAATTCCATGCTGTTGATTTGAACCTCAGTACAACAGAACCAGATGGGCAGACTGCCATTTTAAGTATCCAACCAGACTAGGAATGGCCCAGAGGGGAACAGCTGAATCCCCATGTGGGCCCCTGAGCTAGGGTGAGCCCCAGTCCTCCAACCCTTGCACAAGTGGCACATTGCACATTAGATTGACTGCATTACATACGAATAGGCAGTTTACAGAATCTCAACCAGCCTATGTGTCCATATAAAAAAACTGTGTATATTTCGGAGACTGTCCAATTTTTTATTGTACATGCATCATGTGGCAGAGAAGACTTTTAGGCACAGAGGCAGGGACCTGTCATCTTAAAGTCACTGCAGGGACCGCATAATTAATCTTCTTGCTGCTGCTCCTATTGTGCAAGTAGGTAGTATCTGCATGTATTTGTTCACTGGGCCCCCAAAAATGAATTTTACTAATGGGCTCTAGGCACCGCACTCCGACACTGTATCTAACTATATGTATGTTTATTTTAAATCATTTACTTAACCCCAGTCTACAAAACCATCCATAAAAATATATATATATTTCAACCGCTAAGACAATATGGGCATATATTAGTAAATTAAAAGTCATAGCTTACAATGATTAATTATACTTTCTTGTCTTTACATGAAACTTGGTGTCTTCCCATTTTACTACAGCTGACATTTTTGTAACAGGATCAACAACCACATTGTCACTTTCTTCTCAGCAATTGACAGCCATCTGTCAGTTTGTCAGCATGTACTGTTAATAAAGCGACAGCTGGTCACCAGTTGATAAGAAGTAAATTCAAAAGAGACAAATATGGCAATAGTCTACTTTCAATTCTCAAAGTGGCAGAAAAACATCAATAGCTCTCTAAGGAAAAAGATATAAAAATCTGACTATTGCTTTAGTTTACGATTTCCTAATATATGAACTATTTCAAGTTTAGAGTGAGCATGCTCTTTAACAACAATACTGTAGTGCTACGTGGTTTTGCAAGGCTGACCAAGGATCAAGGTCAAAGATGATGACCAAAGACTGAGCTGAGCCCAGTAGGTCTTGTTTATCCTTTACCACTCTTCTTACCCTTAGAGGATTTTTTTTTTTTTTTGCAGATTTAAGTGGGCCCAGGACTTTACCATATTTATTGCCTTGCAAACCTTGGGTAACTGAAAACACAGATATAATGAGCAGGTAACTGAGTACTCACAAGACAGTCACTCGGTTTCAAGGAACATTTTATGCAGTGCCCTTTTTATATTTCAACCCCTGGAGGAGGTCATGATAAGACAAGCATTTCTCCTGTGGTGTGGTTCTAATGTAGAACAAGTTTTTGAGACAAAATAGTAGTCAAAGAACATATCTGGGTCAAGTAAGGCATCTTTCACATTATCAGCAGAATAATGCATTTGATAATGTCCCTTATAAAGGTTTAATAGATAAAATAAAGGTCTATAGGCTTGGAAAGTATAGTTTGTAAGTTGATTGAAAACTGGCTGAAGGACCGTGTCCAGAGAGTTGTGGTCAATAATTCTTATTGAGAATTGTCCTGGGTTCAGTACTGGGTACACTATTATTTAATTTATTTATTAATGCTATCAAGGATGGGATTAATACTACTGTTTCTATTTTTACAGAAGACACCAAGCTATGTAATACTGAGCAGTCTAGGGAAGCTGTCCACAAATTACAAGCTGATTTGGATACTCTAACCCTGGGTTCACACCTGAGCTTTTCTGAGACCCGCGTTTTACGCGCGTTTTGTCGCGCGTATTACAGCACGTTTTTGCAAATAGGAAACGCACGTCATACCTGCGTTCGTAACTCTGGAGACCAATTGAAAAAGGCATATCTACACTTTAACGTGTGTTAAACGCGCGTTTTACGCGCGTTCCCATTGAAGTCTATGGGTGCAAACGCACGACAAAACACCCCAAAGAAGCTCAAGAACTTCTTTGAGCGTAGGGCGTTATACAGCGCGTTCAAACGCGCTGTAAAACGCTCAGGTGAGAACCATGCCCATAGGGAAACATGAGTTTTCTCCTGTTGAGCGTTTTACAGCGCGTTCGAATGCGGCGTTTTACGCGAAAGTGTGAACTGAGTGTAAACAGAAACCAAGTGATTGGGCATCAACATGACAAATTAAGTTCAATGTGGATAAATATACAGTTATGTATCTTGGTAGGAATAATCTCTGTGCATCATATGTAGTGTTGAGCGCGAATATTTGAATAGTTAATTTTTTTACGAATATCGGCACTTCGCTAATTCTCGACTATAGTGCTTTATATTTGTAAAAACGAATATTCAGTTTTTGTTGTTATTTTTTTAATCTGAACCCAAGATACCGTTGATGATAAAGAATATTGCGCTATGTTCTCTATCTTCATTAATTCTAGCAAGCCAACCAATTGGAAAGTTATACCCCATTCAAAGTTTCATTCGCAGTACGGGGTATAACTTTCCTATTGTTTGGCTTGCTCGAATTAACGAAGATAGAGAACATAGCGCTATATTCGTATTCGCTATCTTCACTAATTCTAGCAAGCCAATAGGAAAGTTGCCTATACACAGCTCTAAGTTGAATGCGCAATGCGAGAATATTAAGTAATATTACTCGCATTGTGCATCCAACTTAGAGCGGGGTATGTGCAACTTACTTTACAATTGTTTGGCTGGGAACAATTAACGAATATGACGAATACGAATATAACGTTATATTCTCTATATTCGCTTATTCTAGCAAGCCAATAGAAGAGTGGCGTATACAGCTCTAAGTTGGATGCACAATGCGAAAATATTACTTTACCTATTTTTTGCAATAAATAGAATACTGGGTCATTAGTCTATTTATTGCAAAAAATAGGCAAAGTAATATTCCCCACATTTCGCATCCAACTTAGAGCTGGGTACAGTCAAGTTTCCTTTTGATTGGCTTGTTCGAATTAACGAATATAGAGAATATAGCTCTATATTCGTTATCTTAGTTAATTCTAGATAGCCAACCAATAGGAAAGTTGCCTTTATACCCCGTTCAAAGTTCAATACGCAATTAATTAAATCACATATTATTTGCGATAAATAGAATAATGACGAATATTTGATTTCGACGAATATATGCCGAATATTCAATTGAATATTCACGAAATATCTCGAAATCGAATATGGCACCTTTCGCTCATCACTAATCATATGTTCCTAGGTGATGTAACACTAGGAGAGTCACTTATAGAGAAGGATTTGGGTGTCCTTGTAGATGGTAGATTAAATAACAGCATACAATGTCAATCAGCTGCTTCTAAGGCTAGCAGGACATTGTTATGTATTAAACGAGGCATGGACTCGCATGACAGGGATATAATATTACCACTCTACAAAACTTTGGTGCAGCCCCATCTGGAATATGCAGTTCAATTCTGGTCAGAAGTCCATAGAAAGGATTCTTTGGAACTGGAAAAAGTACAAAGTAGAACAACTAAACTGATAATGGGCATGGAGGGTCTTAGTTATGAGGAAAGATTAAAATAATTAAATTTATTTAGTCTTGAGAAGAGACTTCTAAGGGGGGGGGGGCATGATTAACCTATACAAATATATAAATATGCCATACAAAACAATTTGGTGAAAAACTGTTCCATGTAAAATGCCCTCAAAAGACAAGGGGGCACTGCCTCCAACTGGAGAAGAAAAAGTTCAGTCTCCAGAAGCTTCAAAGTTTCTTTACTGTAAAATGGAGAATCTGAGAATAGACTGCCTCAGAACATGGTCACAGCAGGAACATTTAAAAAAAGGATTTTGATGAATTCTTAAAAGTAAATTACATTAAAGGATAACTGTCACATTTAGACCCTAATTTCAGTTTTCATATATGTAGTTACTAATATGATAATATACCTGAATCAATAACTATGACCCTAAGTTCACACCTGAGCGTTTTACAGCGCGTTCAAACGCGCTGTAAAACGCTCAACACATGAAAACCAATGCTTTACTATGGCCCTGGTTCTCACTTGAGCGTTTTACAGCGCGTTTAAACGCGCTGTAAAACGCCCGACGCATAAATAAGTACTTGAGCTTTTTGTCGCGCGTTTTGTGGGGCGTTGTCGCGCGTTTTGTGATTGACACCACAGTAGTCAATCACAAGAACGCGCGTACGAACGCGCGTTTCCTATTTGCAAAAACGCGCTGAAATGCGCACGACAAAACGCGCGTAAAACGCGAGTTTCAAGAACGCTCAGGTCTGAACCCAGGGTTAGACTTACTTACCCCTTATTTAATAAGATTCAGCCCTTAGCAACCAGTCTGCATAAAACTGCAATTTCACTATTCTGTTAAATGGCCGCCCTCAGCCCTAAGGCTAATCCATAGGACACCTGCAGTGAAGTTAGTGAAGACCAGCTCTGTATAGGGGGGTCTTGCAGTGAAGTTCCCAGGTCTGGCTGAAGCCTGTAGTCCTTCTACAAGCTCTCCTCTTATCAGATAAGGCTGTCATTTATACACTGGGCTCTACATTGTCCTTCACTGCTAAGGGAGTGTCTGCCAAGCACAGGCATGTGGAGAAGTTCACACACACAGCCCAGCACTGTTATCTCCTGTCAGGAAGAACCTGGCTTTTTATACATTCCCTTACAATGCTGACTCACTATCAGTTCCCAGTGCACGCAGCGTGCTCCGTCCTCATCTGGTAGACGGAAGGAGCATAGCAACCTGATTTTATCTCAGGTAACAATAGCCAATACTGGGGACTTTTAGGTGGCTTTTAGGGGTTATTTATTTAAGAATCCGAAATTAAAACAGGGCCAACAAGGTAATATTAATCACCAGAATCCAATAGTAAAAAAAAAAAAATTTTGACAGTTATACTTTAAGTGTCCATTCACACGTCCGTAGGTGTTTTATGGATCCGCAAAACACTGACAGCGGCAATGTGCGTTACGTATTTTGCTGACTGCACATCGCCAGCACTATGTAGAGAATTCCTATTCTTGTCTGCAGCTGCGGACAAAAATAAGACATACTCTATTTTTTTGCGGAGCTGCGGACCGGAAGTTCGGGGCCCCGGGATGGAAGTGCAGATGCAGACAGCACACTGTGTGCTGTCCGCATCTTTTTCAGCCCCATTGAAAATTTTCGGAATGGATCCGGACCATTCATACGGACGTCTGAATGGAGCCTTATGCTTATGAAAATGTGTAGAAATATGGGACTCGCTGCCCTTTTCTAAAATTCCCATCCCCACCTTTCATGTGGTTGAACTTTATGAATTACAGTATGTGTTTTTTCAACAGTATTAGCCATGCAACTATGTTATGTACTGTGTGTCGGAGGCCTCTGGATCCAGCATAGCCAGATAGTGCCGCATGCCTGCCGGACCCCATAGACGATATCGCTGCTCAAAACAGTTTTTGTCCAGCTAAAGTTCCAGTTCCCATTATAGTCAATGTGCTCTGACACTGAGTGGCATTATCCAGCTAGACCTCCAGAACAGCCTGCTACATTGCTCTGCTGCCTGTATGAAAAGAGCCTTAAATACTTAAAAAAAATAAAAATA